>CM038111.1:27663854-28015277 GCA_001642375.2 Mentha longifolia | reverse complement strand
AAAATTTTTGAAAAAAAAAACCTTTAATGGGATACTACAACTTTTGGTGGACGGAGGGGAGTATATTTTTTTTGAATATATTTTACTTAAAAATTGTAAGTGATTCCGTCGAATTTTGACGGGCGCTGCACTAGAAAATATTTTCTTAAATGAATTTTTAAAGTACTATCATTTTGAAACATATAATTAAATATATTTTTAACTTTCTAATAATTCGAGGAATGTTACACCTCTTTATCCTATTTTCGAATTATATAGTACAATGAATGAATTGATATTAAAAAAAGAATATAGCTACACGAGAAAATATTATCTCTCATTTTAACCTATTTTTTATATCATCATATTTTTTTAAATAAATGCTCACATTTTTTTCCCTTATAAATTGCCGCAATACTATCACGTAAAAATAATTATATACTCTCTATGTCCACCAAAAGTTGATCATTTTCTTTTTTGGCACGCGTTTCCACGCGTCTAGATGATGGATTTTAAAATAATTTTTTTAAAAATAAAATATTTTACGGGATACTTTGGTAGACGGAGGGGAGTATATTTCTTATATATTTTACTTAAAAATTATAAGTGATACTGTCGAATTTCGACGGGCGCTGCACTAGAAAATATTTTTTTTAAATGAATTTTTAAAGTACTATCATTTTGAAACAAATAATTATATATTTTTTTAAACTTTTATTGAAAAATTGGATTTGACGGTTACTAAACGAATTTTGACGGGTACTAAACGAAGTATTTGGTTTACTATCTACTATATCAATTATTTGGTTTACTATCAATTATTATTATTATTATTATTATTATTATTATTATTATTATTATTTACTGTGGATCTTGAATTTATCTTGCAAAATAACTCGTATTCAATCTCTTGTTTTCTATGTTCCTGATAGGATATGGCCTAGCCACTAGGCCCAAGCATCGAGCCCAATATAATTGGGCTCCGACTGTCAAGCTCGGCCTATGCAGCTCAGCCCACTTAAGAGCCTTACCTGGCTCGGCCCAAACAGTCCACCTAGGCCGAATCCACTTTGGCCCACCTCAAAGGAATCTCTACACCAAGGCAACTCCTACATCGACTACAATTCAAGCTCCACAAGAGATATAGAAGCTCGGTGTTTATCCAGTAAAGGAGGAGATCAAGTCAAAGAGTCCTAATAGGAAAAGACTTATAATCCTAGTCGAATTCCATATGTAAACACTTATAAATAGGGGTTTAGAATAGGTTGAGAGGGGAGAACAATCTTGTAATCACTACTTATACAAGCAATAAAGATCTATACTCTTTTCGCCCGTGGACGTAGATCTATTCCGATAGATCGAACCATGTAAACCCCTTTGTGTTCCGTTTACTTTCGTGTTCGTTAAACCCCAGTTTTCGTGCATTAACCATCTTGAGAAAATAAGATCGATCACTGGCGCCGTCTGTGGGAACAAAATCTGTGAATCTTGATCAAATTTTGCAAGTTTGCTATAATCACGATGGCCGGGAAATCAACACGATCTACTGCTGCCGCTAGTAAGTCCGCCGCCGCCGCTGCTAAGGAGACGGACGCCCAGCAAACCGCTCATGAATCAACCGAAGCCTCTAGCCATCCACCCAGCTCTAATCAAAGACGCCCCGGGAAGGAGAGTGCGCTGACTCCGGAAGGGCATATCGGAAATATCCCGGTGGATCAGTTCGGCAGACCGCTCCACCCCAGCCAAGAAGGTCACAACAGTGGTCGTGACGGAGAGGAGGCCCCAAAGCTCCAGCCGCATGAACTTGAAGATGCAGTGAAGAGTTTCCTTGCATATAAAGGCACAGAATTCTTACAATTCGTCAACCAACAAAGAGCTGGACATCATGGAGAACGTGGAGCTACACCCCGTTCCCATCAGCAACACGATTCTCAAAGCATCCAGATTGTGGGCGCACGAGAAGCGGCACCTCGTCAGAGAAGGTTCGATGATAAACGCCGAGGAGACTCCAGACATTCACCTCGCCGTACCATCACCCCACCTCGTCATCATACTGCTTCACCTCGGCATGACGACGATCACCGAGGAGGGAGATTTACTGTTTACAGTAAGATCTCTACTCCCTTCACCAACTACATACTCTACACTCCTCTTCCAGAGAAGTATCGAGTACCTCCTATCAAGCCTTACAACGGCTCATGCGATCCGAGCAATTTCCTGTCCCAATACCAATATAATATGATGAATCAAGGTCTCAATGAGGATACCTACATGTGTAAGGTATTTCCGGAACTGCTTGTCGATAACGCTCGTAGTTAGTTCGATAGCCTGCCTCCATGCAGTATCGGATCATACGCAGACCTGCTCGAAGCTTTCGAACGCAGGTTTTTCCAGAAAGCCGAGGCAAAAACTATCCCGGCCCAACTTCTTTCCATTAGGCAGAGACGAGGAGAATCAATAAGCGACTTTATGACTAGGTTTAACGAGGAAAGCCTGAAAGTCGATCGCTTGACCGACGAAGTCCTTATCTCAGCCTTCCAGAATGCCATCCAATCTGGTGCTCTCTACAAGGAGATCATAAGGGAAGAGCCACGGACATCGAAGCAGCTGTGGAGCATCGCGGATCGTTTCGCACGAGCAGATGAGGCGGATAGGAAAAAGCGCGAGGCTGATAAGCCCGAACCATCTGATCGGAGGAAAGAAGAGCGCAATGACCGAAGTCAGGGCCGCCGAAGTGCCTTAGATAGACTACAGCGAGGCCCCCTTGAATCCCGACTTGGACCTCGGCAAACTTCGGAAAAGACCCAATTCACGCCACTGACAAAGCCGAGGACGGAGATTTATGAGCTTCATACCAACCTGTTTCAAAGACCTCAGCCCATGTCACGTGGTGGGTCAAGACGCCGGTCTAAGGATAAATACTGCCGATTTCATGAGGACTACGGTCATGACACAGAAGACTGCAGGGAGCTAGCTGCGGATATCGAGCACCTGGTACGTGACGGTACGTTTAGAAAGTACCAAAGTCACGGCCAATATGATGCCCGACCCCAGGGTAGGGTAAAGCGCAGAAACCGAGGAGGGAACAATTGAGCCCCCCATGTTGACAAAAAGCCCAAGCCTGATGACGAGGAGGGAGACGAAGATCATCCACGGATCGACGGAGTCGTCACTGCTATTACCGGGCTCCCACAAAGAGCAACGAAGTCGTCGCTCAAGGCCGAGGCCAGAAGTCCCTCTACAGACGAGCCTCTACAGAAAAGGTTCAAAAAAGACGAGGTCATTACCTTCTCAGAGAAGGACCCAATGCCACCAATAATACCTCACCAAGACGCTATTGTCATTGAGGCAGTGGTGGCTAATAAGCTCGTCCATCGAATCTTCATTGACAGTGGGGCCTCAGTAAGCGTACTCTTTAAGGATTGCTTTGAGAAGTTCGGGGTCGAAGAAGCTCGTTTAACACCAGCACCAATTCCCCTTAGAAGCTTCGTCCAACAAGAGACGCAAACTGAAGGGATAATTCAACTCCCAGTGACAGTGGGTAAGCACCCATTGTCATCCACCAAGTTCGTCAGTTTTTTTGTTGTGAAGGCGAACTCCCCCTATAACATCATCCTAGGAAGGGATTGGTTGGTTGCAATGAAGGCAATATGCTCGGCGTACCACCTAACGATCAAAATTCCTTCGAAGAATGGGGTAATTATAATTCGCGGTGACCAGAAAAGGGCGAAGGAATGCATGCAGATCGCCCTACGAGGTGTTGGGACACCTCAGCATCCGCAAGCATAGCAATTACAGAAATCCGAAGTGTTAGAAGACAACGCTGCATTCTACGAGCCAGTAGGAGCTGTTGTAATGTACGAAAATGACCCCACTAAGGTTGTTAGGGTCGGCTTCGCTGGAGGAGCCGAACGTCGCAAGCAAGTTGTCCAACTACTTCGGGAATATAAAGATGTCTTCGCCTGGTCACCACTCGACATGACCGGAGTTTCACCAAATGTTATCACACACCGGCTGAACATTGACCCCGGAGTAAAGCCAGTCCGGCAAAAGCAGCGGGTATTCGCAGCAGACCGGAACCAGGTCATACATGATGAAGTGCACCAACTGTTAGAGGCCCGAATACTCTTCGAGGTCAAGTATCCGACGTGGATTGCTAACCCGGTGATGGTGAAGAAACAGGGAGGAGGTTGGCGAATGTGTATTGACTACACCGATCTAAATAAACACTGCCCCAAAGACTGTTATCCTCTTCCCAACATCGACAAGAAAGTCGAGGCTCTGGTCGGCCACAAGGTTTTCAGTTTCTTAGATCTGTATAAAGGATATCACCAAGTCTTGATGAGTGAAGAAGACGCACCAAAGACAGCTTTCATCACTGACTTCGGCGTCTTTGCATATAAGAAAATGCCATTCGGATTAAAGAATGCTGGAGCTACTTATCAAAGAATGGTGGACAAGATATTTAAGCCCCACATCGGTAACAATGTGGAAGTATATGTGGATGACATCGTCGTCAAAAGCAAAGAGCCAACCACCTGTGTCGACAATCTCAAGATCGTCCTCGGCCTCCTTCGAAAGCTAACCTGAAGCTGAATCCTGAAAAGTGCACCTTTATGGTCCGATCCGGAAAATTTTTAGGATGCTGGGTTTCTCAAGAAGGATTAAAGGCTAACCCGTCCAAGGTCCGAGCTGTTCAAGAAATGAAAGTTCCGGAGAAGATTCACGACGTGCACAAATTGACGGGCTGCCTAGCTGCCCTTAGTCGGTTCCTCTCGAAAGCGGCAGAGAAGCAACTCCCGTTCTTCAAGATTCTTAAGAAGAACCCAGTTTTTAAATGGGAAGAGGAACAGAAATCAGCGTTTGCCGACCTGAAAAAATACCTCTCTAAGCTTCCAACTTTGTCGGTCCCTCATGAAGGTGAGATTCTATCCCTATACCTCGCGGCGTCGGATGAGACTATAAGTGCAGTCCTAGTACGTGAAGAGAAACATCGGCAACTCCCGGTCTACTTCATCAGCCGAGCACTCAAAGGACCAGAGACGAGGTATCAGCCACTAGAGAAGATCGCACTAGCGTTAGTAAACGCAGCGAGGAGGCTACGACCTTATTTCCAGGCACATCTTATTCAGGTCCTCACTGGCCTCCCACTTCGGCAAGTGCTATTGAAGCCTGAAGCTTCGGGGAGAATTGCGAAATGGGCAGTAGAGCTGGGTGAGCATGACATCAGCTACTGTCCACGCAGTGCTATCAAAGGCCAAGCCTTAGCTGACTTCCTTATGGAATCTAAATTTACGGAATCACCGAAGCCACTCGATGCCGCCTCGGATATTGTCAGAGCCGAACCCACAAGTAACCACCAAAAGACTGTTGGAAGGTATATGTGCACGGGGCTTCTGGAAAATTAGGAAGCGGTGCAGGCATCATACTTCTCAGTCCAGACGAGCAGGAGATAACCTATGCACTTCGGTTCGACTTCCCTACCACAAATAATGAGGTGGAGTACGAGGCCTTAATTGCGGGACTTCGCCTTGCTCAAAGTCTTCAAGTACGAGTTGTACAAGTCTATTGTGACTCCCAAGTCATAGTTAGCCATATGCTCGGCACATACGAGGCAAAGGGCGACAGAATGAAGAAGTATCTCCACAAAGCTAAGAGTCTGCAAGAAAGCTTCACCTACTTCGAGTTGGTACGAATCCCAAGAGGAGCAAATACCCGAGCTGATGCTTTGAGCAAATTGGCGTCCTCGTCAACAAGCTCTCCAATGGAATAAATCAAACACCGAAGTATAGAAGAAGCCGAGGTCGGCCTCGTAATTGATGATGAAGCACCAAATTGGATGACTCCTCTTCGGAATTATTTGGAGAAGGGCGAACTGCCCAGTGACAAGCTTGAGGCAAGAAAGATCTTAAGCAAGTCACCAAAGTACGTTCTACAAGAAGGAATTCTGTACAGAAAGTCATACCTTCAACCTCTCCTAAGATGTGTCGGGCCGAACCAAGCAAACTATGCGTTAAGCGAAGTTCATGAAGGGTCATGTGGAAGCCACATTGGAGCTCGAGCACTGTCAAAAAAGGTCATGCGCTGGGGCTACTATTGGCCTACCATGTTTCACGACACAGTCGAACTAGTCAAAAAGTACCCAAAATGTCAAATCCATGGGACGGTACCGAGACTACCTCAAACCGACCTCGTAAGCATGCAAAGCCCGTGGCCGTTTGTGCAATGGGGAATTGACATCGTCGGACCATTTGATAAAGCTCCCGGACAACTCCAGTTCCTCATCGTAGCCATCGACTACTTCACTAAGTGGGTCGAAGCTGAGCCCTTGGCAAAGATCACAAGCAAGAACGCCCTCAACTTCGTATGGAAGAATGTGGTTTGCCGCTTCGGTGTACCTCGCATCCTCATTTCGGATAATGGAACGCAATTCACCGATCGGACATTCAGAGAATGGTGTGAAGGGCTTCACATTCACCAAAAGTTCACTTCGGTAGCTCATCCTCAAGCGAACGGCCAAACCGAAGTTACGAACAGAACGATTGTCAAGGGACTCAAAACCCGCCTCGACAAAGCCAAAGGAGATTGGGCCGCAAATTTACCCCAAGTCCTATGGTCATACCGAACAACTCCCCGGACCTCGAACGGTGAAACGCCTTATAGTTTGGTGTACGGAACCGAAGCAGTGATCCCGGTAGAGATAGGCCTGCCGAGCCCGCGCACTATCAACTTCACAGCCGAAGTCAACGAGGAAGACCTCCGAACCGAACTGGATCTGCTGGAAGAAAAACGAGAGCTCGCCTACATAAGAGAAGCTAAGTACAAGCAACAAGTAGCTCGGTACTACAACCAAAGAGTGAAGTACCAACAATTCCAAGTAGGCGACCTTGTACTTCGGAATAACGAGGTCAGTAAAGCGGAAAGGCTCGGCAAGCTTGAAGCCACATGGGAAGGACCATACCGAGTTGAAGAAGTCCTCGGCAAAGGGTCGTACAAGCTTTCCCATTTATCCGGTGAGCCCTTACCCCGTACATGGCACATTAATCATTTAAAAAAATACTTTGTATAAGTGGAGGAGAGTGATGTCTAGGATCCGTCCATTTAAAGTCGTAGGTGTCAAGAGTCAGTTCGTCTTGTCAGCTGTTTTTCTTTTTTCGGTTTTTTCTTCAATAAAGCTTTATTTTTCCTTCATTATACGATTAAATTCTTGCATATCATATCTTGCATGTCTCTCTATTCCACTTATGCTTAGTATTTTGAAACCCTGACGAGGGTAATTTAATAAACTCCACATTAGGAGTAAATTCTAAACGCGCGCGTACCGACCTAACCTTGTTAAAAATAGAAGTTCAAACTGCCTGGGCTTAAAACGAAGGAACCACATTTGTTAAAAGCTAGGAAGAAGTACTTTTGTTTAAAACAAGGAGGCACCACCTAGGTTAAAAACAAAGATACGGCCTTTGTTTAAAACAGAGAAGAGCCTAAACCTCGTCGGACGACGAGGTCGTGCTAATTAAAGCCTAAACTTCGCCTTTGACGAAGTCGTGCTACTCAAAGCCTAAACCTCATCGGACGACGAGGTCGTGCTAATTAAAGCCTAAACTTCGCCTTTGACAAAGTCGTGCTACTCAAAGCCTAAACCTCGTCGGACGACGAGGTCGCGCTAATTAAAGCCTAAACTTCGCCTTTGACGAAGTCGTGCTACTCAAAGCCTAAACCTCGTCGGACGACGAGGTCGTGCTAATTAAAGCCTAAACTTCACCTTTGACGAAGTCGTGCTACTCAAAGCCTAAACCTCGTCGGACGACGAGGTCGCGCTAATTAAAGCCTAAACTTCGCCTTTGACGAAGTCGTGCTACTAAAAGCCTAAACCTCGTCGGACGACGAGGTCGTGCTAATTAAAGCCTACACTTCATCTTTGATGAAGTCGGACTACTTAACCCTAAACCTCGTCTTTTGGCGAGGTAATGCTCATTATGGCCTACCTTTGTATAATACAAGGAAATATATCTATGTTAAAACAAAGTAAAAGGCTAATATGAGTACAGAAAATTCCGTTTTTATTTCAAAAATGGAAGAGTACAATACATGGTGATTAAGACGAGCTCGAAGGCTTGGGTTTACTAAAACTAAGCCATCTTGTAGGAAAATCACCGTCGGAATTGAAATTTAAAACATCATCTATATTAAAGCGGCCTCGACCTCGTTCACCAATACCTCGTCCTCGGCTCCGACCCATACCCTGTTGAAGACTTCGACCTCGACCTCGTCGAGCCAATCTTTGTCGTTCTTGTTCATAAATCTCTTTAGAGTGCCGTGTATATCTCATGTCTGATCGATCCGCTGAGTCGACGATCTCGAGGGATCAGTGGTAGTGGACGAACTTGAAGGATGAGAGTCCTTTCCCAGTCGAGCAGCCAACTTCGGACGCCGAGCTAGAATCACATCGTACATACCAGCTATTCGCTTCAGCTCCATCATCTGATCTTTGAGTTGCCAGGAGTCCGCCCCGTATCTGTCGTGGTAATCCTTACACCGGGCTGCGATTTCTGTTACCTTTGCATCAACTTCGGCAATGGTTTTCCCGCCGTTTCGGCGGACAATGGCCTCGTATTCAGCATGCTCCTCGGCGATCCTTATGGATTCTTCCTTCATGGCATCATACTTATCTCCAAGCTCTAAGAGCCGAGCTTGAAGCTCGTCATTTTTAATTTGAGCGGCTCTAAGTCTCACGTCGGCCTCGTCCTGGATATGGTTAGCTTGGTCTCTCAAACGAAGAGCTTCGACATTCTTAGCTTCAACAGCCCGTAATAAGTTGTTGATTTGAGCTACGTACGGGGATGCATCAAAAATAGTGGGGGAAGACTACAACGCAAAGAAAAAAAGTTTCAATTAAATGTTGAAATTTTATTATGCCACAAAGGCGAAAGTCAAGCGACATCCTACCGATGCCGCAGTACAAAAGCCTTACTAAAAAAAAAAAAAAAAAAAAAAAAAAAAAACAGAAAGAGAGAATGTACAGAGGTGATCAACTGACCACTTCGGCATTCTCCTCATTCTGACTAGGGGCCTGGTCTCCGTCCGCATCGCCTTCCTCCTCGGCCTCCTCTCTGCCTCGGCCAGCATTGTCAGCCCCGGGCTCAGCAGTACGGCTGAGGTCGGCAATCAACCCTTCCAACTCCTCATCCCTGTCAACTGGCCATCCTTCCACCACCTCGGCAGTCAACACAGTAGACGACGAGGCTAAGCTGTCCAGCACGGGAATGCTTTTGAGGCCTTCCACCAGCGCCTCAGCATATGCGCGGTTGAAAGCCGCATCTGACATCTCCTGATATCCGTACTTGGCCTTGTCCAAGTTTGGAATATCAACAGCGATGTTGTCGATAACGTCGCTGACTGCACGAGTGTTTAAGATGGTGGCGACCTGCCCGGCCAGCTCCGAGAATCTTTCAGAGCGGAAGAGCCTCTCCGTATAAGACCGAAGCAGCGACCCCTGCATGGCTACCGCCTCGGCCTCCTGTCGCTTCGCCGCCTCTGCCTCGGCCTTCCACATGGCCGCTTCTCTCTTCGCTGACTCAGCGGCGTCCTTTGCCGATTCCACTGCAGCCCGTTCTGCCGACACCCTAGCTTCGGCCAATGCCAATCGGTTGACGAGGCCGCCCTTCTCATTCTCTAGATCGCGCTGAACTCGGACCACCTTGTTGAAGCGGTCGACCCCAGCGGTCAGGAAACTGCTTAATTCCGAGGTAAGGTCGCTCAGCCTCGCCACCATGTCCTCGGCACCCTATATAAACACACATTAACGTTGAAAAATATATAATAATGAAATGCCAAAGTACATCTGTAAGTGTGATACTACCTCCGGAAATGGCCGAGGCTGATTCACCAGTTCTCCAAAACCCTGGCGTCCAACACCGCCAGATAACCAGACTGCAGTAACTGTGCAATCCTCCTCTCCAGTCGGAGCAGCAACAACCAACTTCTGCTGTTTTGTTTTTCGAACGAGAGGTCGCTCCGGAGGGGACCCCATTGGTGAGGAACCTAGTCCGCTCTCTGTTCGTTCCGAAGAAACCTCGGATGCTGACTTTTCGGTAGTATTCGACCTTGCCCTCTTCTTACCAAGAAGTTTCACTGTAGAAAAACAGTCAGAGCCTCATCACAATGAAACAGAACACATAAAACAAAGAAACGGACCAAGTGGAGCCTCACCCTTCACCGGCTCAACCATGGAGTCTGGATCATAAGGGCTCAGCCCCGCCATAGCAAGATCGGTCTCAGTGAATTCTTCATCAACTAGGCTAGTCAACACTTCATCAAGCACACCGAACTTTTCTTCGGTGCCTTGGTTCCTCAATTTACCCACATTCCAGACGAAATGTGGGACCAAACCGAACCGACAGAAGAAGAACTTCGACTGCCAGTTCGGGATTTTTGACTTCGTCTTCACACGAAAGCCAAGACGGGGGTGACAGATAATACCACCCATTGTAGGAATTAAATTGAAAATATTTCAGGATCAGCTCTACTGACAGGCTGACCCTGTGACGACTACTAAGTATGCCTAAAGTAGTAAGCTGCCTAAACGAGTTCGGCGTTATTTGCGCTAGAGGAATGCCGAACTTCCGAAGAAGATCGGCAAAAACAGGGGGGAGGGGAAGACGAAGACCATGGCATAAACAATCTTCGTAGATAGTTACGAAGCCAACCGGAGGGTTGGACGCCCTATCCTCCGGCCGAGGTACAAACAACTCTATCCAATCAGGAAATAAATAATTTTTTGCAATTTTCAAAATTGCAGAGGAATCTAGGGTTGAAGAAAATTTTGACACTGTTCCGACCGAATCACGGGGAGAAGCAAAAACTACCCTACAATTCGACGGAATGTCCGACTCTACAGTATATACATCTACCTCTATATTTTCCGGCGAATGAGATACCGGCGGCGACATAGACCTGTCGCCCGAATCTGGCTACCACTACCGCTAGACTCGCGCGTAAAAGAAGAGGAAGCCATGGACTTACTTTTAAGCAATGGAAGACTGTGATGACAACGAAGGGGTCACTGGATTCTGGTTTTGTAACAATGACGGCCAGCACTGCAAGCGTGAACGAAGAAGATGAATTGCCAAAATGTTTAGGGTTCCAAATTTCAACTATGTTGATGTGGGCGTCTGAACAAGTTTTAGTAACTTTCCGCTTCTTATCGGGACCCCAAACGAGTTGCATTAATGTAACTGACACTCGTGTTAGACCTCATCCTAATGAGACGGTTTCAATCCGGACTTCGTCGAAATCCAATTTCAGAAGGGCAATGTGAATTTCCAATCCCACCTAGTCTAAAGAGGTCAGCATCCACTCGTCGAACCATTTACGAAGAGGCAAGCAATTTTTACCACTGTTTTACTGGCAGCTCCGTTCTCGAAATCCAATTCGAAGAGGCAATGCAAATATTTATAAACCACCTGTTTTAACCATTCGACAATCCTCCGAAGGGGCAATGCAAATTCCAATTCCACCTCGTCTTAACGAGGTGGCAAGCATTCCGACTTCGTCGAAATCCAATTTCCGAAGGGGCAATGCAAATTCCAATTCCACCTCGTCTTAACGAGGTGGCAAGCATTCCGACTTCGTCGAAATCCAATTTCCGAATAGGCAATGCAAATTTTATAACCACCTCGTTTTAACGAGGTGGCAAGCATTCCGACTTCGTCGAAATCCAATTTCCGAAGGGGCAATGCAAATTCCAATTCCACCTCGTCTTAACGAGGTGGCAAGCATTCCGACTTCGTCAAAATCCAATTTCCGAAGAGGCAATGCAAATTTTATAACCGCCTCATTTTAACGAGGTGGCAAGCATTCCGACTTCGTCGAAATCCAATTTCCGAAGGGGCAATGTAACTTTCACTACTCATGCTTCACCTTTCTACCCCAGCTCACACCCTCACTTCCATATCTTTTTGGGGGGGGAATGTGATAGGATATGGCCTAGCCACTAGGCCCAAGCATCGAGCCCAATATAATTGGGCTCCGACTGTCAAGCTCGGCCTATGCAGCTCAGCCCACTTAAGAGCCTTACCTGGCTCGGCCCAAACAGCCCACTTAGGCCGAATCCACTTTGGCCCACCTCAAAGGAATCTCTACACCAAGGCAACTCCTACATCGACTACAATTCAAGCTCCACAAGAGATATAGAAGCTCGGTGTTTATCCAGTAAAGGAGGAGATCAAGTCAAAGAGTCCTAATAGGAAAAGACTTATAATCCTAGTCGAATTCCATATGTAAACACTTATAAATAGGGGTTTAGAATAGGTTGAGAGGGGAGAACAATCTTGTAATCACTACTCATACAAGAAATAAAGATCTATACTCTTTTCGCCCGTGGACGTAGATCTATTCCGATAGATCGAACCACGTAAACCCCTTTGTGTTCCGTTTACTTTCGTGTTCGTTAAACCCCAGTTTTCATGCATTAACCATCTTGCGAAAATAAGATCGATCAGTTCCAATAAAAATCTACAACCATTTGCATCAACAATATATTTTACATATACGAATATAGAGAGTTGTTCATGTGAAAACTTATTTTTTTATAAAATCTGCAAACTATGCATTTTTATGGATACTGATAGATCTGGACAACATGTTCCACATTGAAAATACAAAATACATAAACCTTGTATATAAGGGGAGCACCACGACATTAATATGAGACCTTTTGAAAAGAGCCCCCAAACAAAACCGTGAGGACTCGGCCCAAAACGGACAATATCATACTAATGTGGACTCAGCGGTGGTGCTCAAGAACCCTAACAATTGGTGTTGTATGTGAGAAACGAACCCCCAACAGGATGTAGGGATGCCTCTATTTGGTGAAACTCCGACGATATATGGGCATATATGTTGTTTGAAACAGATATCTGTTGTTAGACGGGATGACAATGACGTGGTCCTTCTGTTTGAGGGGAGGATTGTTGGGTACAACCAGCAAGTACCGGATCGAACTTATAAGATAGATATATGTGAATACATTTCTATGCATATGATCTTGCATTTTCACGATAATGAATTATATGCATAAAATATTATATTCTTTTCATCGTAAATCATCAAAAGATTCGTCCAAATTAATTTATAATTTGCACGCAATAAATAATTTTCACATGACATATTAGCTACATTGATATAAATGTAAATTAATACTTTATAAGTGCAAATACTCATTAGATCGACCGCACCAATATATATGAAAAAAGTTCCAAAAAGTTCACGTGTGATATAATTATTTACTCTGGCAAGGAGAACACGGCTAGGCTGGCAATGAGTTTCACACACACAATTGATTAATTGAGTTGTACATTCTCATAATTCACAAGTAATATCCACATGTTCATATGTGAGAGAAACTACCTCAAATATATTATGAAGTTGTCAAGTTTGGAAGTTTAAGATTGCTTATTTGCTTGCTATGTTTACGAGTGACGCCGAAATTATTAATTGGATTGTAATTCATGACTGATTCAACAACAATTACCATTTTAATTTACCAATTAATTGTGTTTTAAGTTTTTTTATTTTTTATTTTTTAAAACTATTCATATATCGTATCAGCCCCATTGTAGGGGAAGAAGTACAAAATTTGTGAAAAGGGTAAACCAAAAGTGTTCAACACTCACAAATACAACTCAAATAATTGTGTTTTAAGTTTAGTAAACTACTCTGCTCGATTTTTTTACTAGTAGTACCTTTTTTTTTTGTTTAAAAAAATAATTATTTGGTATTTAAAGATTGCATTAACCCCTTACCATTAGGATAACACACGCACATTGATAAACTATCCATTTTATGTTCTTTCAATAGCACAACAGTACCTATTCTTTTATTAAAAAGAAATATTTTATCTAGATTAAATCCTATTTTTATTCAAGATCATAGTCCGGCTACATTAAGACCTTATACCAGTATATTACTACTATTTATTAGGATAAATATCACTTATTATATCAATATTTGTGTATTTTTACATATATGCTCTAATGTGTGCATATTTTCAAATTGATACCAACTTCTTTAACAACATGATAATAGTGTCATGTCATACCCGTTAATTTTCGGGGACTAAATGTCTACGGGACTCACCGGAGAGTCCACATAAGATATTTCTAAATATATGTACGCTTCAACATGACATTTTTTAATAGACTACGAGCACCCTCCAGCAGGCCTAGTAAACAATTCCATAGCCGAAATGTGGCAAGTAAAGACATTGTGATATTTTTGAAATGTGACATCAATTTAAAAATATATACATATGTTGAGACATAATTATAAAAACATAGCAAATGTTGAGATAATAAGTGAATATTTACTCACTTATTACACACAGACATATACTACAAAATTGGTTGAATAAAAAATGTTTTACCAACTAAAACTAAAGTGCATCTTTATCGGAGTCTTGATTGCGGAAGTTTGCAAAGTCCTCAAGTTTGGACCATGTAAATATAATTTTGCAGCAGCAACATGAAACACATCATATCCGAGCCATCATTACACCCAAATCATATTTATATGGTTTCTTAATTTTCCATATCTTTGTGGGTGCAAATATTGGATTCCCTTCACTCGTTAATATCTAACCATCTCCATCTTCCATCTTTCTTTTGCCTCTAAAATAATACTCATAATAAAGTCTTCCAACAATTAATTTCATTCACACATTTCTCGTCCCAATTTTTTGACGCTTTTTCAACACACTCTCGCTCTCTCTTTCCTCTTCCTCTCTCTCTCTCTCTCTCACACATACACACAGCGAAGAGAGCAATTTAACAAGATTTGAGTACACAGGGTTGTGATGTTAAATCCAGTAACTGATCTGGCGCCACAAGCCTCCTCTCCCACTATTTCGTCCCTCTCCTCTTCTGATCTTGACACTGAGGTACCAATTTTATACAACCTTTTTTTCTTTCCTGTCTTTATATGAAATGTAAAATCAGAAGATAAAAGACAAAAACGAAGGAATAAATGGTTCTTTTTTTTTTTTTTTTTCAGTCAACAGGCTCGTTCTTCCATGACAGAAGCACCACTTTAGGAACTCTCATGGGCGTTACCGTCCAAGCCATAACCTTCAGGGCCACCTCCCAGCACCGCCAGCAGGAAAGTCCTGGCTCCGTCGCCAACGGCGGCAGGAGAAACAAGAAACCCAGGAAGAGCAGGGCTGCCGCGGCCCGACAGAGGCGGCGGTGGTGGCGGCTGTGCAGGGACGAATGCGATTCCAGAAGGGCCTCTCTTGGAGAGTATTTGGAGGTGGAGAGGAGGTTCGGAGACAGCGGCGGCGACGGTGGCCCGGCGGCGGAGCTTGAAGAAGGTCTCGTTCAGGAAATGCCGAGAAATGGGCGGGCTTTGTTTGCTGACGGAAGGGTTCTGCCCCCGGCGGACATCGTTGAAGATTCATCGCCAGTGACTGCGGCGGGGCTTTGTAGATTCTCGGCGGTAGAGCGGTGGTGTAATTTAGTTTAGTGTTCTGTAGTACAGTTTATTTAGTAACTTTATTTTTCCCCTTTCCTCGCTTTTGTGGTATTTTGCAGTTTTGCTTTTTTCTTCTTCTTCTTTCTTCTTTCCAGTTTTTATTTTTATTTTTCAATTGTTTATGTCTACATGTGGTTTACTGTCTCAAAATTATGTGTTTCGCTTTATAAAGTTGAAGCCGATTTTTTTTTTTTTAGTGCAATTTAAAAGTTAAAGAGAAATTAATAAATTAATATGTTACAATACTCAAATTAGGCCCTGTTTGGTAACCATGATAACATGGCTTATCTCATATAATCCATGTGTTTGGTAACATAGTTTCACTTATCATGTAAGCCCGTATTTAGAGGGAGGCCCGCTTTACATTCACTGTTTCTCTTTAGTAATGTTATCGCACCTCTCCCATATGATAAGAATTTTGTCATTGAACAGTACACGCTCTTTCTCCTTTTTACCCTTTCCATCTTCCTCAATATTCCTCCATTGGCAAGAGAGAATGGAATTCATGTTTCTGATTTGAGTAAAGTAGAGAGAGATGACAGAAATGAAACAAACCCAAATTTATTATTATTGAATTTGAAGTCGGATTTAAATTTGAAGTCCGAAATTGATAGATTGGGGAGGAGATGCAGTCGCCGGATCTAAGCTTGAGGTCGGCGAATTCCTTCGACGTCAACTCAGGTGCGGCCTCCACCTTCTTGTTGGAATTTTCCCAATAAATGCTCTAAATTAAATCCATAATTAAATTATGGTAATTCCATTAATTAATAGAATTTGATAATGGATTTGAAATCTATATTTTATGTAGATGAATCTAGTGTATTTATTTGTCTAATTCCATAAAGGAATGAATGAGAAATGAATGCACAAAGTAAAGCATTTGAATGTGGGAAATGTGGGGGAGAACATTTATCCCACATTGGAAAAATAATGAAGAGTAGAGTCATTTATAAGGGATTTCCAAACACTAAGGAGCAATCAAGTGTGCTCCTCTATGGTGTGCCTTATGGTGTACCATAGTTGACTTTTTAGTCACCGTTGACCGAACTCCTACGAGGATGGTGCACCATCCGAGTCCGAGCACGTGCACGTCGCACTTGTCGCAATGGGCGTTTTGTCGGCGCACTTTGCACTTCGCACGTGTCGCGAGGAGCCGTAGGGGCCTTTGATGTTTTGGACGTCAAATGGTTCGGTGGGTGACGTGGCAGTCGAGGTGGCGGTGACATGGACAGACGAGGCGTCGGCTTGCGTGTGCCTATTCGGCGACTGCTGACGTGGCGGGCTCCGAACGCGTCCGTACGTGTTGACGTGGCAGAACGAGGCGCTGTCACGCGGCAGCCCGCGAACCGAGGCACCACTTTGGCCTCCTTCATGGCTGAACTAAGGTGTCTCCTTGGTGCGGTCGCGTCCCTTCAGTCGCACCACTTGGAAACTATAAATAGAGCCCCCCTCATTTGGTTTCATTCATTCGATTTTCATAGCAAATCATCTCATACATACTAGTATATTTTTGAATACTCAAGTCCCGAGTATCAAGTAAGTTCACCGATATTACGACGTTCTAGTACAAAGACTCGTAATCGTTTCAACCGTTGTATCTTGGAGACAATTGCTATCGAACCGCGTGTACTGTGCGGATCAATTTTGTCTTGCGGAGAGAGAATTAAATTCTCGTCTTGGTTATTACTAAGTCGTTACTCTGCCGATTCACATTCTACACACCCGACATAACACTTCTTCACCGCCGCCTCACACTTCCTCTCTTCCAGTGGCACCGCCGAACCGCCGCTCCTCGAAAGTGCCGATCTGTGGATCCATGGCAAATTTTTTTCTTCTTTTTTTTTCCATATTTTCACGGGGTTTAGGTTTCTTATATCGTGTTTAATTGGTTGGGCTATTAATTTCATCTTCAATTTCCTTCCTTCAATCTCCTTCCTTCAATCGGTGCTGGATAATTGGTGCAAAATGTATATGTTGATTTTTTGCAGAATTGGGGAAGTGGAGTTTCAAAGACATATTGGGGAAGAGAAGTTTCAAAATTAGAAAAATTATTTTAGGAGGTTATTCGTAAATTTAATTTTAGTCATGGTACTGCAGTAATTATTAGTTTTTATACCAAACACTCATCTAACTTTTTCTATCATGGTCTTATCTCAAGTGTCACTATGCGTCTACAAATTTTTTCATTATCTCAACTAGCCTACCAAACAAGCACATACGATACAAACATTGATTAGTTGGCAAAAATTAGACTACAAATATCCAAACATTCTATTTTTAAAATATTTAATTAATTTATTTCTCTTTCATTTACACTAATCTAACCATACCTATTTTTGATAATTTATCAATGACCACCCAAACACCATCCATAATATTTTGACATATTTTAAAACTAGTGGTAATGCATAGATACATAATAGATGCATAAAAATATATTGATATCTGATCTTAATTGTTATTTTTTTACAATGAGCTATAAATTCTGAGTTGTTATTTTTTTTGTATGTTTAAACTATAATCATTTCATGTCTTTTCATATATAAAATTATGCCTTTTGCGTATGAATCATGCCTTTTATCACTATACTGTTATATATATATATAATTATGCTTTTTATAATCATGCTAAACTGCGTATGAATCATGCCTTTTATCACTATACTGTTATATATATATAATTATGCTTTTTATAATCATGCTAAACTAAAAAGAAAAATTTATATTGATAAATGCATATTAATGAATACAAACAAGCATGCATCCATAAATTAAAAAAGCAAGATATTTCAAATTTATATGCGTGATAAGAAGATTTATTAATATTTTTTGGGTATTGCCAAAACTTTGAATATTTTTTTAATTTATGACCTAAACTTTGATTTATTTTAAAAAAAATCCTGAACTTTGCAAATTATTTGATTTATGGCCTACACCCTATATTTTTTTGGGATTACAAAGTTTATGGTTTTTTAAAAATAAATAAAAGTTTAGGTTATAAACCAAAAAAATGTTGAAAGTTCATGTTATAAAATACCTGCCCCGATCTACGTAATCAGGACAGAGCGGTAAATCAGTTACTCTATCTAGCTCATGATTACTGACCCTTTTTTTTCGGCAAGTATTTTTACGCTTCTCGATAATAGATTTTATAGTGATTTTTTAATGTATTTTTTCTTTTATGGGATACTACGAGTGCTTAACTATCCCGTAAAAGAAAAAATACTTCAAAATTTTATTTTAAATCCCATCACCGAGAAGCGTAAAAATACTTGTCGAAAAGAAAGGGGTCAATAATCGTGAGCCGGAGGGAGTATAATTCTTTAGTAGAATGAATTATAGCTCTAATTAATATAAGTACTCTAGGGGAGAACACATTAATTATCTTATTAGGTAAGACACAACTATGTCTAGTATCCAGGTCCCTGGAGTGGCCCAATCAACTCATGATGGATCACAAGTTAAATATTGAGTCCAATAGTTGGTTTGGACCAAGAGAGCAGGCTTGTGGGCCATGGGCTCACAAGTGGCACCAAATAGGGAGAGAAACCCTAGATGGGGCCTCCTCCTCTTAGTTGGCCCAAGACTTGCGATCAGGCCCAATGTCTGTTGATTAATTAATTAATTAATGTAGTACACACATGCAATCTCTCTCTCCGGGTATAATTATAACTAATTATATATAAGAGATTAGGTTTGACGTAATCAATAACAACACAAGTAACTCATTTTATGAGATTCTCAAAGAAAGAGAGCAGAGGGCGGCCGCGGCGTTTCTTCAAGGAGAAGAAACCGAGTTGACTTCGATCAACAAAGTGCAAGGCGTGATCCAAGATTCGATCTTGAATCAATGCCCATCCTGTTGTTCGAGCATGAGGAACGGGATAACACATCAATAATCTAGATCTGTAGATTACCATCGCCGAGCCAAAGATATACTTCGATCTCTATGTGAAATTAATTACATTAATTACAACAACCAATTCAGATCCGATGGCAGAATCGGACCGCCTTCAATGTGGCGTTCCCATCACATAATGGGTAGGAGAGAATTACTCATATATTCAACGGGTCTTATCTTAAAACACATGTAGATTGGTAACTAATTTAAGCAGATTGGATCTTATCTTAAATTACATTCTATTAATTTCCTCATCGATGGGTTTCTTGTTTTTATTTATTTATTTCGTTTTGAATTCAAATGTTATAATACTGTAGGCAATTAAAATTTCAGTCTATTAAATTATGTCACGTGGAAATAAAGAATTAAATATTTAATTATATTTGCAATTTATATTTTTTAGATTAAATTAAATATAATTCCAAGATTAAATAGATATATAATTAATATTTATACATGTGGAAATTTCAGCCCAATCAGAAGCTGCTACGTGTCAAATCTACACAATGTATTAAATATTTTGTGGAGATAAATACAAATATTGAGAAGCCAATCAAATTGTGACACCTCATCATCAAAGCCCACATTGGAGGTCCAAAAGGTCATCAAGCCTACTTCTTCTACACCTATAAATAGGGGTCTATGGAGAGCTCATAAATCACACACCAAGAAAATATTTTAGAGAGCTCAAAAGAGAAGAATACAAATTCTCTACGAATTCTCTAAGGCATTCTTCGTGTATTCTTCGTGAAAAGCATCGCGTTCTTCGTCGAAATCTTCTCAAATCTGCAATTGATCCGGACGTCCTCCGAATCAACGCGTTTCTCGCCGAAATCGTCTCAAAGCCGCGTTTTTCGTCGGAATCGTCTCAAAGCTGCGCTTCTCGTCATAATCGCCTCAAATCCGCGTTTCTCACCATAATCGTCTCAATGTTGCGCTTCTCGTCATAATCATCTCAAATCTGCGTTCGCTAGTCTGCTCAATCTGCGTTCTCGCTGAAGTCTGCTCAAATCGACGTTTGATCCGGAAACAAGGCAGAAGCCCTTCGGATTAACGCCACAAATTCAACACCAAAATCTAAAGAGATCAAGGAGTACCGAATTCTCCGCAAATCTCGAAAACTGCTCAAAGTTTGTTCAAGAAGCAAATCAGAGAGAGAATCAGAGGAACTGTAGAGCTCACGACCTACATCAACTCAAATTCTCAAATATTTATTTGTATACATCTTTTGTATTTATTGAATATAATTATAATAAAATTTGTGTTTACAAATACATACTCACATACTTATAAAATGTATGGATGATTATATATAGGTGAAACAACTTGCAAAGGGTTACAACCAAGAGATAAAGTGGGTTATGGAAAGACAACTGCCTCCATTCCAAGATTATGTTAAAAATTCAGAAATAACTAGTTGCATTTATCTCATGTTTGCTTCTATTATCCCGGGCTTAAAATCTGTTACCCGAGAAACCCTTAATTGGATGAAGAGTGAACCCAAGCTCGCACTATCAACTGCTATGGTTGGTCGATATTGGGATGACATTGGCTCTCAGCACATAAGTTTATATATCCAACCACATTATGCTTTATTTACTTTACAGGATAAGGGTAGATTGACTAATTTTATCCGACTTAATCTCATGTTTACTTTGTAAGATTGCAGACGAGTGTCATTCTAAGGCCCATATTATGCCCGCCCTTAGCTTTGTGCTTAGGATAATTGTAATTTGTCATGTTCAGTTAGTTCCTTGGTAAATTGAAAATCTTATAGACATTTGAAATATGCATTTTTGTTTTATGAACGTATATTTTTAGACCTTATTAAAACTAGCATATATATTAATCTTCACGTGTGTGCATGCAATTGAAGCGCGGAAGTAAAGAAGGAAGAATGTTCACTATGTTGGATTGCTACATGAAACAACACGGCGTTTCAAAACAAGAGACGCTATCAAAGTTTGAGGAACTACTTGAGGAAGCATTGGAGGATCTAAACAAGGAATTTGTGGTCGCCACAAATTCTATGCCTAGGAAATTACCATTACATTCTTCAACTATGCTAGGATGTCTGACGCCTCTTACAACAAAAGTAATGGAGACGCTTATACAGATCCTGAAGTTGCCAAGACAAATGTTATTACGCTCTTTGTTAATGACATAGTCAATTGATTAAGAAAATATGTATGGTTAAGAAACTAATAAGCTTTCGACAACTCCATGGCTGAATCTACTTGGTTTCGAATTGTGAAAACTCCTTAGGTCAAACTATTCATGGTGCACCGATTAATAGGTGTTGTGAGTAGATTTTTAGTAATGAACTAGCTAGCTATGCCCTTGTTTTGTTTATGTTTAAGTTGTCGTTTGTCTCTCCCTATATGCTTGTGGACTTATGTTTAGCTATTTGAGTGTGAATAAATGGCTTGTTTATATTTTGGTTAGAAGAGTATGAAAACGTGTGTAGAAAAATATTTCATAGTCTATACATGATCATTATTTCATTTGAGATAAGAGAACACAAATAATAGTTGAATTGATGATAGATCATGCATAATAATGTACAATGTGCAATGATATTTAAATAATTAAAAGAAAAAAAAATAGTGATTAGACTGAATTGACTAATTTTATCTAGCCTAATCTCATGTTTATTTTGTGGGATTAAAATAGAGGATATTCCAAGACCCGGTATTGGCGTACATTTTATCCATTGACGTTGTATTAATCATTAGATATGAATCTCACTCAAACACATAAAATTACTTTAATCGTATCTTATCTCATATTTATGCCAAAATCATTAATCCTTAAATTAATATTATCCTTCAAAGCAAACGTAGCCTTAAGATATGTTCGTGAATGCGTGATATGACTATTAGTTAGATGTGTCAAACATGAAAACATGGTTGCTTAAGTGGATTGGACTAGATCAAGCTACCTTTGAAACATATCCTATTTGGGGGGTAATATTCTCTTAATATGTATTTTTGCCCATTTTGAAAATACATCTTCAAAATATACCCATTTTGAAGATGTATCTTCAAAAAATACCCACTTTTATTATAATAATATTAAAAATAGGCCCTACCTTTACCACTTACATCAATAAATTTGTCATTTTGTGCCTTAATTTTTATTTTTAAAATTTTTCATATGTATATTTTTTTCTTTATTAAATATTTTCATATGTATATATATTTTTTCTTTATATTTTATGAACTAAATAATATTGTTCAGTACCAAATAATTATGTTCGAAAAAGTAATTCAACGTACAGTATGAAATAATTCAAAACTTTTCATTAAATAAAAAAAATAGATAAAAACGCAACGAGCGCTTTTGATGAAACATTGAGCGCTTTTGATGAAACATCGAGCGCTTTTCAAAAATTACGGGCACTTTTCATGAAATTAAAAAAAAATGGAAAATCACATTATGGAGCGTTTTTCAAACACCGTTGAGCGCTTTTCAGAAAGCATGGGGCGCTTTTCACAAATTATCAGACGTTTTTCATTGATTTGTAAAATTTTCAAAAAAAAATAAAAATTGAGAAAAGTCAAAAACTCCCGGGAGTTTTTCCTCATGGAGAGTTATTGATATTCATGGAGAGATATTGAGGCTCATGGAGAGATATTGGTGAAGTGGGGCCCATTTTTATTGTATTTTAATAAAACGGGCATTTTTTGAACATGTAATTTCAAAATGGGTATATTTTAAACTTACATTTCAAAAATGGGTATTTATAGATTTGGCCCGGTAATATTTAACATAGCCCCCAAATTACTAATCATAGCCTCCTATTTTAAAATAATAAAAACTTATAATATAAATTTACCAGTATAACCCCATGGCCCCCAATTAAGCCATAGCCCCTATAGAATGGATTTCTTCTTCTCTTTTGCAATCTTTCTCTGCAAAAAATGCTTCCCCTCTTTCCCCTTCCCATCATCTTCTTCCCTCACCTCTAGCAAATAATAATACTACTTCTTTTTCCAAGAAATTCTATTCTAGTTTCTTAAACCAGATTTTTTTTGGGTTCATTTTGAGAAATTGTTGAACTATGATGATAATTGCTATAAAACCTTATATATTGACTCCTCTTATCTCTCTCTCTCTCTCTCTCTTTCTCTCTCTCTCTCTCGTCCTTTTATGGGTTCAATATTCATCTTCTTATTTCCTTCTTTCTTTTGATATGTGAATGCTCCTTTTTTTTGGGTCTATGAGCTATTATTGGTTAAAAGAATACGACTCTTGAAGAATTACACTCTGAAAGCAAAGAAATCAAATATATGGGGGCACAAGATAAAATTAATCTTGAAGAATTACAGATTCAAAGAAAAGGTTGTTTAAAACTTGTGGATATTATTTTTGAATCTATACATATTTATTTTTGATATTATGTTTATGAACAATTTGAAAGCTTGTTTGTTTTCATTTTGAGTTTTTGAGATGTTTGTTTCATTCATGGTGGAGCTGTGTGTGTTTTTCAGAGAACATGATGTTGGTAATGTTTAGGTTTGCAGGTTTAACGTGGGGGCTATGAGGATGTAATAGTAAATTTATTATCATTATTATTATTATTAATAAATAAGGGGCTATGAATAGTAATTTGAGGGCTATGTTTAGAATTACCCCTATTTGGGTCTTCTTTATCAGGCCCAAACCCGACATTGGGAAATTGAAAATGTCCTCAAATGAACTCTCATGACATAAATTTTTCTTTTTCATTTTTGAAAAAGTCTGTTCTATACCTGACCTGCTATAGTTGCAAGTCTGATGGGCTCAATACTTAGCCTGGGCCGAGCCGGTCAAACCCGCTCATTTGACTACTCTACAAGTAGTCAATATTGATATGATCAAACTCATGTCCTTCAATCGAAATGGACTATAGTATAGCTTAAGTGCCCGTTCAAGGTTATTATTGAGCAACATGTATCATTCAATATATTGGTCAATTGGACATGTAATTAACAAATTATTAAACAATTAAGATTAATTTCGAAGATGAATACAAGATATGTTATAATACCGTAAATTACATTGCGTGAAAGTTATGTGGACACAAATGAGCACCTCACGATATTATATGGGAATATAATTAATTATTTCTTTCCTTCGGATTCACAATATTATATGCCTTGGCCGACACATGATATGAACAGAGAAAAATAAGCAAAGGTTGCTTTCTCGCTTCAATTGAGCTGTGATGACTAATAATTGCACTGACTATATTTAATTTAATCACTATAACTTACAGCCTTTGATTTTTAAAAGCATGTTTGATGATCTCCAGATTATATTATAGTGAATTTTTATGTTTTTTGAATGAATTTAGGAAATGAAAAAGAATCTTTGAATATACACACAATATATTAGTCTCAACGACAGCAAGTAACTAGAATATACAAGTGAACAAGTAGTACTATCAAATTAATTAAAATTAACCCGACTAAACCTGATAAATTAACAATTCTTCTATCTGAATAATAAAAAATAACTATAAATCAAATTCCCGATTCTCAATCTCATGGTCATGTCTTCTGATTGACTAAATACATAAAATCAAATAAAATGATATTAATTATTTCATAATTAAATGAACGCTCAAAATGATCAGTTCGTCTATAATTACATAATTTCATCATCCTAAGGTACCCCAAAAACAAACAAAAGAAATTAAGAAAATATATATTCAAATATAAAAACCCAAAAAAAGAAAAGAAAAAAAAGTCATTATAATTTGTAGAGAGAGAGAGAGAGAGAGAGAGAGAGAGTAGGCCGCCTAAGTATGAGGAGGGGCCGGAGTTTCAATGATAGTTTCCAATGCAGGCTGCCATGATCTCTGCCTTGAATAGCTCTTTAGCTGCTGCAACGAAGAATTAGCACCACCACCATCAACTAATTCAAATTCCTCCGACTCCGAAGCATTCGGAAAGAGACAGAACTCAGGAAAAATTTTGGAGAAATTTAAGGCTGCTGCTGCTGCATGCTTCATTCCTTTGGTTGTCTTGTGCGTGAGGAATTTGAGCTCTTCTTCGGTGAGGACGGAGTAGAGCATTTCCATGGGAAGAAGGAAGTAGACCTGCCCCCTCTCCAGTTCTTCCTCTGCGCAAACGCCCGGGATTCGCTGCCCGACTTTCAGCTGCCCGGATTCGCACAGAAACTGCCCCGAATATTCCAGCATGATTTCGGCTGCTTTGATTGCTGCTCTTCTTGTGTACACAACCAATCTCCCGTCGCTGCATAGGATCTTTACTTCATTGTTGGAGATGATTGAAGGAGCACACATTGCTACATTTCCCATTTTATTAGGCTTCTCTTTTCTTTTTTTCTTGTTTAGGGAAGTGAGAGGGAAGGAGAGAGGGAGTGGGAGGAATATAATGGGTGTGTTTATATAATAAGCTGGGTTTCATTGTTTATGACATATTTTAATCATGTCTCAAACTTTTGTATTTACATGTAGTATTTGGTTAATGTTTTTTTAAAGGAACGCTTTAAATCCTAATTAAAACTACTAGCTTCATTCTATCAGGAAGGCCTTGAAGTTTTTTTGTTTTTTTTTTTTTTTATCACTCATACGCACTCGCACACACGCATCCGAAACAATTCGAACCTCGATTAATATTAGATAGAGGGGATCGAAAAGTCTTTGCTACATATTAAGAAAATTTTGTACGTTCAAACGAAAATAGCGTAGCATAACTTGCCCTTATTAATAGATACTTAATTGAAGTATAGATAGATATGTATTAATTTGTGATTTAATGCATAGTTTGTATGTGATGGTTGTAATTTATTAAGGAGGAGTAGAAGGCATATATTATTAAATTATAATGTTGGTGTTGGTTGTATTTCCATCTAATTGTACGTTAATTTAATTAATTAAGATGGTGTTTTGGCAAACTGCATTCAATAAGATAATCGAAAAAGCCATTGACAGGAAGGTTTAGGAATATAAAATGGAGAACATTATTAATTAGGTAGGTTTTGTAGCAGCTTTTCGAGAGCAATCACAAAATATTGGTGCAACGAATGTAGATTGATTGGAGGATTGGTATTCGACTAATTAGCATTAGTAATAGTGTCCCTCGGTTCTAGCTATAGTAAATTATATTGGACGCCAGTGCTATTCCTCTTAACACCTCTTAATTATAGAACTTCAACCTTTTCATGCAAATATAATTTACATAGAGTAAATATTACTCTATTTTAATGTTTCTAACATTTTCATAAGAATTGTAAATATAAATATAAATTGGCACCAAATATTTCAATTCTTATACAATTGTGTCTCAATTAATTGAAAATTGGTATTCCAATGAAATGTTGTCTAGCTGGATTGCCGAAAAATCACATAAGATAAAAATTTGAGATATTATTAGTTAATTCGTGCTCCAATTAAAATAAAAAATGAAATTATGGAAATACTCTAGTGTTATTTTTCTCTGACTTCAGATATTTTTTAATGTTGACATCATTAGGATCGGACAACAATTCAACAAAAATACATCATTAGGTACTAATTTACAATTAATTAGGACATCATTGTGAATAAAAATGAAACATTACGTACGCTGGAACATTATTGTGAAGAAGTTAAAACGTTGGATAATAATTGATTTTTACCTATTTATATAATTTTATTTATTTTCGATAAGTGTGCATGTAGTGTATTTAAATAATGTTCAATTCTTAATATTCCGAAAATAAATCAATGGTTTCACTGTGAAGTTGGTTGTGCTATCTGGTCCCATAATTTGCATATTTGAGGGGGTTATTTTATTTTTTTTAAGAAGTAGAAGCAATTTTTATTTGTTCGCCTACATTGTGTTGTCCCTAAAAAACCGTTTGCTGAGTGAAAACTCTTCCAAACAATCAGCCACCGAGGGATAGGGATCCTAAATTTCGCCTATATAGTATTGTGTCACTATATTAATTTTACTATCATTAGGTCAATACACACAATTTTGTAAATTTTAGATCAAATTTCTTAGGGCGCCAAAGCTGGAAGAGAAAGAGAGAGAGAGACGTATATATGATATGATCCTCATTTCAAAATCTTTTCTTTTCTTTTTTTGGCTTAAAGTGGTTAGATTAATTTTAAAAAAGAAAAAAGAAAAAAACTGCAAGCACATGGTAAGGCATGGAGCAACACATTGGCTCTATATCACAAGTCACATAAGGACAACACCAAACCAATGATAGGTCATGGCATCACTTATTTTATTTTCTTTTGTTACTTAATTTTCTATTTGTCTACTCACCAAACTTGATTGCTCTCATTAAATTAATTACTCCTACCTACAATAATAATAAATTAAGAGGAAGTCATAATCATGAAAATATTGAACAAAAATTAATTTGATGAGCTGTTGAAGATGGAATCTGAATTCTTATTAGGGTCTTAGGTTAATTGTTGATATGAATTTGTCAATATATATCCTACCATTCATAGGTAGGAAGTCGCATTCAAGTTCAATTCTTAACAAATTCACCTATATATTATCTACATGTATACGCCATTTTTTATATAATTATTACTAATTTTATGTTTTGATGTATATTTATAACATTGTGTTTTTATATAGTAATTATTAACTTGTTTTGAGATGTTTTAATTGATGCATGTAAAGACATGTAACACTTGAATTTAACTATCTTAAGAATCTATTTTTTGGAATACTATTTCCGGAGTAATAATTGTGTATAACGCAATAACCAAAAATTGAGGAATTTATATATGTTGTTCATATCTGTTTTTTAGTCAATAGAATTTTTGTGAGTAGCCTTCTCACAAAACCTAAAATTATATGCAACAATTTAATTTTAAACAACATTCCTAACATTTCATGTTCAAATGAATCAGAACTACAGTAATTGTAGATTTGTGTACTTAATAAAGCGTGTAGAACAAATTAATAGCCCAATATTTAAAATTAAATAAATAAAAAACAAAAAAAACAAAAAAAAAACGAACAATTACTATAATTATTTGATCACCTGAACAAAAATAATGGTCCATCACTAAATGTGTACATATACAGTGAGAAAAACAGAGAATTGCTCCGCCGCTCAGTGGTGGTTGAGTAATATTTTAAATTAATCAAGATTCCTATGCTATTCAATCAACTTTAATTTTAGATAACAAAATCAAGACTCGATTCACGTTGAAGTAGGTTGTTGGATAATTAACATAAAGAAGGAACGGTCTTACTTTAATGACTATATTTAATCGTGTTGTAAAATATTAATTGTCGTATCCATCCAAATGATGACCATGATAGAGGACACTGTGGGCATACTTAATATGTTCACGATTTACGTGCCGATGATATATTTAAGAAATAATATTATAAATGTATACCTTTAGAATAAATCTTCAAAAAAAAAAGATATTACTAAAATAGATTAAATTATAAATAAAAACTTATTGACGTGACACTATCATGTCAGTTGGGACCATATTAGTTGTGCATACGTGAGTAAGGGAACATTTTTACAAGATAAATATTACTCTTTATGTTCTACCTAAATTATCCACATTACTTTTGACACAGAGATCAATGCAAATAGAGATAATTTTTTAAAAATAGTATTAGTTATGAGATTGACTTTTACCATTTTAGAAAAGTGAACTATTATATAGGACAAACCAATAAGAAAATGTGGACTATTTAAGTGGGACATATGAAATATTTATTTTCTATTTTTCGGAATTTCTTATTTTATCATTTTTCTATTTCTCATTTCTTTTTCTAAAATCTTGAGAGACTTTTTACCTTTGTAGTATATCAAAACTTAGTTAGAATGGTACCATTCAACATAATAATATTATTGCGAGATATTATAGAGAAATTATCATTTTCATGATTTACGATTTAAATTAACGATTCCATTATAAAAATAGCACTAAAAATACATTACATTGAAGCATTAATCTAAATCATGCAACATGTCAAAATACGCTCCTAATATTGACACCCCTAACATATATATATCACCCCCAATGAATTTTATTCATGCAAAACTAACCTCAATATTTCCATAAGTGGGGCAAGAAAAATCCTTCCAGTTGACGGATATGCTAACAACGTTTCGAATTTTCTTGTTTTTTTTAATTAGAGTTGGGACCCACTTCAACGGATAAAAGCAAAAGCGAATTCGACCTCATTCCAAATTTCCAACCCTTGTTGGACTTATTTTCATGTGGTTAGGTTCAACAACAATATTATTTAGCACAAGTCCAGCTCAGTTGCCTAGGCATTTTCAAAATTGCACAATTGCACATAGATAAATCTCAATAAATTTTGACGTGTAGTTTGCGGCTTCATCTCCATCAACTTGGTAAATATTCCATTTGTTCCTTAAGTCTCCCGAAATTGATTTATTCTACTTCAAAGTATTGTATAGAAAATTTAAAATATGCAAGAGTTATTTAATCACTACTTATATAGTTGAAAAAAAGGAACCGTAATAGAGTGGGCATATTGGTCTAACAATAAGGGTTAAGAGCATTTCTAATCATACTCTAATTTAGTATCAAACTCCATTTTGGGGTATGAAATGCATTCAAAACGTACTCTATTAATTTTGCAATTAAAAGTATAGAGTACTCCATATATACTAAAGTACTATTGTTTAATGCTCTATACTCTATTTTTACTATTTGGACAACATTAAACTATAAAAACAATAATTCAACTAAATTTTAATAATGTACGTAATTTATTTTGTTATATAATTTATTTATTGTTACAGTTTGGAAAGTTTTACATATTTAATTGGTGTTAATGTCACGTAAATATACCAACTTTGCCCCTTGTTTCATGTTTTCCATAAACTTTAAAATGTATGTGTAGATACACCAACTTTGCTCTGTGTCTCATTTTTCCATAACTTTCTTCTCTGGCTGAAGGAAATGTTGACTTGTATCCTACGTGTATATTTTACTAATCCTACGTATAATAGATGATGTCGTTTTCCATTCGAACGATGTCATTTATTTACTTATACAAACGACGTCGTTTGTGTAAAACGTAGAACTGAGGACTTTGACATAATTTTCAATCTTTCATTCTAGGGTTCCTTAGCAACGCTCCTTAGCAGCACTTGATTCGACAGCAAATGAGAAAACGATTCCTTAGGCTAGCGAGGAACGATGGGTTTGATTGATTGGGTTGGCAAGGAACAAGCAACTATGGACAATGAGTGAGTTTCTTTTTTTCCACTATGACTTTGGGTGCGCATTTGTGGACTATGAGTAAGTTTTTTTTTTCACTATGACTTTGTTGAGTTCCCATTTTTTGTGATGTATTCATGTTTGTTGTGTACCTATTTTGATGTGCATTTTGTTGACCTAGATTTTTATGTTGGGTTTTCAGATTACATGACTCTAAACCCTAAATCTGGAAATTTGAAACACTGAATAATAGAGCAAATAAATTTATACCTGAATTCGTATGAAAAGGAAAAGTCAAAACCTGTGATTTCGGACAACAAATGAATATGCGTTAAAGGTTCTTTACAATATGAGATCGATCTACTTTCGGCCTCAACCCACATCGACAAACTTCATACTGCTTTGAATCACCCGTGGAATTAGAAGATAAATTGGAGGATGACATTGTGAGGATTATTTTCGGCGCGCCGAAGGGATTCTTTCCTTGTCTGGACGAAGATTGTTCCTTCTCTTCCTTCTACTGCTCAAAATGATTTACAAATCAACCCTAGAATCGTGTAATGGGAAATCAAGACAAAACGACGCCGTTCACCATCTAAAACGACGACTCGGTTTCACTTAGCGGAAAAACTTAATGTCGACACACGTCCGACAACCACATAGGATATAGAACAACATTAAATTCGCCGGATTCTGAAATTGTGAAAAAATCAGACATGGAGCAAAGTTGGTGTATTTACGTGACATTAATCCTATTTAATTTATATCAACAAAAGTTTAACAATCTATAATACGGAGTATATTCAATTCATATTATTTAAGATATAGTTTTATTAACAATAATGATATATTCGTCCATAATATGGTCAAGATCAATCCCATCAAAGTATTATATTGAGTATGCGGCAGAGCGTGTGAGACAGCCACTCACGGAAGCAGCATACGCAACCCTAGCTGTTGTGTCAACAGTGAACGATCACTTCAAAAACCCTAGCCTGAAGTTTGAAACTTCATATCTCTACAACAGGTATGAAGTTCTCTCCTAACATAAATAGGAAGAGACACAGAAAAAAGAAGAAGCTTAAGACAAACATTCAAGCTTTCATCTCACGTGCATACTTTCTCTCTCTACTCTACAGAAATTGCAAGTCATCAAGCTTTCAAAAGATCTCAGCTATCAAGATCCAAACCTTCAAGAACAGTCTGTCTCTTGGTTCTTAACAACCAAGTGTTCTTTAGAAATCTTACTCGTGTCTAAAGGTTATACTTACTCTCAAAAACCCTAAGCTTTAGAAGAGAAATATTCCAACCTTACTCTTGATCTTCATTGTATAGAATTCTCTGTTAGTTGGAAGAGTGTTTGTACACCAAATCCTAAAACTAAGTTACGAGACTGTGATCCCAGACGCAACATTCCTAGGTGAAGGTCTATACGATTATGAGCATTTGTGCTCGAGTTGTTGTTAGGCTTATCTGGAGCTCATTTTAATCTCGATCCTTTCTAGGAAAGGTATTTCGTTATTGATGAGCCCAATTCTGTGCTCTATTTTTGTTATATTTTGAGTCTGCATTTAGTTCTAGTAGAGTCTTTTTGCATAGTGTCTTGTGCTTGGGAGGGCACATTATGGATTTAGGTACTATGGGCAGATAACGGAGCAGACTGGGCAATTTCTGGAGGTACTTGGGCAGATGGAGAAGAAGGCAGGAGAAAGCATGATGGGCTGAGCTTTGAGAGTGATCGTGGGCTGTACGACGACCAGCGCGGGTTAGGGTTGAAGTATCGGATGAGGAGGAGCTGATAAGGAAGGAGATTTATCCAAAGATTCTTTCCTTTTTCAAGCGTGATCAAGAAAGGCAACAAATCTGTGCAAGAAGACAAGTTCCCGATGCAGCCCTAGCAGCCACCGAAGATGGGCCTGGTCCACGATCTGATCTAAAGTATAAATATGCAAGCATCATTTCAAGGGAGGCATCATCAATCCTCTGAAGAGTAGACATGGAGCTGCATATTTTATTTTTCCCATTTATGCTTTCATTTCAAGTGTTGTGAGGAAGAATAAGTCCTACGGGCAACTTACTTATGTTTTGAAGTTTTTGGCCGACATTGGAGTCCACCCCATTTCCGTATTTTAGTATTAATATATTTCTCGTACTTAGTCTAATTATGTCTTTCATTTATTTCATTGTTATTTCATTTCGAAGCATGGTAGGCTAGATCCATAAACCCGTCTTGGGCAAGATGATTAAATCACAATGTAACTTATATACTCGTGAGGTCATGGTGCGGGCTTAATAGTATATGCATGTATTCCCGAGTTTGCTAGGTTCTGATTCTTAATTCATGTTAGGTTTGGTTGGGTATGTGGCCAATATCAAATTGAGTCGAGCATGATTACAAATAATATATGGGTAAAAAGTATAGAGAGATCTCACTCCATATAGTATGAACTAGTACAAGAGTATGTGGTCGTATGTTCATTAACCTGCTATTGGCTATTCCGGATTCACCATGAAACTAAATGCTGCTTGGGCAAAGGCATGACAACTAGTCCTTGCATGTTAGAGTCTAAGTTAGAGAGTTCATTTATTGTTCTCTATTCGGTAAGGGTGAATTGGGCATACTTGACAAGGCACGTGACGCATGACAGTAAGAGGCCTTGGCCTGTGTGACCTATAACTGGATGATGCATGTTATATACGAATATATTAAGACCCGTGATCGAGTGAAGTTACTTGTGGTTAATGATTCTGCCTAGGATGAGTTTACCTTTAAATAATTATTTTCAACTTGCCTTTATACGCTTCCTTTTAATTTTTGTTATTTTGTGATCTGATTGGGCAAGGCCCACCCCCATTAAAACGAGACAACTAAACTAAAAGGATTGCTAAACCAACTCCCTGTGGGATCGACCATGTGCTTACCACTGCTATACTAGTTATAGGAGTCTTGGGCATAGGACTTATAAATTTATTAACTGCGGCTAAACGACGGTCGCGTCAGTTACTGAGTGAAGGTGGCAATAGTGGACGAAGGTCTTGATCCGACCGAACCACTATAAACATCCATGTTCCTTGTTCTTTAATTTCTTGTGTAATTATTTCTCATTATTTATGTTGGGGTTATATACTGCAAAACATACTTGTATGCATGTATATTAACTATATCTTCCTGTTTTATGGAAATAAATATTGTCATATGATTTGCATATTAATTCGTGTTATGGTTATGCAAATAAATGTCCGGTACTATATATTATAGATAATATGGTGTGGGTAGTCACACGGAAGATCATATTATCACATTCTTATATGGTTAAATGGTGTTCGGAACCTAAAGTAATATTGGACAAATTACTTGTCACGGTTGTAGTATAATGCTGGATAATAACTGGTCTTGGTTATTAGCTTATACTAGTGCATAATCAGTTTGCATTGAACAGGATCACAGTGAGATAAATCATTTTATACTGACTTATATAAAGGATTACGTCTCGGACGATTATTATTTCTTAATTCTAGTTGTCGTAATATTCAATTATATATTTATAATTATTATTGCTTTGATTTACCATGAGTGAGAGTTATCGCAACTCAAAGAATCTCCGTATCTTGGGTAATAATATTATAAATATGATAATTAATATTATAGCTAGAAATCGTGTCTCGGTGCGCCGAGTTGATGATGTCCCCTTGAGGCGTTCAAAGGATTATTATATCAAACCCTGCAGGTGGATTAAGTTCCGATATAATAATAAGGTTGAACGGATACTACTCTCAGTTTTAGATATTAATTACTTAAAGCAGTCAGTAGCTTAAATTAATTAATGGACATGCGATATCTTAAACACGGGAAATAATATAATTCAAAGAGGAGCCCGGTATGTAGTAATTTGGGAATGGACGGCAGTGCAATATTATTTTATTATAGTGGAAATGCTATAATATTAATATATTTAAATAGACTATTCGGGGTCAGAGAATACTTAAATTATTTAATTATATTGGGAGGCCCAGTCCATATCCTCCTCAAGATCCCTGGAGTAGCCCAATAGAGCATAGCCTGGCCCATTAACCAAGCCCTAACTTATTCACCACTCCACTTCTTATATAAATAAGGGATAAGTGGAGAGTGAAAGTACGTGATTTTCAGATTCATAAATCTGGGGAGAAGGGGTGCCGGTTTCTGGGTAGTGCAGAGAAGATAGATTTTCGCCCACTCAAAATTCTTCTCGTTGCTAGGGAATACTCTAAAAGATCTCGAGGTTTACGATCAAGAGCTGGATCTCGTGTGCAGAGGTCTAGTGCGTGGAAGATCATTTCCTCGACTCTGTTTTGCCGATCGGTGAAGAACAAACAGGTATATAATTCTAGATCTGTTTCCGCTTTCAAGATCTATAATTATATGTTAATAATTATTGAAATTAATTAAATATGCATCCGAGGGATCCCGGATCCAACAATTTCTTCATTCATTTATTGCATACATTCTTCACACTCTCACCATTTTCATTCAAAGCAAAAGGACTGTTGTGATTTTCACTGACAAGCTTATTTAAGGTCCACCCACCATATTCCGCACCAACCTTGGTGATAAGTTGACTTTCTATCAGTCAGCACATTCTCTCAAGCTCATCTCTTTAACCAAGTTGTTGACATTTTTTTTTTCAGCAAGAAAACGTTTTAAAACGCCTTAAAAGTTGTACACACGCTTTCTCCCCTCTCCCCAACAGTGTTTAGCGACTACTTGGGACCAACATATATTAATTCAAATATCTTAATATCAGCAGTAGTTCACTATATAAATGTAGTATAACTTATAGGGAGCTTATATTTAAATAAATAAATATTTAAAGTTATATACTTATATTCTCTTAAAACTATTTTAAGTTTCAAAAATTATGAGAATAAAATATTTATTGAAGATAACAATAACGTACTGTACTGTATTACGTTGTTCAATAGTGATGTGAGAGAAACATATATAGTTTCATTTTTATTTATTTATTCTATTAGTCTTCATAATTCGTATCTCCCGTGTGAAGGAACCGATCAGTGAAGAACAATTCATTTGCCCAAGATTCGTTTTTCTGATATTGTGATTCGATTTAATTCCTATAATGCTCCTATGAAACTAATTGCATTATCATAGGGTGTTTAATCGAAATACATTTATGTAGTTAATGAGAAAGCTCGCCGGAAGATCTTCTTATTTGTATCCCCGCTCAAATCCGGTATTGGATGGACAAAACACTACTAATTTGACCACCGGAAGAACCGCCGCCACCGCTTCCCCTTATCTCTCACTTAACCCTAGCCTCCATGTTTGATTATGATGTTATGATCATCAAACCCTGAGGCTTTAAGTGAATATATATAATGAGAGAATGAGCTTAATGTCACGCCCTAGTTCCCGAGGGAAGGCATGTATGCCGGGACGTGGCAAGGGGTTGGAATTAAGAAGCGATGATAGAAATGGGATCATGGCTTTGGATAATATAACCTTATTATTAAGAAATTAAATATGGGATTGGGACACACAACACGAACTACGGGGTAGATAAACCATACTTCCCGTACCGGCCTCCTATGTCTGAATACCCATAGATATAAAATAATAAAATATTTAAATACGGGATCGGGACATACAACTCAAACTATGGGTTGGCTAAGCTGAACAACCCATGCTGGCCGACTTGTCTGAGTACCCGTAGTATATATATAAGGTGTAAGAAGAACGTAGATATTTTATTTAGATACGGAGTTGACCTAGGAAAATACACATGGGGGGTAGACTTTATTCATAGGCGTAGCGGAAGCTTTTATTTATTTACACTGCAGCAACAACAACAATCCTCCCACTCTTCGCATGTTCCACCAGTTCCTTACTCTGCAAAACATTTGGAAAGGAATTACAGGCTGAGTACTAATGTACCCAGTGAGATTGTGCCGAAAATATTTTATCATAAAAAGAATATCCATGATAATAAAGTATACATAGAAGGGTTTTGAAATTATTTACTTCCATGCACACAAAACCTCATTTTTCATGATTGCGTGCGCATGCGTATTACCATATTACTCTTATATTGATCCCGAGATATTACCACCGTCGGATCCCTTTTCATGTAGCCATAGTTTGGAGACAATAGAATATTTCATCCAGAGGTTTCCCCCTCGAAGTTAGAATCAATTGGTGATCAACCCAACGATTTATAACTGTGCGCACAGTCTCTCGATTAGTGTGTTAGACCAACCGAAAGACCCGACCGCATAGATAAGAGCATTAAATATGTAGTAACACATTAAAATATTTTCATGGATAATCCCATTTTATCAGAGCTTACTAACTCAAATAATACTTTATAAGTATAGAGAGCCTCACCTTATAACTTAAGATACCCAAATAACTTGAAGCCTTGATCCTTGATTCAATATTTTCCTCCTTAGAATCACGAAGAGTGCTGCTAATCTACTATTAAGACTCATGAAATTTAAATGCTAAAACTTTATCGGATACTCCTAATTCCGTTTGCTATGTTGCTATGTCTACACTACTTGGTTGTTAAATATGAATGACGAAGTATGAGAACAAATGAAATCACACACTTGTAATTATAGCAAGAAAAGATGTTCTAGGTATGCTTAATCACCAATATAGGCTTGATGAGTCCTATAGCTATATTTAATAGCATAGGAACGTGTATATCTATCGGAAAAGTTGAAACTCTAATAGTCATTCCTTTTATCCATATGTATGATATTAATCTATATATATATTATTATATATAATAAATATCTAATAAATCTGAATGTACACGTATGCATATAAATATATATTTTTATATAACATGATTAGCAAAATGTATCAATTTACTACATATGTATACTCATATTTATATACGTGCACTACATATAAAATCTTGATTTTTTTTAAGCTATATATACACAATAATATATTCATACTAATTAAAATTTGGAAAAATATCTAAATTCTTATATAAGACTTATTATAATTATTATATCTAATAAGAAAATTCGGGATATAAACTTAAGCTGCAGGCTTAGCCTACAGCCCATGAGATGGCCGCCCGGGCCTCATCATTGGTGCCCCACACTGGGCTCCATGATGAACATCCGTTCTTCCTTTAAATGTGGCCTTAAGAGCTTTTTAGGCCACCAGAAATCTACTAGCTTATAAAATTGGGCTTCCCAATGCCTGAATTCTCCATACTCAGCCCAGAGCATAATTCAGCCTATAAGTACTAAAACGTTCCACTAGAGTAATAGTACTTAATTACCCATTTTATACCTGTTGAGCTAAAATCACCCATGTATTTAAGATGTCCCACATCCATCAATTAATCTAAAGCTTCTAACTGCTTTCGTTAATTAACTTCTTATTATTCCTGAGTAGTACCATTCATTCCTTATTCATCATATTGTAACTTAATCCATCTACAGGGTTTAGTATGATAATTTTAATGAATTCCTAAGGGGATGTGATCAACCTGTTCTACCAGGATATCGTGCTCAATTGCAGATGCACTCACCCATGTTAAATCAAAGCAACAGACTCTAACTATACACCCTAATCACTCAATTAGAGTTAAGGTGTGACGTTAAATAACATTTAAGTCCCCGAAGTCTTGATTCTTCTACTAGTCTTGATTCTTCTACTTAGGTTAGAATAGAATAATTCACCTCACCGTGATCCTAACTATACGATAATGTACTAGCATAAATAAGTAACCAAGACAAGCTACTTATCTATTTATGCTATAGTCTAAACCGATAATTTTATTCGAAACTATCTCGACTGTGATAACTATATATATCTCTAGAGAAACCGGATACTACGGTCTTCCGTGATCTACAACACACCATATAGCCTATAACTTTGAGATAATGGATATATGTTAATGCTAAACAAACAATTCATACATAATCAGATAAGAAATTGTTAGTTAAATATGGAAACCACATGTATACAAGCTAAAAGGCCTGCTTTCTAGTATACAAATCCATCACCGTGCAACACAAGTGATAAGATCCATGTCGACCGTATATAGAACACGCAAACGGAAGACTTGATTGGATACCGGTGGAGATCTCAAAACTCTGAGATCGAATCTGAGAAGTGATAAGCAATTCGGGGACACTGAATGACACACGAATGAGGGATGATTGCTCGTCGATTTGCCGGATAAAGAGTTCAACTTGAACACAGAGAATTCGAGAATTCTCATATGAGAGAAAATAACGATTTCAATATATCAAATAAGCTAAGAATTTTTTTCATCCAACATAAAGCCATATATATAGGGTGAAAATAAAACCTAGTCTAAGTAGGAAATAACTAAATAAAAAGCCTATAATTACAGTTTGCTAACTAAAGCCCATAAATAAATGAAAATAATAGTAATAATTAAAGTCTTGGGCTTAATAAAAATGAAAATAAACATCTCCAAACTTTAGCCCATATCGTCTTCAATTTTTGGCACACGAATTTGAATCCACGAACCTCGGGCTGTATTAGCACATGGGCGACACTAGTTGTTTTATATTAGTATCTTAAAAATTAATATAAAATTATTAAATTTATAAAATAAATTAAGATCAAAATTCAATTTATCATCTTACTCATTTTTTAAAGTTAGACGAAAAAAAACAAATCATATTTTAATTTTTATTTATTTCGTAAATTTAATAATTTCTATATTAATTTCTAGGGAGAAATGATATGTCACTCCCCCATTCGTAGACACCTCCGTGGGCACCTTCACCGTTTTATCACTTTGACATTACTTTGTTCGATTTTTTTGATTGTTTTATATTCTAGTACCTTAGAAATTAATTTAGAAATCATAAAATCTAAAAAATCAAAACTCGATTTATTATTTTTTTATTTTTAACTTTAAAAAATGAGTAATAAAACAAATTGAGTGTCAATTTTTATTTATTTTTTAGATTTTATGATTTCTAAATTAAAGGTACTAGAATATATAACAATCGAAAAAATTGAACAAAGTAATGTCAAAGTGTTAAAACGACGAAGGTGCCCACGAAAGAGGGAGCATATCATTTCTCAATTTCTAGGATACTACAAAATATAAAACAAAAATAAAAATTGAAAAAATTAAGGGTGTGTTTGGTGAATAGAATGAACCAAGATGAGAGGAATAAACTGAGTTCATCTCACTGTTTAGTAACCAACTAAAATAAACTGAAGACCCGAGATGAATACAAGGCCCGTTGATATTTCACTATTCCGTCTTGTTTAGTCATCTCACGTTTTTTGTCGGATGAGTTGAACTCATTGAAACAGTAACACAACACTTTCCTTTCTCTTACCATTTTACCCTTATGTATAATAATAATAATAATAAATAACAATAATAATATAATAATAATAATAATACAGAGTAATAAATAATAAATAATAAAGGGTACTATTTAATACCAACAATAAAAAGTGAAATTGGTAGGGGTAATTTGGTCAATTCAAATTTTAATCTAGAGTTTTGCAATTTGTATCAAACACAATATGATATCATCCAAGTCTGAATTTTTTGCTACCAAATGGAGAGATGAATGATTCATCTTGATACTATTCATATGAATCATCTTAAGATAAATCATCCTTCCACATCTTGAGATAAATACAATATATATATATATATATATATATATATATAGGTAGTAGATCATATGAAAACTAATTATTATGTGAAACCTGCAACCCATCATAAAACGTTGCATTTTATGCATAAAATGATGCATTTTGTACATAAAATATTGCATAATAAAATATATTATTTTATATTATTTTTATGCATATAATGCATCATCATGAGAATTTGCATAAGAAAATATATTATTTTATATTATATTTATGCATATAATGCATCATCATGAGAATGCAACATATTATGATAAAAATACAACAGTTTTGTTCATAAAATGCAACATTTTATGATGAGTTGCAGGTTTCACGTAATAATTAGTTTTCACCATAACTCATCCCTATATATATATATATATATATATATATATATATATATAATAGCAAAATAAAGGTCAATCAACCTTGAATATTCTTGATTATTTTGCTAAATTCTCATATTGATAATTAATCAATACTTTAATCTAATTAACATGTATCTTTAATTTGATATATATCTTTAATTGTTCATATAATTTACATCTTTAATTAGTTTATAGAATAATCAATCTTGAATGTTTTTGATTACTAGTTTTTTTTTTTTTTTTTTTTTTTTGATAAAATCTAAATAAATCACGATTCCTATTCTTCTAGATTAATTTTTTATTGTTTTTTTTACATGCTAAAGTTTTCATGAGTTTGCCTTATTATCAATAATAATTGAATCCAATTAATTGGTAATAAGGATCCTTAATAACTTATATGAATTTAATTAAAATATATCTTTAAGAATCATTAATATCACTTTATATTATATCTCTGATTCTCTAATACAATACTTCTTAACAAATATTATGCATTATTTTGTCGTCAATTCGTGGTCAACCAAGTCGTTGCAATTTAATTAAAATTGTTAGAAAACCACAACTAAAAATTTCAAATATTTTCTATATATAGTTAAATTTGAGCTCAATCAATGGAAAACAATTGACGTGTAAAACTTTGCTCTTTAAAGCTTAATCAATTAATCAAATAACATACTGTATTGTTCGGAGCACAATGTCATGCAGTTATCCCTCATCTTTTATTATTATTATTATTATTATTATTTATTATTATTATTATTATTATTATTATTATTATTATTATTATTATTATTATTATTATTATTATTATTATTATTATTATTATTATTATTTAAATCTCTTATCCTACATCAAAAACTTAATACTAATCATATTTATAATCGTGTATTAGACATAGACCTAACATACACTATTACACTTAAATACTTTAATACTATTAAAAATAATTGTGTACGGAGAGAGTATATAATTTGAAAAACTCATTACCAATCATAAACAAATATTGTATAAATCATAGTTAAATGAAATAATTATATCATAATTCAAATGAGGAGTGGGAAAAATATTAGATTAATAAGGTCATAACTATTTTCAGTTTGGAGAGGAGTCACATTTCACGGGATATCGATACCTTTAAAATGAATACGAACATATTTTAACGGGACAAAGGGAGCAATTTTTTTTAAAGTTGATTTAGTCTACTTATCACTTATTGATTGTTCAAATCGTAAATCAAATCAAATCGAACTCATGAACTTTCTCAACCTCTAGCGTAACTACTCAAATGACAGGCGACATGGTATTTAAATGAGTGTAACTACCCAAAAAAAATATTATTCTTCTTTGACCTATCTACTCCCTCCGTTGTGCACAGTTTGACACGTTTCATTCAGTTTTATCCCGGATAAACATTTAAAAGACTTCGCATTAACGAAAAATTTATACTATTACGACTTATTGTTTATTAGTAGAGTAGGGATGGGTAGATAAAGAAACTTATATGTATGATAGTGCTAAATCGATTTTTGAAAAAATGATTTCATCGATAGGAAAACTCAAATATGATAGAGTTATCATTAATCAATATTTAAATGACGGACTGCTTGACATTCTATCCTTCAATTATATCGGAGAATGAGCGCTTTTACTTTAAATGAATATAACTACGCAAAAAAATCTTATCTCTCATTGACTTATTTTTTTTTCAACCAACAGAATACTTGATATGAAAAATGTTACCAATCGTCAATTTATTTATATATCGTATACTTGACGGCATAACATTCAAAATGTGTATAACTATAAACGGGACCTCACATAATCTACTTTTCTATTACAATGATCAACATGCTACTTGATATTCAAAATGAGTAAGACTAATCGAGAAATGTCACACCTCATTGATCTTCTTTTTTTTTCTTCATTTTTTCTAATTCAATTTAAAATTTTTTTTCGAATGGATCCTAACAAACTATGCTCTCAAAATAAATAATTCTATTATTATTTTTCACGGGAAGTAAGCCCCGTCAAATTTCGACGGATACTAAACTAGTACAACCTAATTCTACAATGCAAAAAACCAATGAACATGCTCACAAATATGCCCACATATAATGCGTAGCATATTTCTCGTCTAAAACAAAACCCACACACAACAGAAAACCTGTAGTTTGTTTCAATAAGCAAAACAAATAAATGAATAAATAAAATAAAATAAAACCCAAATTACAACATTAATCAAAGTGCCAGATGCGTCCTTAACCCCCACAAACAGGCCGTGTCAGCCACGTGTCTATTTCATCTTCCCTATTAGTCTACTCTTAACTCCAATCATTAACCCCGTCTCACCCCACCTCCCCCCAACCACCCCCCAAATCAATCAATCATGAACATGAACCCCCACAATTTCACACACAACACGCAGTAGCCATGGCTCTCTTCCCTTTTCCGTCGATCCCGCCCAAACCCCCCTTCCCACGCTATATTTAACAATCCTAAATCTGTAACCCTAATTTCCGACGCCATGGCGATCGTTACCGGCGATAGATATTTGGAATCACTCGTAAAATTCGTCGAATATCAGGCGGAGAGATTGATAGAAGGCTCTCTTGTGTTGAAATTGAATCCGGTTGGTTTGCGGTACGTGCAATCGAGGCTGGAGGCATTGGGGGAGCTGGAGAGCTTATTGACCGGAGCTCCGGTCGATTATTTGCGCGCGTATGTATCGGATTTGGGTGACCACCGCGCGCTCGAGCAGTTGCGGAGAATTCTTCGCTGCTTCCTTCGTTGAAGGTGGTATCTCTGCTGCCGCCGCTCCGCAGGGATCCGACGCCGCTATTCCTGCTCCCGTTTGGCAATTTGAAGGTTTTGGAGCTCCGGGGATGTGATTTATCGACGTCTTCAGCAAAAGGCTTGCTTGAGTTGAGGTTTACGCTTGAGAAATTGATATGCCATAATTCAACTGTGAGTGCTGATTTTCTTATTGAGTTTCCCTAATTCTTATGTGCTTGCAATGTTGATCACCTTGAGTTCTTGTTTGAATATCAAAGAGTTTGCTTTTGGTGGGGAGTAGAAGATTTATGTAAATGGAAATTTCCTTCTTTTGTTTGCCAAGTTTGGATATAAAGCTGTTGTTTAGAGAAACACTGCTCTCTGTGTTCTAATATTTTGCATTTTACATTGGGAGTATTGAATATTGATTGATGCATGGAGAATTTTTGGATGTTTAATAGAACTTACCTTGACTGCCAACGAAGTCCTTGTTTATCATTCAGCACTGTGCAAACCAACCAAGTATTAATCAGTTTACTAGCTATAATGTTCAATCTATTATGTTATTGACCTTTTGTATTTTGTCCATGGATATTTGCTTAGGATGCATTGCGGCATGTATTTGCGAGTAGAATTGCGGACATAAAGGATTCACCCCAATGGAACCGGTTGTCTTTTGTTTCTTGTGCGTGTAATGACTTGATTCTCATGGATGAGTCTTTGCAGCTTCTTCCTATGGTTGAAACCCTTGATCTGAGTAGGAACAAGTTCACGAAGGTGGATAATCTCAGGAAGTGCTCCAAGTTGAAGCATGTGGATTTGGGATTTAATAACCTGAGAAGTATTGCATCATTAAGTGAGGTAACTTTCTCAAATCAGATGCCTAGTAACCGAGCTAAAGAAATGCTTGTATCTTTGAGTCGAAGCCATAATTACATAGTAATGATTGTTGTTCCCTAATTGTAGATACTATCATTTTAGCAGGGTTCATCTTAGGTTTCAGTAATCAGCTAACAATATTTTTAGAGTATGAACATGTTTTCCAACTTTACACCTCAGATACTCAAGGTGTATAGCTTCCTTTCTGGGAGTAGGGTCTATGTATAGAAGCATCTCTTCCACCGTATACAGTAAAATAAACAAATCCAATATCTCATTTCAAATTAAAGCTTCCAAAAGTTCCCAATGAATTTATCATCTCAGTTAACAGTTAACCAGACTTTGCAACTCAGTGGTCGTACTCAGTTCCGTTTCTAGAAACTCTTGCACAAATGGTTTTACTAAATGTTTTTTTTCTTATAATTTCTTACTGACAAGTGGGTCCAGAAACCATAGTGCATATATGATTTGAATATGGATTTCCCCCGCAACTACAAAACCTGCTGCTAAAACGTGAAAATTTCCTCGTTTTTTTTTTTTTGGTAATTTTTTAAAAGGGTACTTCCAGCCTTGACTCAAGTTATTTCTTTTTTCTGTATAGTTGTTCATTTCTCTTTCAAATTTACTTCTTGATCTTATTAATCAATAATTATAACTCATAAGGCTTGTTGTGTCATGGTCATAAACTTCACGAGTTACGTAAGATCTTATAACAAATATCATCTTAATTTCAGCTTTTCACTACAGTTTTGTAAATATGCTATACATCTCAACTCTTACATTGATTTTCATTTCAATTAGAAGAAGTTGAAGAAAGGAAATTTGAAAATGAAAGTGGCGAACCATATGCTCTATGACTTAGAATATCATCCCCAAAATGGTATAAATATTTTTCTGTAGGGAATTGGTATCAGATCCATTAAAATGTTGATTTGTGTAGGTTCCCTGTCAGATTGTAAAACTTGTGCTGAGAAACAATGCTTTAACTTCATTGCACGGCATTGAAAATCTCAAATCACTTCAAGGCCTTGATGTTTCGTACAATATTATTTCTAACTTCTCTGAGATAGAGGTCCTTGCTGGTATCCCATCTCTTCAGAGCCTGTGGTTAGAAGGAAATCCTCTTAGCTATGCTCGATGGTTCCGAGCTAAAGTTTTCAGCCTTTTTTCACATCCGTACCTAGTAAGTTCTAAACCATTTCCAGCTTGTTATTACTCAGTAACATATTAATTGATTACAATTTCGTCTAATATTTTTGAAGCACTTATTTCTACTACTCTTGCACTTATATTGACTTGCATATATGGTTTATGGGCTTGTGCTTTAAGCTTAAGCTGGACTGAGAAGAAAATCTCTGCTTGTGAGGCTTGGAAGCGGCAAATAATAATTTCAGGCAGACAGAAACAGCCTGCAAGTTTTGGATTTTATTCACCAATACGGTATGATGCTGATGTAGAAGGAAGTTCAAATATAAAGAAGGTAAGGAGATATTAGATGGCATCATTATTTATTTCATGAAAATATAGTTAGCAACCACTTACTGAGCTGTAAAATTTAGTAACAATGAATAATTATTTTGCTCTGATGATTATCAGAGGCGTTCACGTCTTGCATATATTGAGAATGACGAACGGAGCATATATATTGGTGACCGAGATTCAGTGTCATGCGATAATGAGATTGAGAGCAAAGGTGAAACCGTGCATACCGAAGAAGAAACTGAAATCGATGATTTGATTAAAAGAATTGAAGATTTGAAGAAGGATCGTTCTGTTCTATGGTTGGAGGAATTTCAAGAATGGATGAATCAAACATCAGATAATGTTGCTGATGGTAATAGATTTAGAAGTACTATATTTCAAAGTAGTAAAGAGGTGGGTCTGAAGAGTGAGACTGAGGATGTAGACCATGGAGAACCCTCAAGATATATATCTGACTCTTTTCAGCTTTCTGGAGATGAGAGCAGCACAATCATTCTTGGATCCGAGACATCCTTTGCAGATACATCTGTTGTCAGTGCTCAGCAGTATTTTGATCGAATTGGTGAAGCATCTTTAAGGCTTTTCATGGGGCATGCTGGAGGGGACAGATTCGTCTTCAAGAATTTCAGTGAGAGTCAGGAAGAGCTGAGATTCGTACATAATGAAGGGAGTATGCCTGTGGAAGCTGTATACTCGCGGTTTAATTCTCTTGAAATGCCCAGAGGGGATCATTTGAGTGCAGAAAACATATCGGCCCTTTCAACAACTGCAATAAATGATATAATGGGGTCTCATTCCTCAGCTTGCCTGGCATCTCCGCCTCACTACCAAGAGGATATTTTACATCGACGACACAACTTAGAAGAAGAACTTCTGCAGCTGTCTGCTGACTCATTCTCAGTGGCATCATCTGATAGCAATACAAGTAGTGAACATGATTCTGCTCAATTCGGCCCTTCAGTCTCTCATATTGATCATTCTGTTATGGGGAGTTCATCTGAAATGAGTTATGAAAAGTTCTCTAAAGCTTTATGTGAAGATGATGCAGGTGATGCAAAGCAAAACGGGACTGATATGTCAATTTCTTCCAGTCAAGGGATTTCCGCTAATACCAATGGTAGAGAGTTGGAAATTGTTCTTCCTGATAGTGGTAGGTCTTATGATGCTTTACAAGATGATGAAAGCTTAGCATTTATTAAGGGAAAAACTGGTTGGCTGGAGAGGCATAGACGCAGAAGAAAGCTCAGTAGAAGGATGATTTCCTTGCCGGAGGAGGATGATGTACATGGTGATACTGACTCTTCAAAGAAGTCTAGTGATTATGTAGAAACCTGCTGAAGTAATTCATGAACCAAATTAACTGTTGGTCTTTGAGCTGTGGACTTCCGGTCTGGCTAAAAATAATGGAGACAGACCTCCAGTGTTGACTGTACATGGCTAATATTACCAGAGAACTAGATCTTGAGTTCAACAAATGAAGTTAATGAAAAGATGGTTGAATTGACCCTACTTAATCTGGATTTGGATTTGGATTTTAATGGGGGGTGAGTGAACTTCTGGATAATGTGTGGAATGTAACCTTCTGATCTCTGTTTCCTGAACTTCTGGACAGTATGTGTAGTCGTCTGAACTTCAGGACCTAATTTAATCAGAAATGGTTACTTGCACGGGCAAAGAGATGTGGAGGGGATTCTTTGGAGTTAGGACATCTAGTTCTTAATTTGTTACTTGCAGTCCGCTTCTAGATGCCTGTAGCTTTTCTAGCATCATCTGTTTTGTGTTGGGCTCGTACAGGCGTCATGCAACATATCTCTTCTTGACCAGGTGTACTTGGAATCCAAGAGAATTGATCTGCCTATCAAATTACTGGATTGCTCTGGCTCCTGTGGCATGAGAATGCCTCCCATCTAACAAGGTGACTTAAACTAGTTACCCCCCCCCCCCCCACACACACACTTTATCTGCTAAATATAGCATGAGCTTTATGTCTGCATTTCTGTTTGTACCGTGTTTCTATTAGTCGTATGGTTGGCTGGTTTTGATGTCTGAATCTTATGTTCACCTGCTTTGCTAACAACTCATTAGTTTTGTAGAGTTTTTGTAAATTTGCGAAGTCACATAGCTCCTAACAGTTCTTCTTTTGTTTTTTTTTTTTTTGTTTGGCTAGATTCATCTTTTTTTGCATCTGAGGTGGTAATTATTTTACTATTTCCCTTACTATTAAGGCTTTGCTTAAGCTTAAAGCTGTATCTAAAGGATCTGATTTGTGATTCTCTGATTGCCTAACTTTTTTACTTCATATTTCCAGTGATTTTCCTTCGAGCTTGTGTAACTTTATCCCCTGTGTGCACATGGGAAAAACGTGGTGTGAAGATAAATTATGCTTCTGATCTCAAAGCATGGAGGCGTGAGCGGCTCTCCATTTTTCTGGCATTGCTGAATACCGTTCGCGTTGAGTCTACGTCTTCGTAGCTTCTTCTTCTTCTTCAGAGGTATACTAATATTTTATTGTTGCTTGAAATTCTTTTGCCCGTGTTGTGATTCCTTCCATTATATTTTTTCTTGTTGGTTTGTCTCAATCTCCTTGTGTCAGCCGATCTATGCATTTCCCCTGTAAATTAAACAATTTTGTGGTTTGTATTGATTGATTCATTCATTTCATTTGAAAAACGCTAGTGTGAAAATTGTATACTAGGTTTGAGTGGTTATATACTTGAATTGTACATGATGACTTAACATTAAATTATACCAAAAAAAAAGTTCCAGACCCAAATGTGAAGTATGAGCTCCCAGCTTCTGTTTTTTCGATTACCCAAGGATAAATGATATGCTAGTCACCTCATGTGAGCACTTTTTGTGAGCACCACTTGCGTTTTGGCTAATACCTAAAAAATTATTAATAGTATTAATACATTCATAAATTATATAAAAATTAAACCTCGATTTGTTTTTGATCTCTTGAATTTCAAAAAAATGAATAAAAATATCAAATTGAGGTCTGATTTGTATGTTATTTATGAATGTAATCACGATATTAACAGTTTTTGAGGTATTAGAATAATATTCAATGAAAAAAAAAATAAATCGTGATAAAATAGTAAAAGCGTAAGTGGTGCCCGCGGAAGACTAGCATATTATTCTTCCCCTGTCAAGTTTTCACTTTTGATGATAGAGAAACTGTCTTATGTTTCTGTATGATTTGTTAATATATACTAATGACAATTTTTTGCATATGAATTGCACTTTAGATTTAATTTATAACCCGTCCACTTTATGAACAAAACAATATTGAGTTCTATATTATCATCATTCAAATTACAATTTGTGCAAGTAATTGAGTTATGTCTTCGTTGTTTTTGATTTGCAATTCATAAACATTAATGAATTTTAGATAATTATTTCCATGTGGTCAATTATTATTGAGGTTTATAGATTACTTTACTTTGTAATTCATACTAAGTGCAACTATTAATTAAAAGTGCACCGTCACAGCATTATGTGGTTACTTTATATTGTGTGAAGTTAATGTTTCAATTGTAGATAATTATAAAATTTATGAGAGTATATTTACAATGGCTTTAATTGATGCTCGATGTATATCGAAAATATATAAACAAATTATGCTTAAAACATGTGATAATATGTTAAAATGGCCGCTTATGTTAATAAAAAATAAATTCTAGTCACAAATTTAAAACATATAAATTATAATCACTTTTAATGTGATGAGATAAAATATCCTTACCGAAAAAATACAATAAAATAAATAAAAGGTAAAAATACATATAAATCCTTAAACTTTGGTTAGCTTTTCCGTTTTGTGCATGAACTTTCATTTTTTTTCTTTAAATTCTCCAACTTTCGATTCTGTTCAATTTGCCCTCGAATTTGGTTTTCGGCGAAACGAAAAAAACAAACGTGGCAACTTCAATCCATCGATTATTCATCAAATCGTCACTTAATCATCACGAAATTTACATATTCAGTCGCAATAGCCTTCCCCGGCGCCGGCGAGTCCTAACGGCTAGTTGCCCAAATCTGGGACAGTCGCCAAATTGGGGAAAATCACCACTGTAATAAGCGAAATTTGATGAGGAATCTGAATATGTTAATTTTGTGATGATTAAGTGACGATTTGATGAAGAATCGATGGAAAAGAAAAAATACTTCAAAATTATATTTTAAAACCCGTACTAGGTTTCGGTAGAAAAGCGTGCCGAAAAGTCAAAAGTCAAATGAGGACTAATATAATGAGATGAATGTAGTATTTATAATAATATACTCCCTCCGTCCCTCATATACATATGGTTATTATCTGTTTGAGAGTCTTACTTTACACCATTTTTTCTTAAATTACGTGTCACTCATCTCTCCCACATATATATGGGGGATGAAGAGAGTATGATTTATTTGATAATTTCAATTTACTGTTATGTTATACTCCGTTCGTCTCATTTAAGATGATACGTTTCTATTATTTTATTATATTCACACATCATGAGCCAACATTTAAAAATAAATCATAGCAATATATTAAACGGGCCGAATAGTTAATAGTAAAGTAGGCCATTCTATCTCGTAGCCAAAAGCCCACCATTAAAATTAGGGCTCCGTTTCATTTCCCAACTATATAAACGTAATCATCTCATGTGTACCTTTGATCTCGGATTTTTCCGTTCTCGTCTCGCCAGCTGAAGGGGAGGTTTCGGAAACGTTAATTTATTTATTTCATGGAGAATTTTTTTTTCTCGAAATTAATCCCTTTTGAATCTTTACGTATTTTACTTGTGCGTTGAACTATGTTGGAATATAAATAAAGGCAATGGTAAATTTCACTGATGCGTTTACGATTGACGAATATCGACATCAGACCTTACTGTTGCCGATATCAATGGAGCATCGTATGCTTGCGCGTGCCGTTCTTACGGTTCGTGCACTAGTATGGTCCTATATTCTTCAATTTTCATTATCTCAACATCTTTTCTCCTTCTCATTCTTATTTTTTTCTTCCTTTTTGTGATGGAATTGCGGTAAAAATCGGTGTACTGAGTATACTGATTACTGTGATTTTGTTATTTTTAATATTGTCTCCTACCTTTTAATCGAAGGGGATTTGTTCAAATTTGTACTGGAAGTTGCATTTTTGGAAAGTTGTATGGTGGAAATTCGGCCTTTTTTTTTTGTTTTTGTTTTTGAGGCTTCGAATTATTTAAAGCGTTGGTATTAATTCGAACCATGAGGGCTCGGACTATTCGTTGAAGCAACAAGATTTCTTATAGCTTGTAAACTAAGAACGTGCTAATCAAAATCTCGGTAGTTATCACCCAGAAATAAGATTGATGTATATAGAAGAATGGGAAAACTAGTGGAGTACTTGCGATGATTTAATTGTTGTGTTTGAAAAGTTCACTCCATACTAGAACCAACTGTTTCGCCTTTTCTTCATTTTTCATATTTTTCGTCAATGTATTGATTTTAATTTAAAGATTTGTTATTTCCAGATAGTCTAATTTTTTTTTTCCCATTCTTGTACACAAAAATGGAGCTTAATACAGAAGCATTAAGTACAGAGTTTAATAGCTAGCCAGAAAACTGAAAACATGAAAATACAAGTTAAAAATTTACTAGAAGTTTGAACTACGTGAAAATACAATTTAAAATGAAAATACAAATACCCAAATTCTGCAGTTTGCATTGCAATAGCACGATCATCATTCTTTTTGCCTAAATCTTGACCCAATCTACAGAACGAAAACTCAAATTTATTTGAAAATTTGATAACTATGCCTATTTTTCCTTGGGCCATGATAGAAAATTCAATTCTGAAGATTACCTTGTGTATTAGTTTGGGTGTGACGAAGTAGTAGCCGATGCATCTCCAGGAGAAATTTTAAGCTTAAATCCACCCCTTTTAGCTCTTACTAGTCCCTCTTGCATTTGAAGTTTTTCAGCATTGATTTTCTTTGCAGATTCGACTAGTGATGCCGTCACACGTTCAATTTCCACGAGCTGAAGGCTTTTCACCAACTGAGGTGGGATTTCTTGAAGTCTCTCGCAATTCTTAAGTATGAGGTTCTTGAGTTTGGGAAATGGATCGCCTGAAGCTGTCCATGTTTCCAAATCTGTACGTGTAATGTGCAACGATTCAAGATGAGGAAATCCTCCGCCTTGAGCTTCCCACAACCTTCCCTTGAATGCCATTTCCTTTAGCTTGAGCACCTCGAGTTTGTTCAGGCTTCCTAATGTGACTATATGGTTCCAATTTAGGTACGTCGATGACAACGTTAGGATCCTCAGGTTCGGTGGGAAATTGTGTTGATGTGGAATGCGGTGCAAGGCATTGTCAGCTGTTGTGGAAAATACATCATGCACTAGCTTTAGCTTTACAAGACGTTCCAATTTTCCCAAGTAGCTTGCATCCACGAAGTTGGTTAGGTTCCCTCGGATCCCCAAGTTCTTTAGGTTTGAGGCCCTATTGAACAATTCTTCCTTGCAACATTCGGCCGATAGTCTGCTTAACGTTTGGAGGTTCTCTCCGCCGCCACCTTTGAGCTCTTTGAGAGTAATGGCTGCTTTCGTCTTCAAATGCCTTAGCTGCATCATCTTTGAGATGTCGACTTTGATTTCAAATTCACGCGATGTGGTGTCAATCTTGACCGTCTGTAGATTCCAAAGCTTGGAGACGGCTTCAGGAAGAGACTTGAACTCGTTGCCTGAGAGAGCAATGTACCTCAAATGCATTAGTTTGGTGAGTTTCGGGGGAAATTTGGTGAATTTGATTGGATTCACGTCTATAACCCGAAGCAGATCAAAGGCTTCCGGAATTGAGGGAGTATACTCCGTTGGCAAGATGATCGTGTCCTTGGAAAAGCAAACGAACGAGCGGACTCCAGGACCCTTTGGTTTTTTGCGGAGGAATTCCATCACGTGGGAGTGAATACAGAGGCGACGACGCTTCACTATCTCAGAGATAGGAGGGTCGAACACCCCTTGCCTCGTCTTCTTCACCTCTTGGAACAAGTTCTTATTCGCGAATGCTGCTTCATTCTGGCAAAACTCTCGAATCATGTCATGAACGCGACATGTTTTGACATCTCCATTAGCCTTGGTTTTTTCGACCATTACTAAATTTCTGGCTACGAGATTGTTCAGTTTGTCTTCGGCCACTTCTTCCAAGCTATTCCTTGTGTTTTGTTGTATGAATCCTTCTGCGATCCACAACCGTGTCAGCTTCCATGCCGGGATCTCAGTGTCCTCTGGAAACATTCCTAGATAGAGAAAGCAATCTCTCAAGTCATGAGGCAATTTGTTGTAACTCAGGGAAATGATATTCTCGGTGCGCTTCTCTTCATCATCTCTTAGGTGGGCACTTACACTGTCTGATACCTTTTCCCATAAATCTCTCCTATCAACACATTTCTCGACAAGGATTCCTCCGATCACAACTACAGCAAGCGGCACTCCCCCACATTGCTTCGCTATGTCCTTTCCGAGCCCATCCAGCTCTGTCGGGCAACTATTATTCCTACCGAACACTTCAAGCTGCAGAAGCTCCCAACTTTCATCGAAATTCATGAACCGCAGCTTGTGGGGTTCCCTATTGTGGTTCGCTTGTGTAGCTACGCTCATATGACGGCTCGTTATCAACACTTTACCTAACTTGTTGTTCCTCGGTAAGACAGCCTCGATCTGTTTCCAGTCTCCAACGGTCCACACATCATCCATGAACAACAAGAATCTTCCCTTTGCGAGATGAGACCGGACTAATTGGGTCAGTTCCAGATTGTCTATGCCAGACATGTCTTGGTGAGTGAACTTCTTCAGAATGGTGAGGAACACCTCTCTCACGTTGAGCTCTTGAGAAACATACACCCAAATCAACGTCGGGAATTCGAATTGGATGTTTGGGTCGCGATAGATTTTCCAGGCGAGAGTCGTCTTCCCGAGACCGGGCATGCCCACTATGGAGATGACATCGAGTTCCTCCGTTGGTTGGTTCAAATATCTGATTAGAGTGGCTTCTTCATCTGCGAATCCCACCACATTGTCTTCTCTCAACAATTGCGTCTGTGTATAAACCATCTAGTTAGAAACTTTGTTTAAAGGAACGCTGCACTAGTTCCTATGTTTTTTTTTTAAGTAAACATCAAAATTTGAGAGTGAACAATGGAGAAGAGAGATAGGATTATATACTGTTTTATACTAAACCTCATTGAAATTCAATGCTCCAATGAGGAATAAAAAACATGAGGAAAAAAAAGAAAAGAAAATTGTTGATCGTTTCATTCTAAATATCTGAATTTTAATATCTTTTGCTATAAGAGATATACGAATGCATCCATGGATATGTTAATTCGAGTTCTGATTATACATGCTATAATTTCACTCTTTGAAGAATTCAGATTTACATAATACCAGTGAAACCACTGAAGTAATTAAAAATTAGAATATCTAATGAAAAAATGTACTATTTCGACTTTTTCTATTGTCCCATAAATTTAATCTCAAATCTAAAATGAAAACTAACAAAATCATTACTAAAAAAAGCTCATCCTCAAAATTTTATTAAATTATAGTACAATATATTAAAGTGGTCCACAATTCAAATTTCTTTTCTTACTTTATATTCTCTCTGCTTCACTAGTTCCATAAATTGAATATATGTAAGATGACTAATGAAGCTCACTAGTCCCATAAATTGAATATATTAAGATTACTAATGAAGCAAGACAAAAAGAATATTAAAAAATTCATTCTTTTAATATCCATTTCTAACCGTGCAAGATTAGATTTGTGGGTGGGATGGAATTAGTATTATTTTTTTCCTAAGACTTCATCAAATTGGCCTTATTTGAATGGGATAACGAATAAAACAAAACATAATCGTAGGACAAAACTATAGTAACTTAATTATTGCAACTTTAATTATACTTTTTTTTAATGGTAGTCCCTACCCATGTTACAAGATAGATGTTTGACAACCAACCAAATAACTGGACGAAAGAGACACTCCTTACAAGTTGACTAGAGAAAAAGAGAATAAAAATAAGAAATAAATAAATAAATAAAAAAAAACATCGCAGATGAGAAGAAAGAACACACAAACACAAGCATAGCCAAAAAAAAAAAAAAAAAATGAAAGAAAGAAAGAAATGAAATGAAATAGACCTTTTTGAGTTTATCATCCGATGATGTCCCCGGCCTTGCAGTGGGTCCACCGACGACGGGCAGCTCATTCAAGCCGGTTCTGGCGCGGTCGAACATGGGCTGCAGCACCTGCAGCACTTCCTTCACCTTCTTGGCCAAGTCGAGCTTATTCATTAGGTTGAGACGCCTGGAGGAGTTGGCCTTTTGAGTGAGGCAGGTGTCGAGGGTGTCTTCGGCCTCGTACACCGCCTCTCGTATCTGTCTACCGAACTGAATGAACACCTCCCCCTTCTCACGCTTGTTGGCCGATTCCATCAGGAATGCCTTCATCAGCTCCAGCTCGTTCTGAAGAGCCTTGAGCTCCTTCTCCGCTCCCGATATCAGATTTATCTGTTCCACTAGCAGCTTCTGCACGTTGTCCAGAAGGAATGTCACTGCTGCCTCCGCCATTTCCTCTTGATTATCTCAACTCTACTGCCTAATACTTCAATAAAGTAAAATAAAATAAATAAAAACAAAACTTGAACGATGGGAAGGTGTACTTTTTTTTATCTTTTTTTTTTTATTTTATTGAGAAGAGTGGGATGATTTACTTGAAAATGTTGTCTTATACTCCGTATAAATCAGATAACGCGTTTGATGTTTTAATTTGTAGCAACACTTTTACACTTTAATTTGTATTGTAAAATTAAGTAGTTTAATTAAACACTTTTAATACCGCACCAGATAAGTAAGCTGGCTTAAGTATATACATTTCTCTATTGTTTATAAGCTTAAATTATAGAGAACACGTTCACGGTTGCTGCTGCAAAGGTTGTGTAATTCCAATATCTACGACATTGATCATTTATTTTTACTTGAATGAGATTTTGTTTGGACAAGTTAAAAATTGGATGAAATCCTTGTCCAGTTTCAATGTTCAAATAATTTACTTCACTATTTTTAAAATATTAATTAATTATAAGATTAAAATTAGTTATAGTACATGGTAATCAAATATTGGAATTTTAAGAAGTTATAATATGCCCCTAAATTTGAATTTTTCATCTTTATTTTAACTTATAAAATTAATATTAAATGTTAAAATAGAATTATGAATCTTAATTAATTAATGTGTTGAAGTCTCTCTTTATCCCACATCGGCTTTGTAACGATCTTAACTATAATATATAACTTGGAATACTCTCCCCCTTAGTAAGGCCTTATTATTGGGTGAGTGGCTCATTTCTACATAATGAACCCTTCTTAATAATTATATAAAATTAAACAACTTAATCATAATATATTGAAACCGAATAAAAGAAATGCATAAAACCTAAAGACTTAAATTTAGAAAGACGATCCCACGCAGTTAAAAATACATATTTGTTGATAAATTTAAACTAAAATATCAAAATAATTTGGAGGATTTCATTATATATACAAGTAACTAGGAATCTTTGTGAATATTTGAGGCATTAATTAGTTAGATTTAGATCAGATTCTTTTTCCGTCTCTTTTCTTAATGTCACAACTTAAAGGTGTGAAAAATAGCTGAAGATTTTCTTTCAAAAGACATGAAGAGTAATTTACCGCTTTACGTGTTTCTGGCGTGTGGAAATTTATTAGACGCGCACTTACTCTGTTTCCACAAAATTTCTTAACCAAAAAGGCAGAGAGGGGCGACGACTAGGACTGAGAGCAAGTCTTCGAATTTATGAATTATCGGCAATAATCAAAGTAATGTCATTGTTTTTTTATTCTTGTTTGGTTATAGAAAATAATAATAATAATAATAATAATAATAATAATAATAATAATAATAATAAACTAGATATAATAAAACTATATCCGTATAAGACAAATCAATTGCAAGTTGCTAGATGCAAAGCACCGCGTGAAATAGTCGTACAATTAAAAAAATTTGTTTTCCTCTCGATGATGTGGCGGTATATTACTCCCTCGTCCCAGTTTAGGAGAGTATGTTTAATTAAAGGGAGGAGGAATCCACTATAGTTTAATGTTTTCTTATTGGTTCAATTATTTACTTCTTTAGAAACAAGACTACTAGTGTGAGACGACTCCATAAGATATATTGGACTAGTATCATGCAATTATATACTCCCTACATCCTCATCTTTTGACATTAATACTATATTTGGATGTCTCTAATCTGTTGAACTTGAACATTTACATTTTAGAAAGTAGACCCACAATATAAACACTTTAGCATTGTAACATTTTAAAACAATTAAAAATATTATATGTGCTCACAATTAAAACACTTTAACACAATTTAAAATATTAGATGGACTCATAATTAAAACACTTTAATACTTTAACTTATTAATGCATCATCACAATACATTAAATATCGTGCCCAAAAAAATATCCAAGGGATGAGAGATGGAGGGGGTATATGGTAAATACAAAGGAGTAATATTCTAATGGCCACAATTAACATATTTAATGCGCCAACAGTTGATGTCATAATGGTGTATAAAAATAAAAAAAACTAATTGAATCCATCAAATAAAATTAAACCCTATAAAAAAAAAAATTAACCATATTAAAACAAAATGAAATCTTAATTGAACAAATTGTCAATGTGACACTGCTATATCATTGGTGGACACATAATGTTAGGAATACGACAAAAAATAATTGAAAAATACAATAAAATACACAAATTGATGACCCGGTTCGTCACAATGTGACTACATCTTGAGGCACTGCCTGACCAGATATTCTTCCCTAGAGATTTCCTAAACTATATTGATTTACCTCTAACTGTGACCTTCTTTCTCATACTATACAATTACAATGAGATTGATATTTATAGCAAGGGAAGAGAAGAGTCCTAATTCGACTAACAAGAAAACCTATTTAGACTATATAAAGAAAACTTGACCTACAAGATTGCATGCACTCCAAGTTACTTATCATGAGGCTCCACAACCAATAAAATAGCCTAACAATCTCCCACCCGGAGACCGATCCCATATGTAATCTTCAACCTTCAACTGCACAGCAGTCCATCTTTTCATCTTATGCTTTGAGACGAACTGAAGCTATCCTTAGCTTCAACTTCTCTAAGGATGCAACCTTAGCAAACATACTATTCACTACAAGTTTCCACTTGCTCTAGTCTCCCACCGCCTCACCCGCCTCACCCGCCTCACCTTTATTATGGCATCTTTTGGTGGTGGTTGTAGTTTACTATGTTCTTCTTCAACAGACACGTGTTAGTTCTGAACTCCCCTGACATATCTAACTTAGTAACTTGGGTGTCTGCACCATGAGATTCATGTGCACCCGATTTTTGTTGCTTCAAGATTCTGCCACCTTTAAAAAAAACTCTCATTTTTATGTTCCTAAAAAATGTTGTCCTCACACTAACTCATAATAGTCTTGAGGTCTGCACGTAGCTCTCTGTTGAACTGCAACTTCTTCTTTTCTTCTCTTGTATACCCCCCCGATAACCATGCCACAATCCCATTTCACACTTTGCTCTAGCAATAGTTACACAATTTTTTATGTCAATCGTCGTACACAAGGTATCTTCCTTTTTACCTTGAGCTATTATCATAGCCCCTCGGGTAATTTTCCAGCCGCTACAACTAAAAGTAACAACATATCCTTCATCATCGAGTTGCCTTACGAAAATAGATTTTTTATGAAACCCGGATTGTGTCTGACCTGTGCAACTGCAACTTAGATACATTCGGCGTTGAGATTCAAACATCTATTTTGCCCACGATTTTCAGAGGTTCACTATCAGCAAGATAGACCTCTCCAAAATCACCAAAAACATAATGTTTCATTATCTCATTGCTACTGCAAGAATGGAACGATGCTCCAAAATCCAAAATACATGATTCTAACGGGCTGATTGCACTCAATACCAACGTGTTTGAGATCTCATCGGTAGATGCATTTGCTGCTCACTAGTTCTTCTCTGATGTTCTGCATTGGTTTTTGTAGTGGCCATACTCTTCACAATTCCAACACTTGATCCAACTTTTTTTCATTTTTCGATTGACCCTTACCTTTCCATTTTGGCCTCGCTTGATTTAATTTTGAATCCAATCTGCCCCTTCTTCATGCATTTAAAATTGATCCTGACGAAATATCTGATTCTCTCATACGAATTTCTTTACTCATGACCAAATCTCTTATTTCGTCAAACTTCATCTTCTACTTTCTGGTAGGGAAGACAACAAGATTAGGGCTCAAATCTCATTCACTCAATCCCAACATAACTTAATTATGTTGTGATCAAAGTGAGTATTGGGATATTTAGTTAAGGGGGAACTTGGAATTAATTTTTTAATATATATAGTTTTGATTTTATTCCAAAATCCTTATATTTATTTCCCTTATTATTTTTTATGCTTATAATAAGTTACATGTACGCTTTAATGTCTTAGTGAGGCTTACTTGTTAGGGAGCGTTCAATTTTCAAGCTTGTAACTGTTGAAGCAGTTCAAGAAACGAAGCACGGAAAGCTAGCCTTATAACGTGCAACTTATCAAAGCGTGAAGAGTCTGCTTCAAGTCCGAAGCGTCTCAACGTTCAGTCGCTCAAGGAAAATGGAGCGTCACAGACTTAAGTGCAAAGCACATGCTTTTAATTTTTAAAAGTAGCCTTTCATCGAAGACGTTCCAAAACGCAAAGAAGTAAATGACGCCCCACATTCAAAGCGATAAACTGACTCACGATTTAAATTCAAATTGATAAGCGGTCTACACACTATGTATGTATCATTAAATACGTCGCAGTGTCAGAGGCTTAGGTGTCAATGCAGGATTGCTCAATGGAAAGTAAATGCAGTGCGAGTCGGAGAAATGCACTGAAATCCAAATCTGCGCAACAAGTTACTGCTAGGATTTTGCCGAAATTAAGGAAGACGACATTCTCTCCAAGTTGACTAGCTGCAACAAATCTGTACGATCAATAGATATTCAGGGAAGGTGAAGAACACACGCTGCTTTCTTTCTAACGAGAAGTTGCCAATCTTCAGCTATAAATAGAGGAGTTGTCTCTCACTTGAAGACTTACGAAACTACTTACACGCATAAGCAATCTGCAAGAACTCTCAAGCATTCATAGCATTCAAATTCTTTCTAAGTGTTCTTCAGTTATCTAAGTAGTGAGTCCTTGGAAACTTTAGATTTTCTAAGTTAAGTAGCAAATACCTCTACCCTGAGCCTAGCTTGAAAGCCTATTTTCATCTCAAATCTAGGAGGAAAATCCTTACCCTTTTATGTGTTCTCATTGTAAAAGGATTCTCAAGTTAGAAATTTTAAAAAACAAACCTCAACCCAAAGTCGAGTCTATTATGTTTAGATCGAATTGTAAGTTGAGTTTGATTTTGTTTAAAGATCGATATTGTGAAGCTGAAACCTGCGTGTTTAAGTGAAAGGTCAAGATCGAAGTTATTTTGTTGTTGATCGCCTACTAAATAGACTCCCACAAGTGTATGGGGCTATCGTAGATAGTGGTGAGCAAGGTCGTATCCACGGAGACTAGATCGATAGAAGTGCAAGTACCATTACTAAATTGATTGGATTTATCTAAGCTAACGAATATTTTTGGTTTAGTTTTAGAACTAACTACTTAAAGCAAAAGAGATTAAGTAAATAAAAACATGCAAGTAAACAAAGTGATTGAAAATCAAAGGGAGAAAGCTATCCTAGAGACTTGGCATCAATGATTTTGTAAGTGAATCGATCATAACCACACTAATCCTATGATTGGAATTTACTTAATAGGGCGATCACGAATTAGACTTGGCCCCCTCCCGGATGACCAATTCCGTAGATTACTGGCTAGAAACGTTGTCCCCAACCGAATGCTAGCCTATAACTCCAAAAAGTGCTTAAGATTAAGTGTCCTCACTCAACTCTCAACCTCCCGGTTTATTGAATTAAAGTGCCTATTAATCACAATCCTATATTGAATCTCATCTCCCGAATTTTGACCCAATATCAATTAACATGTTTAAAAGGTAGCTAATCAATTAAACAAGCATTTAAAGCATGATTAATAGGAATAAGTAAAGACCCCATCATAGAATAGCATGATCAATCACAATTCATTACAAAATCACTTAGCCAAATCTCTAGAATAAAGGAAATTAGCCACACATGTTCATATCTAGCATAATCTCCAAATCATGAGAAAACATTATCCAATAACAAAAAGAAAAAGTGGAAATGAAGAAAATCAAATCCTATTTCTTGAGCTCTTGAATCTTGGATTCTTGATGCCTTCTTCTTCAATCTTCAATGGATGATCCTCTCCCCAAAAATGGAATGAAATGATGGATGATGATTATATGAAATGGAAGTGTAGAGATTTTGTGTGTGAAATGGGTGTAAGTGTGTGCAAAAGGTGGCTAGGGGAGAAGATGACCTAGAGATTTGTGCCACACTAGCTATTTATATGTTCTACAAGAATGGGGTAAATATTGTAATTTAGGAAAGAAGAGAATGGGGGTGAAATAGCAATAAACCGGAAGAAATGGGGTGAAAACGCGAAAACCGGGAAGCAGGAGGAGGGCGGCGCGACCGCGCGCTGGGTCGCGCGCGCCAGCAGAAACTTCCTTCTTGTGCGCGCGACCCAGCCCCCTCTCTGAAGCGGGTGCGCGCCTGGTCCCGACTCCGATTCTTCAACCCGTGCGACCTCGTTCCGCCTCGAACCTTGATATTCCTTCCTTTTGCCAAAATCATGCTCCTTTTCCTACAAAAAAAAATGCAAGAAAAACTAGAGAAGCAATAAAATCGACAAAGAAAGAAAATCACATGAAACAAGGTATACACATTCGATAAATTCACCTAAAACCCATAATTTCTATCCTATTTTGATGAGTAAAAACCATGTTTGTCAACCCCCCAAACTTAAACTGTTGATTGTCCCCAAACAACAAAGAGAGAAGAAAGAGAAGATTACAAAACATGGATTTTATGAGTCAAGGATGTACTTAGGCCTCAGAAATTTTAAAAGAAAAATGGGAGCACATGTTTTAGCATACACTCAATGCTTCACAAAGAATGACAAGTCTCAACATTTGAACCTTCTTGAAAACTTGAATCCTCCCAAATGGATTTTTATCAAATGTGCACTCCACTCTTTAAGTGTATATTCAAGGGAGGTATTTCACTCAAATTTGAAACAATACAAGAATCCTACCATAAGCTTGCCATTATTCTAACCTCTCTTTCATTCAATGTGTTTTAAGAGAAGATCAAAAAGGACTTTATATTTGGTTGTAATGAGGGCTCTTTGGTTAGGTAGGAGGTTTTTGGCTACGTGACTAAAATGTTATGCGAATGAACAAAACCAATGAACCATCACCCAACAACTCTTCAAACCCACCAACTTATTCCACACTTTGTGTGAAACAAATTTGGTTTTCTCTTAATTCCCCTTTTCAACAACCAAAATAAAAAATCTTCACATCCCTTACTATGAACTATTTTCCAAGATGTTATGCTAACCATACCTTTTTATGCTCTTTTCTCTTCTTTTTTTTTTTTTTTTTTTTTTTTTTAATAAGCAAACTAGAGCTTATAAAGGTACTAGCATATTTTCCGACATTCACAAATATAGAGCAAGGGGATTTTTTTTTTTTTTTTTTTCATTCTTATTATCGACTTCACTCATTTTTCATCAAAGATCTTCACTAAACCCAAGTTCTACCCCTTTTTATGTTTGTCTAATCAAAGAAAGGCTAAGGCTCAAAAGGGTTGACTAGGATTATTATGAAAATTTGGTCAATTTCTTTTTGGGTAAAATGGCTAACAAGGATGGCCTTAAATCATTTCTAAACTCAAAACACATCTACTCACATTTCGAGGTAGAATGATGGCAAGTTCTAGAGGGCATCAAGCATGTTCAAATTATCACACATCAAGAAAAATTAGGCTCAACTCCTCACAAGGTATAAATTTTGATTCAAGATTTCAAAAAGTGCCAAAATGCATCAATTTTTCATTTTTGATCAACTTATCATGTATGCATAGATCAAATGCTCCCATCCCAAATGAACAAAACAATTTTCTATGTCATCATCGGCCACATCAAACTCATGCACACATGCTTATAAAATTCTCAATGCTCACTCTTGTTCCTTAAGCACCATCAAAAAATTCAAGTTTGAAATGCCGACAAAACATAATTTTATCATCACTCCATACAATTCACACCAATTAAACTAATTCAATGAAAATAAATTAAACATACGGAAAACAATTAAAAGATAGTAAGATAAGTAAACCGCATTCCGCCAATCCCCCCAAACTTATTTATACACAAAGTGTGAAATAAGTTTGAAGAAGAAAGGATGGTTTACTTATCGAAGCTCACAAAATCATGGAGGTGGGGGATGTCGAGGCCACATGTAGTTATGGAATTTGTTCATCATCTCCATCATCCGAGCTTGATTATCCATCATCCTTGTTTGATCCTCTCGGATTGTGTGGAGTTCATGAGCATAGATGGTGTGTCTCTCCGTAGCCCTCTCTTCCATCGCTTGCATCCTAGCTTCCATTGCATCCTCGAAGCTTTGTGCTCTAGGCCTTTCACTCGACATTCCTTCTCTTGCTCTCCGATGCACTCCACTCGAACTCTCTCCATGTGAACCTTGGGCGTCACCTCTTTGCCAAGCAAGGTGAGCCGGTGAATCCATCCTCCAATTGGCTCGTGATGAAGTGTCACGAACGGTGGTGAGTGCCGGATTAGGTAGTGGAAAGAGTTGACGATCCTTGAATATCAAATGGATATCTCCTAAGCCTTCAATCATCCGCATGTTGGAAAGGGTGTTAAGGCCGATTTCCTTTGACCCAACGACCGCCGTGTAGGAATGATGGACATTGAAGTGCTCGGCAATTGGAGTGATGAATCCACCAATGTGAATAGCATTCGTCTTGGTGGTGGTTAAAGATTGGAAATGTTCCCTCAAAGTGTGGCCCACATCAAGATTTGTGCTAGTGATCAAGCAATGGAAAGCAAAAAGTTCTTTAACCGTGACCCCCGAGTTGTTCTCTCTTCCGAATATATGGTGAGCCATCACCCTTTGGATATATCGGAACACGGGATTTCGGATTGAAGTCGCTTTGGAGGCATTGGAGACATAACGCTCATTGTTGATGACAAGTTGCGACCATAGGTGCATGTGGTCGAAGTTTTGTGGAGGAGTGACAAGCCCACCCAAAGGAACTTGAAGAATGACATTGAAGTCTTCTATGGTGAGTTGTCTTGGCTCATTTCCGAGTTGGAAGAACATCATGTTCGATCGCTTGTCGAAGGCGAAGGTGCTTAGGAATTCGAGCACCAATATCTTGTAAGTTGCCCACTTCGCCCTCATGATGTGTGTCCATCCAACTCTTGCAAATAGATCCCACACATCATCATAAATGCCCATTCTTTGTAGGCAATGATCATCTGGATACTTAGTTGGCTTCATTGGTATCTCATAAAGCTCGTTCCATCTCCTTTGAGCCTCGGAATCCGGAAGATGAATGCCATAATGACCGGGCTCATTTTCAGCATAAGCCCTCTCAATGGATTGGGAAGTGCTTGGGCGACTTCTCTTTCCTCCAGCCATTATACCTAAAACACAAAGAACAACGGAGTTTAGATCATGATGAACAAACTCCAACCTTTCAATTTCCCACTCAACAATCCCCCAAACTTGGTGACCACCATATTTCGATAAAGAATTGCTTAATTCTAAGCAAAAGAAGCATGGAAAGAATCCTCATTCTCGACCCTTCTTCACATAAGAACATGTATTCAATTCAAACCCAAAACAACAAACATTCATTCATGATTTATGAAGAACTTATCAATAGAAACATCATAAGATCGAGAACTTCAAGCACAAAATCATGAATAACCTCATAACAAATCGCTTATATAACTCATAAATATGAATCAAGCACCAATTCAAGCAATTAAACAAATATAGGAAAAATCCCCCAAAATGAAGAACACCAAAAGGTCTACATTGGGATTCTTCCTAATTTCACTACTTGGAATCATACCCATTCAAAATCAAGCATGGAATTAAGTTTCTAAACATGTAAGAACACCATCCCAAACATCAAATTGAATATTCATCACATTTGAAAATTTCACCATTGAAGAACCCTAGCTTCTACTACAATGAAATTTCTAAATTTCCTCAAGTTTCAACCATGCCCAACAAGATTAACACATGAATTCAAGCTCCTAGACATGTAGAAACAACAACCCAAGCATCAATCCATCCATTAAAACACATAACAATTTTCGAGTTTGGAAGAGCCCCAAATTCAAAAATGTTCAAATCTTGAATTTTTGGAAGAATTAATCCATAGAACCTTGTTAAATCCACCCAAGAACAAGAATATAACAAGAATTAAAGTAAAGAACGACATACCTTGGTGGATTTGAGGTAGGGTTTGAGTGTAGTGAAGAGGGAAGAGAGAAAATGGTGGAGAGTGTGTGAAAAATGGAAGAGAAAAAAAGAAAAACCCGTCTAAGAAGTGGCTCGCGCGCGCCCGCTTCAGGGGGAGGGTCAGGTCGCGCGCGATAGAAGGAAAATCCTTCTTCATCGCGCGACCACCCGCGCGCCCGCTTCAGCAGCAAGGCCGGGTCGCGCGCAAGCCATTTCCGATTTTTTTTTTTTTTTTTTATACTATTTATATGTATTATTTAATTTCAAATTTATAATGTATATATATGGAATATATATATACACATAATAACTTGAAAATTAAATAACAAAACCTAATTAAACTAATTGAGACAAAATTTCTATTACTAAAAATAAAAGATAATTATTTTAATATGCAAAAATTAAAAGATACCTTGTTGGGGTGCCTCCCAACTAGCGCTTTGTTTTACGTCGTTAGCTCGACTTTCCTTTGGCGAGGTGGATCAAGAATCGATAAGAAAAATGGTCGAGGCTTCCTCCTTTGGCTCACTTCGATAATAAGCCTTCACTCTTTGACCATTAACAAGAAAAACCCTTCCATCACTTGCCTTCAACTCAATAGCTCCACTTTTGAAAACTCTAGAGATGATGAAAGGACCCGACCATCTCGACTTTAATTTGCCCGGAAAAAGAGAGAGACGAGAATTGTAGAGAAGTACCTCATCCCCCGGAGCAAACTCTCTCTTTTGATCAACTTGTCATGGAACCTCTTTACTCTTTCCTTGTAGATGCTAGAATTCTCAAATGCCTCACAACGAAATTCATCAAGCTCATTGAGTTGAAGCATTCTAGCTTGTCCGGCTTTGGAGAAATCGAGATTCAACTTCTTAATTGCCCAATACGCCTTATGTTCAAGCTCAACCGGCAAATGACACGATTTTCCAAAGACAAGTTGGTAGGGAGACATACCTAAAGGGGTCTTGTATGCCGTCCTATACGCCCAAAGAGCGTCATCGAGCAAGTTAGACCAATCCTTCCTTGTTCCATTGACCGTTTTCTCCAAAATCCTCTTGATTTCTCGATTTGCTAACTCCGTTTGACCATTAGCTTGAGGATGATAGGCGGTGGTGACCTTGTGCTTGATTCCAAACTTGGTTAGAAGATTAGCCACCCACCTATTGCAAAAATGACTCCCCCCATCACTAATAATGGCCCTTGGAGCTCCAAACCTTGACAAAATATTCCTTTGAACAAACTTCAAAACAATCTTGGCATCATTAGTGTGGGTAGGAATGACCTCCACCCATCTTGAGACATAATCAATCGCTAACAAGATGTATTGATAACCAAATGAAGTAGGGAATGGGCCCATAAAATCAATGCCCCACACATCAAAAAGCTCTACCTCAACGATATTTGTCAATGGCATCTCATGCTTCTTGGAAATGTTCCCCATCCTTTGGCACCTATCACATCGAGACACGAACTCATAACAATCTTTGTAGAGAGAGGGCCAATAAAAACCACTTTGAAGCACCTTCATAGCCGTCCTATGTGCTCCAAAATGCCCACCACTCAATGAAGAGTGGCATTGGCTCATGATAGAAGACCATTCCTCTTGAGGTACACATCTTCGAACCACCATGTCGGCACACCTCCTATAAAGGTAAGGCTCTTCCCACATGTAAAATTTCACATCATGGAAGAATCTCTTCTTTTGAGAAGAGGACATGTCGGGAGGAGGCTCTCTTGCAACAAGAAAGTTTGCAAAGTCGGCATACCAAGGTGTTGAGAGTCGAAGATTGAAAAGCTCTTGAAGCCCAAAAAGTTGTTCATCCGGAAACTCCTCTTTGATTGGCACATCATGATTTTCTCCTTCCACCGGATTCTCTATCCTTGAAAGATGATCCGCCACCACATTCTCACAACCCTTCCGATCCCGGATCTCAATATCAAACTCTTGAAGTAGAAGAATCCACCTTATCAACCTTGGCTTAGCATCCTTCTTCTCAAATAAGTACCGAAGAGCGGCATGATCGGTGTGAACCGTACATTTGGCTCCAATGAGGTAGGAACGGAATTTATCGAAGGCATAAACCACCGCTAACAACTCCTTCTCCGTTGTGGTGTAATTAACTTGAGCTTTATCTAGGGTCCTACTAGCATAGTAGATGACCCTAAATATTTTGTCCCTCTTTTGCCCCAAGGCGGCCCCCACGGCTATATCACTAGCATCGCACATCACCTCAAATGGTTCGCTCCAATTTGGAGTTATCAAAATTGGTGCACTCACTAATGCCCTCTTTAATGTTTCAAAAGCGACTTCACACTCTTTGTTGAACTCAAAAGTGGCATTCTTCTCAAGCAAATGACAAAGTGGTCTTGCAATTTTGGAGAAGTCCCTGATAAATCTTCGATAGAATCCCGCATGCCCCAAGAAACTTCTCACACCCCGTTCATTACGTGGAGGCGGAAGCTTTTCAATGGCAACTATCTTCGCACGATCAACCTCCAAACCTGTAGAAGACACTTTGTGCCCAAGAACAATACCTTCTCGGACCATAAAATGACATTTTTCCCAATTTAAGACCAAGTTAGTATCCTCACAACGTTTCAATACCAAAGTAAGATTATCCAAACAATTATCAAAAGAAGATCCAAACACCGAAAAGTCATCCATGAAAACTTCCATTATTCTTTCAATCAAATCATGAAAAATAGACATCATGCATCTTTGAAAGGTAGCCGGGGCATTACAAAGCCCAAAAGACATACGCCTATAAGCATAGACACCATAAGGACAAGTAAAGGCGGTTTTATCTTGGTCTTCGGGTGCAATCATGATTTGATTGTAACCCGAATAACCATCAAGAAAACAATAATACTCAAATCCGGCTAACCTATCAAGCATTTGATCTATAAATGGAAGAGGAAAGTGATCTTTTCTAGTGGCGGCATTTAGCATCCTATAGTCAATGCAAACTCTCCAACCATTTACTACCCTAGTAGCAATCATTTCATCATTCTCACCTTTTACTACGGTCATACCCCCCTTTTTAGCTACCACTTGAGTCGGGCTAACCCACTCACTATCCGAAATAGGGAAGATAATACCCGCATCAAGCAACTTAAGGACCTCTTTTCTAACAACTTCTTGCATCATAGGATTTAATCTTCTTTGATTTTGCCTTTTAGGTTTATAGTTATCCTCCATTAAAATCCTATGCATGCAAATAGAAGGGCTAATCCCTTTCAAATCCGAGATAGTCCATCCTATGGCCGACCTATGTTCTCTTAACACCTTAAGCAATTTTTCAATTTCAATAGGAGTTAAGGAAGAAGATACGATCACCGGATATGATTCTCCTTCTCCAAGGAAAACATACTTCAAATGTGGGGGAAGCGGCTTCAAATCCGACTTGGGAGTCTTGTTGTCGTCCCCTTCTTGCTTTTCCTCTTCTTTTGCCACTCCATTTCTTGGATCAATGAAACTTTCTCTCATCTTTCGTGGAATTTCCTGCACATCATTCAAAGCATTGGTAATTTCTATCATATCCAAGTTGAAAAGATCATCATGGCATGAAAAAATTGGAGAAGAGTTGAGAAGGATATTCTCCAAAGGGTCCTTGGTTTTATGTGGGGCCTCCATTTGAACACAATAGTCAACTATGCTCAAAACTTTACACTCTTCCACTTGCTTATCTTCCTCATCTTCATGAAATTTTAGAGCATTATAGATCGAGAAGGTATGGCTCTCATCATTGACTCGAAGAGTGAGCTCCCCCTTTGACACATCAATCAATGCCCTTCCGGTGGCTAGAAATGGACATCCTAGTATCAATGGGACATCCTTGTCCTCATCCATGTCTAATACCACGAAGTCCACCGGAAAAATAAAGTCATTAACCTTGACTAGTACATTCTCTACGACTCCTCTAGAATAGGAGATTGAACGATCCGCCATTTGCAAGGCAATTGAGGTAGGCTTAATCGTTCCAATCTCCAACTTCTTGAAAATCGACAAAGGCATCAAATTTATGCTTGCTCCTAAATCACACAAAGCCTTTTCAAATCTATCATTTCCAATGTCACAAGGGATGGTGAAGCTTCCGGGATCTTTGGCCTTCGTTGGTAATTTTCTTTGGAGAATGGCACTACACTCTTCGGTTAACTTAACCGTTTCCATCTCGTCCAATCTTCTCTTCTTGGAAACGACCTCCTTAAGAAACTTTGCATAGCTTGGCATTTGTTGAAGGGCTTCAACAAGTGGAATATTAATTTGCACCTTCCTAAAAATATCAAGGAACTTGGAGAATTGTTCCTCAACATTCTTCTTTTGGAATCGTTGTGGGAATGGAAGAGGAGGTTTGTAGGCCGGAGGTGCCACATAAGGTGGAGGAATGAGATCTTCATTTTGCTTCTTGGAGCCTTCTTTTTCACCCTCCTTTTCTTTGAATGTAGCACCATTGCCTCTCTCAAACTTCTCATGCTCATACTCATGAGTAGGCATCTTTGGTCCCTCATAAGCCTTCCCACTTCTCAATTCAATCGATTTGCAATGCTCCTTTGGATTCACTATTGTAGCACTTGGAAATTTCCCTTCATTGTGTTGATTACTAAGAACCGTAGCTAGTTGCCCCAATTGCTTCTCAATCATCTTCAATTGGGTCCCTTGAGCCTCTATGCTTGATTCGGCTTTACTCATTCTAGCATCTCCACTATCAAGTTTGGCTTGCATTGACGTAAGTACTTTCAAAATTGATTCCTCCGTACTAAGTTTCTTCTCTTCATTAATAACTCCATGAGATACCGAGAACCCCGGAGGAGGTTGCAATGCATTGTTCGGATTCCCATATGAGAGATTAGGGTGTCTAGGCATACCTTGGTAACCTTGATGATATTGGTTACCTCCTTGGTTGCCTCCTTGATAGCCTCCTTGTTGAGGTCTATAATTTCCATAGCTTCTATTGTTGTGAAGATAGTTGACATCTTCATATTGAGTTTGCTCTTCCATAGTAGGTGTAGGCTCCATCCTTTGCTTGGCCATAGCATCAATTTTGCTATTCATGGTAGACAATTGGGCCGCCAATAGCTCTATAGGATCCGTTGGAGTAGTAGTAGATGCAACCCTCTTCATTATGGTTCTCTCCATTGGCCATTGATAGCTATTCATGGCCATGTTTTCTATGATTTCCAAAGCTTCTTCATGACTTTTCCTCATCAAAGCTCCATTAGCCGCGGCATCCAATAGTCTTTTCATTTCAACACTACACCCATGATAGAAGAAACATATTTTCGACTCTTGGTCAAACCCATGATTTGGGCATCTCCTCAACATCTCCTTGAACCTTTCCCAAGCCTCATAAAAAGATTCTCCGTCTAATTGTTGGAATTGGGTGATTTGAGACTTGAGTTTCATAGTCATTCCGGGAGGAAAGAAATTCAAAAGAAACTTTTGTACCATGTCATCCCATTTGTCGATACTTCCGGCTTCCAACGAGTTGTACCATAGCTTTGCCTTATCATGAAGGGAGAATGGAAAGAGCCTCAACTTGATTGCATCTTCGGGCACTCCATTCATCTTGATGGTGCTACAAATCTCTAGAAATTGAGATAAGTGAGCATTTGGATCCTCATGAGCTCTCCCTCCATATTGATTTTGCTTTATCATAGAGATAAGAGCGGGCTTGAATTCATAATTGTTGGCTTCAACTCTTGGGCCGTTCATCATGCCTTGATGCACCATTGGATGAAAGACTTCACTAATGGGAGGAGGTCGTGGCCTATTCCTCTCGGCCTCTTGAGCTTGCAATTGCGCTTGCATAGCTTCAAGTTGTTGTTGCATTTGGCGAATAAGAGCACCATCACCCGGATTTGCCATTTCTTCACTAGTTCTTGTATTCCTTCTTCTTGCGTTGTTGTGTCGACAATGTGCCTCGATCTCAAGGTTTATGGGATTAGTTGGATTCCCCTTAGACCTTGTTCTCATGCACTACCTATCAACCAACACCAAGATAAAATCAACACAAGAACCAAACAAAAACAAGTAAAATACGTAAATAAAAATGCTTAAAGTAAACCCTCCTAATTTTTCACAATATCACACTTTCTAACTCTACTAGTCCCCGGCAACGGCGCCAAAAACTTGATCGCCTACTAAATAGACTCCCACAAGTGTATGGGGCTATCGTAGATAGTGGTGAGCAAGGTCGTATCCACGGAGACTAGATCGATAGAAGTGCAAGTACCATTACTAAATTGATTGGATTTATCTAAGCTAATGAATATTTTTGGTTTAGTTTTAGAACTAACTACTTAAAGCAAAAGAGATTAAGTAAATAAAAACATGCAAGTAAACAAAGTGATTGAAAATCAAAGGGAGAAAGCTATCCTAGAGACTTGGCATCAATGATTTTGTAAGTGAATCGATCATAACCACACTAATCCTATGATTGGAATTTACTTAATAGGGCGATCACGAATTAGACTTGGCCCCCTCCCGGATGACCAATTCCGTAGATTACTGGCTAGAAACGTTGTCCCCAACCGAATGCTAGCCTATAACTCCAAAAAGTGCTTAAGATTAAGTGTCCTCACTCAACTCTCAACCTCCCGGTTTATTGAATTAAAGTGCCTATTAATCACAATCCTATATTGAATCTCATCTCCCGAATTTTGACCCAATATCAATTAACATGTTTAAAAGGTAGCTAATCAATTAAACAAGCATTTAAAGCATGATTAATAGGAATAAGTAAAGACCCCATCATAGAATAGCATGATCAATCACAATTCATTACAAAATCACTTAGCCAAATCTCTAGAATAAAGGAAATTAGCCACACATGTTCATATCTAGCATAATCCCCAAATCATGAGAAAACATTATCCAATAACAAAAAGAAAAAGTGGAAATGAAGAAAATCAAATCCTATTTCTTGAGCTCTTGAATCTTGGATTCTTGATGCCTTCTTCTTCAATCTTCAATGGATGATCCTCTCCCCAAAAATGGAATGAAATGATGGATGATGATTATATGAAATGGAAGTGTAGAGATTTTGTGTGTGAAATGGGTGTAAGTGTGTGCAAAAGGTGGCTAGGGGAGAAGATGACCTAGAGATTTGTGCCACACTAGCTATTTATATGTTCTACAAGAATGGGGTAAATATTGTAATTTAGGAAAGAAGAGAATGGGGGTGAAATAGCAATAAACCGGAAGAAATGGGGTGAAAACGCGAAAACCGGGAAGCAGGAGGAGGGCGGCGCGACCGCGCGCTGGGTCGCGCGCGCCAGCAGAAACTTCCTTCTTGTGCGCGCGACCCAGCCCCCTCTCTGAAGCGGGTGCGCGCCGGGTCGCGCGCCTGGTCCCGACTCCGATTCTTCAACCCGTGCGACCTCGTTCCGCCTCGAACCTTGATATTCCTTCCTTTTGCCAAAATCATGCTCCTTTTCCTACAAAAAAAAATGCAAGAAAAACTAGAGAAGCAATAAAATCGACAAAGAAAGAAAATCACATGAAACAAGGTATACACATTCGATAAATTCACCTAAAACCCATAATTTCTATCCTATTTTGATGAGTAAAAACCATGTTTGTCAGTTGTTTCGGCCCCTCGATAGCCCCTAGGAATCTCTGAGGATTTAAAGTCAAGTTTGATTCTAAGTCACTTCCCCTTGGAAGTATAAAATAAGGATATCAAGTGAAGGTATTGTCCGAGCGTGGATGAAGTAGACTTAGAATTGTTGTGTTGTGAACCACTATACATCGTTGTGTGTATTCTACGTATACGCTTCACTTTCATTATGCGCTCTGCTTAATTAAAGCATTCACACACTTCATGCCCTAAGCTACTAATACACTTTAACTGCAAGATAACTAAGCGAGTATAAACACTCACCAAATCATGCACCGCACTCACACGCAAAGGGCGAAACTTTGAAAACTTCAAAACCTTTCAAAGCGCTCCACTTTGTAAGAAAGCCAAAAATTTTAAAAAAAGAGTTAAAAACTCCTTCACACGTATTTACTCCCCCTCTACGTGTGACTTGCTTCCGGACCATCATTGCATTATGTGATGTGTTCTGCAACCGAACTGCTCTTTGACATCTTTGTATTGAAAAGATGGCATTCACCGCCGATGGTAGCTTCTCGTACATCTTCGATAGCATCTCAAGCATCTCCTTCGTACTCTTAGCTTTCACTGTATGAAATGCAATATTCTTACAAATTGTCAAATGCACAACACTCATCGCCTTTCTGTCCAACAACTTTCAGTATTCCTCATTCATCTCCTTTGGTTTCTCATCCAAAGGCCGGTGCAGATCTTTACTGTACAGATAATTCTCAATCTGCATATTTCAAAATTACTAGTCTATTCCGTCAAACTTTTCAATAGACACTTTTCCGTCACCCATCACTTTCACCCCTATTGAATCCCGAGCTCTTGATATCAGTTGTTAGAAATACGTCGAAATATAATATAACAAAAACACACGAATTGATGTCCCAGTTCGTGACAATGTGATTACATCTGGGGACATTGTCAAGCTAGGTGTTCTTCATTAGAAATTCCTGATCCACACTAATCTACCTCTAACTATGACCTTTTTTCTAATACTATACAATTACAATGAGAGGAGTATTTATAATAAGGGAATGGAAGATTCCTAATTAGACTCTAACAAGAAAACCTAATTAGACTCTACAAAGAAAACTTAGCCTACAAGATTACTTGTTCTCCAAGTTTCTTATCATGCTCCACAACCCAATAATATAGCCCAACTCATTAAGTGAGCCCATGATGGACGCTAAAGAGTTTCTATTAAAGATTGATTAGGTTTGTTCATAATTGTTTTTAGACCTACACCACTACAAATTAAGTGGTATTTCCCGATAGATAAGATATTAAGTCATTTTATCCAACTTAATCACATGTGTTTTAGTTAGGATTGTAAATGACTGTTCTTTCACTGCCCAAATTAAGTCTCACATTTTTTTCCTTAAATAATTGACAAATCATGAGATCTGAATGTCACCCAAACACATGAGATAAGTATAATCCTAGTACATCTCATATATTGTCCATGAAATTTGGCAATCTCTAGATTAAATTATTCTTCAAAATAAATGACCTTGAAGACCCGAAATTTGGAAATCTCAAATTGAAAGATTTTGTTATATAGGTTCGAAATTAAATTGATTAGTTTGATTTAAAAGAAAGATGATATAAGTCACTTTTCTTTCCTTTTAAAATGTTGGGGCTCTATTTAAATTTCTAAACTAATGTACTTAAGAATTAAATCATTTAGTTCTCAATTAATAGCAATTTTCTAAAATTTTCATTTCAAGAGATTGCTATAATCAAAATCCTATAAAATATAATTTTAAATTCACCCTTCTCAAGAAATTCTATTCAACCACTTCTATGATGAATCAACTAATCACGTAAGTAATTAATTTTTCACCCTATCTAAGTTCTTGTTTTTATTTATGTATTTAGAGCCAATTAAGCCAACTAATTTTCAGAAGTAAGAAGTGGGTGGCAATTGGCACTGACAAAAAGATATGAAAATTAAATACTTCGCGTTAAAGAATAATTTGACTAAATAAACTAATTAGATGACTTTAATTTGGGCCTTTTTTTAAAGTATTAATTGGTCTTCTACTTTTATTAAATATTTGGATTGGATTAGATTTTATCTTAATATATTAACATCTATACAAGATATAAATGGGAAAATTACTATGGGAGACGGGCCTAAAATTTACCCACCATCAGATTTTGACACATGGCAATTTTTATCGCTAGAAACCGATATATAAATTTTAACTCCGTTATGTAGGTGTATGGTCATAACTTGGCAGTATGTTTACTTTATAGCCAAATTTTTTTTATTGAATTGACTTGAATTATCTTTATTTTCACCTCTAATTTTATTTTTCCATGTAGGGAAAAAGGTGAAGGGGGTTCGGGTGGGGATGTTGGTTTTTGGGTTGGGAAAAATAAGATTAAAATGTTTTCTCTATCTTCTTCCCATATCCTTTTCAAAATATTTTGGTGAAATATTTTATGATTATTTCCAATAAGAAGTTATGTTATGTAATATAATTAATAAAATAAAGTATTTTTATCAAGTTAAATTTGAAAGGTGTATATTTCTTAATAAATTAATTCATGCAAATCTAAAGTATGTTTATAGTGGTAAAATAAATATAATACCCGTTGGCTCGTTTGGTTGGCAGGAAAGTAATGTTATCAAGGAATATGATTTCTAAGAATGTGATTCCAAGAAAAATGAATACCCTGATTCTTGATGCATGTGTTTGGAAACAACATGGAAAATGTGAGGATTCTTCATATTTATTGTTTTGCAATGTAATTATTTTTATAATTATAACAATATAAATTTTATTTAATAATACATAGATGTATAATAAAATATATGATAACATCACAAATAAATAAATAAATAAATAATAATAATAATAATAATAATAATAATAATAGTAGTAGTAGTTAACGTATTGAACAATAAAATTGTAGTATTTATATAATATTAATGCTATATTTTATTTATTATTTTTATTATATTATGGTTACATAAAAATATTAATTATTAATATTATTATTTTTTAGTACTATATAATGATAATAACGACACATAACTATAGTATTATAATAATAATTATGATATTATCATATTAATTAATACTACTTTTACTTATGATTTTTATTATTTATTAATAATAATAATAATAATAATAATAATAATAATAATAATAATGCAAGATTCCCTGAAACAGGTAATCAGAATACCTAAGTTTTGGTGGGGTATAAGAATCCAGGAAATTGTACTAACTTTCCTTGGTGTGTGGAATCTGATTACTTTCTCAAATCTGTTAAAATTGTACCAAACACAGGAATGTGCAAATAAGGAATCAGAATACTTTCCCAGGCCACATTCCCTGCCAACCAAACGAGCCCGTTATGATAAGATATGAACGTATGATTGTAAAGTTTATATTAAGGTTAAACCATAATAAGAATATTTTTATTATAGTGTTAAATTTCAATCATAATATTCAATTTAATTTCCTACTTATAAATTAAAATTTAAACTAATATTCAACTATAATGGTACTATTGAAATTATATAAAATCAAAATAAATATTTTTTTAGAATACTATAATAAGATTTTGATGTATAAGATTTTGATGGCCAACGACCATTGGCAGATATATTTTTACCTAAATCGGCAGATACAGCTGGTGCACCTAGGCACGGGCGACTCATATTTGATTTTGAGGTAGCCCGTTCACCAATATATTTTTGAAATGCTTTTAGTATGTATCGATAGCTATAATCGTCAAATTTTTGTAACAAAAGGTATATTTTGAATTTAAAACACATAAGAATATATTAAATACAAAATCGATTTTGAGGTGGCTCATTAGCCAATAAATTTTTGAAATTCTTTTAGTATGTAGCGATAGTTATAATTGTTAAAATATTTGTAACAAAAGTGCATATTTTAAATTTAAGACACTTCACAATAAATTAGAAATTAAATAAGAATCGTTTCAACAAATTATCATAATACTACTATTTCGTAAGTAGTTTCAACAAACTAGTATATATTTTATCTCAAAGTTATTATCCTAACTTTGACAATATCCAAAACTAAGAATTTCAAAATTTTGAAATTGGGTTGAATTCACAATTTTTACAAAATTCCACTCAATCTCCTATCTCCGAAGATCACCAATCCACGAACGAACAAACACTTCAAAAGCTCTAAAAAAAAAATTTCTTTTGCTTTACGTACATTTCAAAATTTCATAATCTAGTTTGAATTACTTCAGAGTTAATTCCTTTTGAATCGTTATGTTCTTTGCTTTACGTATATTTCGTTTTTGCGTCGAATAATGTCTGAATAGAGAAAGGCAATGGTAAATTTGAGTGGTTCGTTCATGAATCGACGAATATCGACATCAGCACTTGCTGTTGTCGTGCCGATATCAATGGAGCAATGTATGCTTGCGCGTGCCGTTCGTACGGTTTGTGCACTAGACAGCATTATCCTATATATTCTCAACATCTTTTCACATTCTTATTTCTTCTTGTTCTTATTTTTATTTTTTCAAAATATATGTCTGTTTGTTTCATTTTGTTTTCGATCGCTATAATTTTGAGTGGATTATTGGAAAGTGATTCTAGTAAATCTTATTTTCGTCCATAATTCTCCAATAATACAGGAAGCAGAGTTTCATATATAACAAGCCAGAAAATCCAAACACACGAAAAATACAGGTTAAAACGAAAAACAACAACCGAAAATGAGTGAAGTTCAACACAGCTGAAAACTGAAGATAATAAAATGCAGTAGTTTGCAGGAGCACGATCATTTTACCAACAATGTTTGAGGCTATATAAAGCATTCATCTTGTAGCTCCAAGCAAACTGGTATTTTTTTGCTAACCTGCATAATAACCACAAATACATTTATGTATCTTACTATTCCTCATGATATGAAAGACACTTGCAATAATTAAGATACCTTATGGATTAGTACTTGTTGATGCATCTCCAGGAGAAATTTTGAGCTTAAATCCACCCCTTTTAGCTCTTACTTGCCCTTCTTGCACTTGTTGTTTTTCCGCTTCGATTTTCTTTGCTGATTTGACTAGTGTTTTCGACACACGTTCAATTTCCACGACCTGAAGGCTTTTCCACAATTGAGATGGAATCGCTTCAAGTCCTTCGCAGTTCTTAAGTAGCAGATTTTTGAGTTTGGGAAATGGATCGCCTGAAGCAGTCCATGTTTCTAGATCGGTACGTGCAATGTGCAAAGATTCAAGATGAAGAAATCCCCCGCCTTGAGCTTCCCACAACTTCCCCTTGAATGCCATTTCCTTCAGTTTGAGCACTTCAAGCATGTTCAAGCTTCCTAATGTAGTCATATGGTTCCAAGCTAGTTTCGTGGCTGACAATGTTAGGATCCTCAAGTTCGGTGGGAAACTTTGTTGGGGAGGAACACGATGTAATGCATTATCGGCTGGTGTAGGAAATACGTCATGCACTAGCTTCAGCTTTTCAAGACGTGCCAATTTTCCCAAGTAGTTTTTATCCACCAAGTTGGTTAAGTCCCCTCGAATCCCCAAGTTCAGTAGGTTTGGGGCCCTATTGAACAGCTCTTCTTTGCAACATTTGGCTGATAGTCTGCTTAGTGTTTGGAGGTTCTCTCCGCCCTCGCCACCGCCTTTTAGAGCATTGAGAACGATAGCTGCTTTCGTCTTGAAATGCCTTAGCTGCTTCATCTTCAAGATATCCACTCTGATTTCAAATTCACGCGATGTGGTGTCAATCTTGATAGTTTGTAGATTCCAAAGCTTAAGGACGGCTTCAGGGAGGGACTTGAATTCATTGCCGGACAAAGCAATGTACCTCAAATGCATTAGTTTGGTGAGTTTCGGGGGAAACTTGGTGAACTTGATGGGATTCACGTCTATAACCCGAAGCAGATCAAAGGCTTCAGGGATCGTGGGAGTGCATTCTGTTGGCAAAATGATCGGATCCTTGGAAAAGCAAACAAATGATCGAACACCTGGACCTTTTGGTTTTTGCTGGAGAAATTCCGTCACATTGGAATGAATACAGAGACGACGACGCTTCGATATCTCTGAAACATCAGGGTCAAACACACCCTGCCTTGTCTTCTTCACCTCCTGGAACAAGTCCTTATTCACAAATGCTGCTTCATTTTGGCAGAACTCGCGAATCATGTCATGAACACGACATGCTTTGATATCACCGTTGGCCTTTGTTTTCTCGACCATGACTAAGTTTCTAGCCACGAGGTCGTTCAATTTATCCTCGGCCACTTCCTCCACGCTCCTCCCCCCGTTTCGTTGTATGAATCCTTCTGCAATCCACAACCGTGTGAGCTTCCACGCTGGGATTTCAATGTCCTCCGGAAACATCCCCAGATAGAGAAAGCAATCTCTCAAGTCATGAGGCAATTTTTTATAACTCAAAGAAATAATGTTCTCAGTGCGTTTATCTTCATCATACCTGAGATGCTCATTTACACTAACTGATACTTTTTCCCATAAGTCTCTTCTGTCTTCACATTTCTCAACAAGGATTCCTCCAATCACGACTACCACGAGAGGTACTCCGTTGCATTCCCGAGCAATTTGCCTTCCGAACCCCTCCAACTCAGGTGGACAAGTATTATTTCTGCCGAATACTTCTAGCTGCAGAAGCTCCCAACTCTCCTCGAAACACAAGAAACGCAGGTTGTGTGGATCCCTATTGCGGTTCGCCCGCTTTGCTACTGCCACAGAACGACTAGTTATCAAAACCTTCCCTAATTTATTATCCTTTGGCAGTGCAGCATCGATTTGGTTCCAGTCCTCGACGGTCCAAACATCGTCCATGAATAATAAGAACTTCCCATTGTTGAGATGTCGGCGAACTAAAGGGGTAAGTTCCGAAATGTCCTTGCTAGACATGTCATCGTGAGTGAACTTCTTTAAAATGGTGAGGAAAACATCTTTTACGCTGAACTCTTGAGAAACATAAACCCAAATCAACGTTGGGAATTCGAATTGGATATTCGGGTCACGGTAGATTTTCCAGGCCAGAGTCGTCTTCCCCAGACCGGGCATGCCCACGATGGATATGACATCGAGCTCCTTTGTTGGTTCCTTCAGATATTTGATTAGAGTGGCTTCTTCGTCTGCAAATCCAACTACATTGTCTTCTCTCAACAATTGAGCCTGCATACAAAGTAGTAATCATCAAGTTTAATGGATATTTTTTGTATCTCGATTTAGGAAAGGAAAAGTGTCAATTTTTATGAGGCAGAATTGAATATATTGAAATCACTTGACTTGAGCATGATTTTATCACGATATATTTTAAACTAATGTTGGTCTCAAGTGGCACCTTTAGTTACTAAAATATAGATTATCCTACTTACTGGAAAAAAAAAAAAAGTACGTTTCACAGATTCAGAACAAAAGTACTAGAAGAATAATTTTTAAAAAGTAGATTCAGAACAATTTCCTATTTACTGTAATTTGTAAGAAGCAAATCGTACATGGAGGCGAACTACCCCTACGGAGAGGAGATATAGTATTAGATTAGCAATAGTTCTCTGCCTCACTAAAATTTAATTAATGTTCCATCTTTGAAAAGAAAGTAAGAAAAACAAAGAAAAGAAAAGATCTTTCCACAAATTATCATACAAAGATTTTAATTAATAGCTCTTGCTATGATAGGTCATAGGGATACGAAAATATCCATGAATTTGTTAATGTTTAGTTATGATTATACATGCTACGTGAATATATCCATGATTTTACTTAATTTGTTAGTCATGAATATATCCATGAATTTGTTGAATTTGTTAATGTTTAGTTATGAGTATACTCATTATTCCTTCCATTCATGAGTCGTTCATTGAATTCCGTTTCGATACATTCATGAAAAATGTTCTCTTTCTGTTTTCCGACATAGACCTTCACTTAATATATTATACCTCTAATTCAACGATTAATTTACTTAAAAACCTAACTGGACCCACCATTGTCAATTACATAATACACTTTACATTATGAATCATATATATATATTTCTTCGCTAGCTTTTCAAATAATACAAATATTAAGACTTGTGCCACTAAAGTAGAAGAACATAATTTTTAAATATGAAAGGAGGGACTCTATTTTTGTAAGTCTCTTTAGCTTTTGGCGCTATTGTTCAACAAATTCAAAGAATTCAGATTTACATGACGGTAGTGCGACCACAAAAGTAAGAAAATGCTTTATTTATTTATTTAAAAAAGTGGAGTTCATAAGGAATATGCATCATTTTGCCTTAATTTATATATCAAGTACTATTTTTAGTCCTAAAACTTTTATCAAATTGGTCTGCGTCGATTGGTAACAAAACATATACTAATAGAAGAATGGCAAAATAAACAATAGTCCCTCATTGCAACTTAAATCAACGTGGTCAACTCATAATGAAAAAGAAGAAAAACTACTATTAACCTCCCTACTATATTGTTAATATAAATTAATGTTTGAAAATAAAGAATGAAAAAAGACATAAATAAGTAGCTAGTAGTGAATAAAGTGATTAAAAGGAAAGGAAAGGAAAAGTGACCTTTCTGTGGCGATCGGATGGTCCAGGCCTAGAAGCAGATCTATGGAGGTCGGGCTGCAGGTCTTTCAATCTCCTCATGGCGGTTTCGAACATGGGCTGCAGCTTCTGCAGCATTTCCTTCACCTTCTTCGCCAAGTCGATCTTATTCATTAGGTTGAGACGCCTGGAGGTGGAGTTGGCCTTTTGAGTGAGGCAGGCGTCGAGGGTGTCTTCGGCTTCGTACACCGCCGCTCGTATCTGTCTCCCCAGCTGAATGAACACCTCCCCCTTCTCCCGCTTGTCCGCCGACTCCACCAGGAATGCCTTCATCAGCTCAAGCTCGTTCTGAAGAGCCTTGAGCTCCTTCTCCGCTCCCGATATCAGACTTATCTGCTCCACCAGCAGCTTCTGCACGTACTCCAAAAGAAATGTCACTGCTGCCTCCGCCATTTTTCTAATTACTGTACTTAACTACTACTCTTCTTTTCCAAATTCAGGCCTGAATTGGCTTTTATACAAGTATAACATACACTCGTTTCTCTACTATTCATTTTTATTTATTTTTCCTTTTTCTTATTATTCTACTTTAAATTGGATGTATAATTAACGCGTCCTGTGATGTTTCCTGGCAACTCTTTGTTATTCTAAAAGGTGTTATACTTATACATATAAATTCCACATCAATTAAGTAAAATCTTATTATATTTATGAATATGAATATTCTGATATTATGTAGGAAAATACTTTACTTTCACAATGCTGCAAAATTGCAATGCCTTTTTTAGGTGTCAAGCGCCCCTACTGATTGTTTATCTCATCATTTTTACTTTAGTGAATTTGTTTGGACACCTTAAAAATAGATGACTATATGTCTACACAAATTTAAACTAAAATATGCACGTTGCTACTTGCGATAGTAATTTTTGTTAATTTTTAAGTGAAAAATAGCTACATATTTCTCTTACATGAAATTAAAAGAGTAATTTTCAGCTTTACGTGTTTCTGCCGCGTAGAAAATTTGAGACGTGGCAGTGGCACCCACCCTGTTTCCACAAAATTTCCTAGCAAAAAGGTCCAAGACTAAGAGCCAAGTCTTCGAATCATGAATTTACTCCGCAAGTTGTAGGCAATTATTGAAGTTATGTCATCATTCTTTCTTTATCGTTTGCTCATTTAGAATTTTTAATAAATATAAAAATAAAATAAAATAAACTAGAGATAATAAAGACAAATAAATTGCAACTTGCTTGCTGCATAAACACCGCGTGTGAAATAGTCGTACAATTTAAAAATATAACTAATGCTGCCCCACACATCAAAATAAGATTGGTAACAAGTCTCTTTCAACCTCACAAGGAGAGGAATATATAGGGATAAGTTATAATATTTTCGAATTTATTTAGAGTTAATACCCCAATATACTTAATACTCCCTCCGTCTCAAATATTCTTATACCTTGGGCCGTTCTGACACCTTTTCTTTTTGGGAAATAATTAGCTAATTAATAGTACAATTAGTAAATCTCTTATTACACTTAACATTATCTAATTAAATCTCATAACTCACCTCTCAGCACGTATCCCAATATAATTTAAATCCTAAAAGTTTAAACTATCATAACTTTCTCGTTTGTTATTCGATTTCTATAATTTTTATACCAAATTAAAGGTCTTGATACGATCTTTCATTTAAGATCAAACATGGATATGTTTTTATGCATCTATGATGCTCTAGTTTAAAAATATGTCTAGATACATAAACCACATCACATCCATACACACATTACACTTTACACACTAAACACTCCCGTCTTAAGTTCCGTGCCGAAAAGAAAAGTGTCGTAATACTTGAGACGGAGGGAGTATTGATTAACACGTATTTTATGTGCATGTGAGTGTGTTTTGCGTGTGTTTAAGTCTCGATGCATGTGCTTAAAGGTTAGAAATGCTAGGGTTTCTTAACTTGTAGCATACATTCTACTTTTCTCGTTTCTTTTCGGTTTTCAATCCATTTTTGTAAGAATTTGGAAAGAACATTCATGTGGCTAAGGATCGGAGGCTAGAAATGAGGAAGAATCGAGCTTAATTAGGGTGAAACCTAGGGTTAAGAATGTGGAATTTGAATTTATAAAGTTAGGTTTTCACTAGTTCAAGTTCGTTTATGTTTTCCTCGTTCTCTCGAGTCTCTTTGTGTCTTTTTTCAGATTTATGAAGAACTCATTTGGCAACTTTGATCATTCCATGTTGAAGAGGAGTTCGTTAGGAAGTTGTAGCAAAAAGCGGATCGAGAATCGGAGTTCGGACGAGAGAGAACGAGCGAAAATGAAAACATTGCGCAAGAGAGGACGGATGGGCGGCAAACCGGCGACCCAAACCGGCGGTCCATTGGGTCGCCGGTTCACCGCACCCAGGCCGCCGAACACTACAGAGAGGCCGGCGGTTCAGCGGTCCACTGGACCGCCGGTGCCCCGGCCATGGACCGCCGGTTGCGCGAAAATGCCCCCGGTTCGCACCGTTTCGCCCCGGTTCGTCCCATTTCATCCCGGTTCGACCCAAACATGACTTTTAATGTATTTAACCCCAAATTCTTCCCTTTTTGATGTAACTTTTATACACTTTAATATCCTAGAACCTAGTTACATTTCCCTCTTTTCCTTTTTGGTAAATTCATGATTTGTGGAGCTACACTCATTGGAATTGCAATTCAAGACCATCTTCTTCTTCCTTATTAAATTATCTTTCTTTTAAGCATGATTTCATATGTTTTCCATGGTTTATTTCCTTTAATTATGTCTAGCTAAATTTCCTTTGGTTTCAAATATATGAAGACATGATCTAGATTAATAGGTTTTTGGATATTGTAGTTGGATTTGCCTTCTAATTCATATGTCTTGTGGTTTGGGATTTGATTTTATTGCATGATTGATTGACCATCATTGAGTGCATATAAGGTGTTTGATTAAATGCTTAGTAGGCTTTAGTTCATAACACTTGGCATCAAATCACAACATATTAGTAAATCTTGCTAATAGGAGATTCTAGATATTAATTGAGCTATTTGGAGTTGATTTATGCATCTTGAGACCTAGCAAAGATAGATGTCATAGGTTAATCTACTTACATTGATTGTTGAGAAAAGAGTTGGTGTATATTTTATAAAGAACTCCCGTATGAATTAGATTAAATCGGTTTATCCTTGCAAATTCCAAAACCTATTTCTCTAGTGAAAGTCGGATTATATTTGGAACCATACTTTCTCTTATTGATTTCAATCGTTTGTTACTTGTTTGTTTCTTGATTAATTATCATTTCGTTTGATTATTAGCTTATAGAAAACACAAAAACATGACATTCGGTAGCTTGGATAGTAGTTAAATAGCTAGATTACTAGTTGAAATTCTCACGCCATATCATTCCTTATGGTTCGACTCGATTACTCAATCGATTATTATTGCATCTCCCTCACTCCTAAAGTGAGGGCGGATCAATTTTTGGCGCCGTTGCCGGGGAATGTTTAGTTTGAGTTTCAATAGTCGGTTTGGTTATTGAGTTACTAATTCAAGCATTGTTTCTTTTAATTTTTGTTTTGTAGGTTTATGCACACAAGGTCTAAGGGATTACTTGTTCAACCTTTGATCTTGAACTTTGAAAGAAGGCATAGAAGAAGGAATTTTATTGAAGAACAAAATATGGCTAACAATCAAGATGTTGAGGCTCTTAGGAAGGAATTGGAAGATATGCGAGCTTGGAGAGTTGAGCAAGAGAGAAGGGCACAAGAGGCTCAACAACCTCCATTAAATCAAATGTTTGAGTCTCCAACGGACCAATTTCAAGGAGGAGCATGGGGACCTCGAGTCAATGCAAATAACTTTGAGATAAGGACCGGCCTTATCCAAATGGTGCAATCGGAGCAATTCGGTGGAAGGCCAACCGAGGATCCTAATGCTCACTTGAGCACATTTTTGGAGATTTGTGACACGGTGAAGCACAATGGAGTGCCGGAGGATGCTATAAGGATGAAGCTCTTCAACTTTTCTCTAAGGGATCGTGCAAAAGAGTGGTTTAAAAACCTTGACAAGAGCGAGATCACTACATGGGAGATGTTGTGCTAAGCTTTCATTGCCAAGTACTTCCCTCCTTCAAAGGCTCAAAAACTCATTTCGGAAATCTCTCACTTCTCACAACAAGTTGATAAGACATTATTCGAGGCTTGGGAAAGGTATAGGGACTTGCTACGCAAGTGCCCTCAACATGGGTTTAGCGAAGCTCAACAAATAGTGAACTTCTATAGTGGACTCTCTCCACACACACGGAGCATAGTGGATGCAACCTCCGGTGGTTGCCTTGTGAATCGAAATGCTAAGGAAGCTCTAAGGATCATAGAAGAGATGGCATCCAATAGTTATCAATGGCCCAGGGAGAGAGACCCTACAAAGAAGGTGAATTCTATACTTGAAGATGCAAGGATTGATGAGTTAGCTTCTCAATATACCCTTCTCAAGAAGGAATTTGAAGAAGAGAGGAGATCAAAGAGAGATGTTCAAGTGGTTCAATCTCAAGAAAGTGAAGAGTGCAACGGGAGTGAAGATGTGAATTTTGTGAGCCAAAGGCTCTATGGAAACTTCAACAAGCAAAATTTCCAAGGAACTCAAGGTGGTTTTCAAGGAAACTATCAAGGAGGATTTCAAGGGAAGCCGCAAGGAGGAAATTCTTATGGTCATCAAGGAGGCTATCAAGCTACAATCCTAACAACCGGACTCATCCCAACCTTTCTTATGGGAATCCGAACAATGCTCAAATACCACCACCCGGATTCTCCGTCTCTCAAGGGATGATAGAGGAACCTAAGAAGACATCTCCTTCCCTTGAGCAAATTGTGCAACAAATGGCAAATCAACAAAGTTCGTTCATAAATCAAACCGGGCAAAAGGTGAGTGCATTGGAGAATTCCCTCACTTCTTTAACAAAGCAAGTAAAGATGATGGAAGATCAAATTAGTCAAATGGCTAATCAAGCTACCACTCAACATACTCCGGGCAAGTTTCCAGGTAATACGGAAGTGAACCCTAAATGATGAAATGCTATCATGTTGAGAAGTGGAAAAGGGTATGAGAACCATGTTGTATCCGGAAGTGGGAAGGAAGAAGCTCTTGTTGAAGAAATTCCTTATGAAGAAGAAACCTCAAAACATGAAGAGAAATCATCAAAAGAGGTTCAAGCTTCATGTGCAAAGGATGAAGGTTCAAAGAAAGTCACTCTTCAAGAAAGATTTCAAGAGGATGATTTGGTAGAGGCACCTATTCCTACCAAATATGTGATCACTAGAGCTCCTTTCCCTCATCATTTGGCCAAGGCAAAGGTGGATGAGAAGATGAAGAGATTTTTAGAGATTTTCAACAAGGTACATCTCAACATCCCTCTACTTGATGCATTGAGGGATATGCCTAGTTATGCTAAGTTTTTGAAAGAGGTCGTTGCCAACAAAAGGAAGTTTGGTCAATTTGAGACTATAAACTTGTCGGAGGAATGTAGTGCAATCTTGCAAAAGAAGGACATGCCTTCAAAGCAAAAGGATCCCGAAAGTTTCACAATAGCTTGTTTGATTGGTGGTTCAAAATTTGGAAATGTTTTGTGTGATTTGGGAGCTAGTATAAATCTAATGCCTCTATCCATTTTTAAGAGATTGGAAATAGGTAACATCAAACCTATAGCGATAGCTCTTCAAATGGCGGACATATCTATCACTTATGCAAATGGAGTAGTAGAGGATGTCCTTGTGAAAGTTGAAGATTTCATATTCCCGGTCGACTTTGTGGTTCTAGATATGCCGGAGGACAAAAACATGCCTCTCATCCTTGGTCGACCATTTCTTGCAACGGGACGGGCTCTTATTGATGTACAAGAGGGAAATCTCACTTTTAGAGTCAATGATGAATCCCCCACCCTTTTCATATTCGATGCTATGAAGAAGGTCGATGATTCTCAAGTTGAAGAATGCAAGATGATCATTACCGTGCCTACATCTATGGCTAAGGATCCGGTGGAACATGTCATCTCCAATTCTATCTATACCTATTACGACTTAGAGGATGCTCGTGATGATCTCCTTGAATCACTTGCACGGGTGGATGCCAACCAAAGCTCTCCAAAAGATGAAGTGAAGTACCTTGATATCAACAAACCGGGGGAAGTGGGAAGTTCAACTCAAGAGAAATCATCTCCAAATACTCCTCATTCAAGCCATGAGTTGAAACCTCTTCCGGATCACTTAAGGTATGCTTTCCTTGGTGATAAAGACTCCTTTCCGGTTATCATATCAAAACATCTTTCTACATCCGAAGTTGATAAATTGTTGATGGTGCTTAGAAGGTATAAGAATGTGATTGGTTGGACCATTGATGATATTAAGGGGATTTGTCCATCGGTGTGTATGCATAGAATATTGATGGAAGATGGTTTTCGTCCTAAGGTTCAACCTCAAAGGAGATTGAACCCCGTGTTGCAAGAAGTTGTTCGGAAAGAGGTCTTGAAGTTGTTAGATGCGGGGATGATATATGCAATCTCCTACAGTGAATGGGTTAGTCCAACACAAGTTGTCCCAAAGAAGGGTGCAATGACCGTGATCACCAATGAGAATAATGAGATGATTGCTACAAGATTGGCCACCGGATGGCGTGTTTGCATCGACTATAGGGCGTTGAATGCGGCCACAAGGAAGGATCATTTTCCTCTTCTTTTTATCGATCAAATGTTGGATAGATTGGCGTGGTACGAGTATTATTGCTTCCTTGATGGGTATTCGGGGTACAATCAAATCATGATAGCCCCCGAAGACCAACACAAGACGGCGTTTACTTGTCCTTATGGAGTGTTTGCATTTCGGAGGATGCCTTTTGGTTTGTGCAACGCCCCGGCTACATTTCAAAGGTGCATGATGTCGATTTTTGATGGTCTTATTGAAAACATAATGGAAGTGTTTATGGATGACTTTTCGGTGTTTGGCTCGAGTTTTGATGCATGCCTAGACAACCTCTCTATTGTGTTGCGAAGATGTGAAGAGAAGTCTTTAGTACTCAATTGGGAAAAGTGCCACTTCATGGTCAAGGATGGAATTGTGCTTGGTCATAAGATCTCCTATGATGGATTGGAAGTGGATAGAGCTAAGATCATTGCCATTGAGAAGCTACCTCCACCAACCAATGTGAAATCCATTCGGAGTTTTCTTGGTCATGCCGGGTTTTATCGAAGATTCATAAGGGATTTCTCGAAGATCACAAAACCTCTATGTTCTCTTGTAGGTCCCGATAAGTAGGTCATTGGTATATGGGGGGGGGGGGAATACACCAATTCGCCAACAGTTTTGACTTTAAAAAACAAAATCGATCTTACTGAGTTGTCAGCTCAGCTTATCAGTGCAGCTCGGTTTATCCAGCTCAGTCAGTAAACTGGTGAGCTTGCTAAACCGAACTGTGTGCGGAAGTTTGGTGGACAGGTTGGCTACCTCTTAGAAAATTCTTTCTTTGGTGAACAGTGTGCAGGTTGATTATATCAATGAAGTGCAATGTAATGAAGGTTAGTTGAACATTGTAAGGTCGACTGTTAATAAAAGATAGAGAGAGAGAGATCGAGACAGTCGATTTAGCGTGGTTCGGGAAACATCCCTACATCCACGTCAGATACCGTCATATCTGAAATTCCTTACTTCTCTCTTATTTATACTGGCTGAGTACCAGCCTCAACCTTCGTCAATCTTTAGACTTGAGCCGAGCACGAGTTCTGGGTCGTGACCCTTACAACCTTTCATACATTCTTACATACAACCTTGCAGCTAAACTAACAGATTCTTCTTTACTTGGACGAATATGTAGTAAGCTTGTGGAGAGTGTTCTGTGAGGTTCCAGACTCAGAAATCTTGAAGGTCTCAACACTTGGGAAATGGCTTGGATTCGAGTGTTGAGTTTGGCTTTGAAGCGTAAAGATTTCTGGATAGATTTGGCTTTGAAGCTCTGGTTTCCTCTCTCTATTTTTCTCTCTTCCCCATCTATTTTTCCCTCATTCTCCACACTCCGATTTTGGGATGACTTGAAGTATTTATATGACTCCAATTTGAATTAGAGCCGTTGGAGTTGCAGAGGTGTCAGAACTGTACTGCTGACTGGACTTCTAGCCGTTGAGGTTTGCTGTACAGCTTGAACCATCGAGGTTGGCAAGGCATAGCTTAGGTCGGACTGGGAAGGTCGACCTTTTGTACCTCAAGCTGTCTTTGTTTTCTGTGGTCTTCAAGCTTGATCTTTGTATTAGAATCTTCATCTTGAGAAGCTGTTGACTAATAGCAGCTTGACTCACAGCAGCTTGACTAAACATATTGGCTTCAGCAGGTTGGCCTAAGCAGGTTGGCCTATGCAGGTTCCTCAGCATGCAGGTTCCTCAGCACACAGGTCCCTCTCAGGAGGTTGGCCTCAGCATGCAGGTTCCTCAGCATACAGGTTCCTCAGCATGCAGGTTGGCTTCTCAGGAGGTTGGCCTCAGCATGCAGGTTCCACAGCATGCAGGTTGGCCTCTCAGGAGGTTGGCCTCAGCATGCAGGTTCCACAGCATGCAGGTTGGCCTCAGCATGTTGAGCTTCCTAGACCTCGAACTATCTTCAGTCTCTCTGTAACCTTCGTGTGAGATCTTCTGGCATAGTGGAACAGTATAACAGGTTTGAGTAGATTAGGTACAAGTTGCACTTCCAACCTTGACCTTTACATGAGCAACTTGTCCGAGTAAAGCTTGACTGATCCAAACTCGGAGACCAGCCTGTTCCTATCAATCCTATAACTAAGTCCTATAACTAAGTGTGGTTTCTAATAACATCATCAAAACTAAACTAAACAGGGTTCCCAACATCTCTTTTAGAGAAGGATGCTAAGTTTGAGTTTGATGACAAGTGTTTGAAAGCATTTGAGACTCTAAAGAAGGCTTTGATATCAACTCCCGTCTTGATTACCCCATGTTGGAGTGGCCCTTTCATATTGATGTGTGATGCTAGTGATTGGGCGTTGGGAGTTGTGTTAGGCTAAATCCGGGACAAGGTATTTCGAGTTATTCATTATGCTAGTAAGACCTTGGATCCGGCCCAAAGAAATTACACAACCACGGAATGGGAATTCTTGGCTATTGTCTTTGCATTTGATAAGTTTCGAGCTTATCTTGTTGGAAACAAAACCGTTATGTATTTGGATCACACGGCTATTCGTCAACTCATGGCCAAGAAGGATGCTAAACCTCACCTTATTCGTTGGATTCTTCTTCTACAAGAGTTCGATGTTGAGATTCGTGATCGAAAAGGTTGTGAGAATGTCATAGCGGATCATCTATCTCGTCTTGAAGATCCAATTGAAGGTGATGATGGCAAGTGGGAAATTGGTGAGTGTTTTCCCGATGAAAAGCTCTTTTGTTTAACTATCTTTGCTTTGAAGATTCATAAATGTTGGTTTGCGGATTATGCAAATTACTTGGTTCTTCATGAGTTACCTCCAAATCTCACTACGGATTACGCTAAGAAGAAGTTTCTCCGTGAAGTGAATTTCTATTATTGGAGTGATCCTCATTTGTGGAGAAGATGTGCCGATGGTGTGATTCGGAGATGCGTTATGGAGATTGATTGGCAAAAGATCATCAAGGAATGCCACAATGGACCAAGTGGTGGACATTTCGGAGCAAATAGAACGGCCATGAAGATTTTTCAAAGTGGTTTTTATTGGCCTTCGATATTTAAGGATTGTCAAGCATATGTCAAGACGTGTGATCATTGCTAAAGGATAGGAAACATCTCTAAGAGAGATGAGATGCCTCAAAATGTGATGATTGAGGTAGAGTTGTTCGATGTGTGGGGGATTGACTTTATGGGCCATTTTCCAACTTCGTGTGGATTTTCCTATATTCTCATTGCCATTGAATATGTGTCTAGATGGGTCGAGGCCATTCCAACCTCGACAAATGATGCAAAAGTGGTGATCAAGTTTCTCAAGAATAACATCTTGACTCGGTTTGGCACTCCGAGAGCATTGCTTAGCGATGGGGGGTCCCATTTTAACAATAAATGGCTAGGAAATGTGCTTGCCAAGTATGGAGTGAAGCACAAGATCACTTCACCTTACCATCCTCAAGCCAATGGTTAAGCCGAGCTCGCAAACCGGGAAATAAAGCAAATCTTGGAGAAAACGGTGACCACTAGGAAGGATTGGGCCAACAAACTCTATGATGCATTGTGGGCTTATAGGACGGCGTACAAGACTCCCATTGGTATGTCACCTTTTCAACTTGTATTTGGGAAGTCTTGTCATTTACATTTGGAAATCGAGCATCAAGCATATTGGGCTACTCGAGCCATCAACTTTGATTTCAAAGGAGCCGGATATAGTCGCATTGATCATCTTGTTGAGTTGGAGGAATGGAGAAACGAGGCTTATGAGAATTCTAGAATTTATAAGGAAAGACCAAAGAAATTCCATGATATGGGCATTCGAAGGAAGGAACTTGGTCCGGGAGATGAAGTGTTGCTTTTTAATTCTAGACTACGTCTTTTTCCTAGAAAACTCAAGTCTCGATGGACTGGGCCTTATGTGATATACAAGGCTAACAAAAATGGCACCTTTGAGCTCTTGAAGGAAGATGGTTCCAAATTTCTTGCCAATGGTTATCGTCTCAAGCCTTACTTCAAGCCGGAGATGACTCGTGAGGAGTCGGTTTTCTACCTCAATGACCCTTGATTTTGGAGGTAATGTCGAGCTAACGACATTAAACAAAGCGCTAGTTGAGAGGCACCTCAACACGTATCCTTTCCTTTTCGTTTTCTTTAGTTTTTATTTTATTTTTTATTTTTTTGAGTCGTTTGTTTCATTTTTTGTTTCATTTCGAAAAAACCCATAAAAAAATTGAAAAATTAAAAATTAAAAAATTAGAAAAATATAAAAATATGTTTAGGGGGTCTCGATTGAGGGTCGGGAATCGGCCCCTCCAGTTGGAAGGGCCAAAAAACGGCCCGAAAGAAGTGTGGCTCGGGAGCAACCGCGGCCACCGGCGGTCCAATGGGTCGCCGGTTTTGGAGCTGTGGGTCGCCGGCGTCTCTGTCTTGTTTGGCGGTCCACACCGGCAGTCTAGTGGGTCGCCGGTCATGGCACCTGGACCGCCGGTCCCCCTTGTTCCCCCCTATACCTATTTTTATTTCTTTTGCAAGATGTTACACTTCAAACTCACTTTCTCACTCTAAAACTCATCTCATTTCTCTCCCAATCTTTATTTTTCTTGCTTCAATTACTCTCAAATCACTTGGAATCTAGCTAAATCCTTCCATAGGTCCATTACCCATCACAAAACCGACATTTTGAACCAAAAATTTCACATTTTTAGCCACTTTTTACTAAAAAACAAAAATTCATTTTTCTTTGTGGAAGTTTGAATTTCTTCTCCATTCTTCAAGATAATGAGGTAATGAGATTCATATCCTTGTTTGTGTGAGTTTCTACTTGGTTTCTATGAATTGATATGCTTGATTTGCTTAGTAAATTCATGAATTAAGTAGATATTCTTGCTAGGGTTTTTCTTGAAATCTTGAAGAATTCTTGAATGAAAAATGTGATATTTGGTATGAATTGGAATCCTTGGTTATTCTCTTTAGGAATCATGATAGAGATAATGTTGGCTATGAATTCTCTTATAAATCTTGTCTCTTTATGCATTGGAGAAAATTTGTTGATAATTGATTTTTGGTGGTTATTAAGAGAAAACTCAATGAATTCTTTTGCATTGCATTTCATTCATATGAGTTTGAATCTCTTGGAACTTGCTCATACTTGAAGAAGTTATGGAAAATCACTTGCATTGGCCTAAGTTTGTTTGAAATCCTTTTCTTGAATGAATAAAAGCCAAAGTGGGGGGTAATGGATATGAGTTTGGTGTGATTGTTGTGTGATGGTTCATAGCTTAAATTGTTGAATCTTACTTGAATTTTATCATTTCTTTAGGAATCAAGGAGCTAAAGGAAAAGAAAAGGCTCCTAAGGCCTTGGTTATCTATTCACATAAGAGAAAGAAAGATGGCTCCTCCTCATCTCGACCATCGTCCACTACATCAAGCAACAATCCAAAGATCCCGGAATCTTATGATTTACACTTGAGCAACAATGAGGAAAGGGCCGCTTTCGCAAGCCTTGTTACGAAGAAAATTGAGGTCACAAGATTCCCTTCCAAGGAAGTTTTGGAATCCCTCGGTCTCTATGATAATGTGAAGGAGCTTTTTGATAACATTGGTTGGGGAAGCCTTATTGATGGTGAGAATCAAGATAGGCGGACTTATGAGAAGATTGTTTTAGAGATGCTAAGCACATTTGATGGAGAATTCATGCGCATCAACAAATCAATCAAATTTCAACTCTTTGGAGAGAAGCACACGATGAGCTACCTACACATTGATAATGCTTTCAACTTCCCTCATGGTGGTGATCGCATAGTGGATAGAGATTTCAATGTACAAGCCATTTGGCGTACCCTCATTCCAAATGCGGTGGAAGGATTTAAGGCGGGATTCTCAAAGTCAAATGAGGTTAGGAATCCGGTGTTGAGAATGGTATTGAAAATTATAGCACACACCGTCATGGCAAGGAGTGATAACACATCGGTGAGAAATGATGATTTGTTTATCTTACATGCTATGCTTATCAAGAAAAGCATAAGGTTTTGTGATTTCTTTCTCAACCAAGTGAAGAAGCATGCCAAATGTGAAGTTGGAAAATACAATATTGGAGGCATGCTCACTCCAATCGCAAGGAAGATTTGACCTAATCTCAATGGCTACACTCTTATGAGAGGCGATTTTCTCCTCGACTTTGTCAAGCTTCGATGCTTAAGATTCCTTCACTCAAGCTCCCCGCCTTACTACTTCCGCATTTCCAAGGATGAAAATTATCCTCTACCAAATGCTATGAGCATTTTGGTCACGGATTTTCATGAGAGGATGAATTGGTATATGGATACCCATGAGCACACCCGGATTATGAGAGAAAGGATCTTCAACTAAGGTGAAGGAAGTGAATATTCACTTAATGGAAGAAGTGTTGAAAGAGACCGAGGGGATGATGAAGATGAAGAAATGGATGAGGAGAATTTTGACAATGAGCAAGGTTCAAGTGAACCATTATATGATGAAAAATTTGATGCTCTTGAAGATCGAATGTCCAACATGGAAGGTGGATTCAAGAACTTAGAGGCACAAGTCACGGTGATGAGGCAAGAGGTGACCTCCATGCGGCTTACTCAACTAGAAGAAGCACAAAGGAGCGAGAGAATAGAAGCACTCCTTGAGAGCTTTCGGGAGTATCACATTGGCCAAGGCGGCACTTGGCCAAGGCCACCCCCGCAATAGCTTGGAGAAGTTGTAAGTGTAATTTAAATTCATTATATATCTTCCCCTCCAAACTAATTTTAGAATTTATTTTCTAAAATAAGTTTGGGGGAGGGGGGTAGGATAATGAATATAAATTACTTATATCTTATGCTTGTTAATTCTTTTAATTATGCTTGTCTTTTGCGCCTTTGCTTTTGCTTCTTTGCTTCTTGTGTTGGGTGTTGTCTCTCTTGATTGGTTTGAAAGTGTGATTTGATATCACTCTTGTGGTTTGATTGTGTCTACTTGATTGAGATATGTTTGCTTGGATTGTGGAGGAAAATGTTTGGTTGTTGATTGTGGGAGATGAATTTATTTGGTGATGAGTTTGAGTGGTGGGATATTTTGAAGGATCTTGTGTTATTCGATGAATTTGTTTGATAGTTTTGGAATTTGTTTGAAAGTTTGTGTTTTATTTTGTGCATTTGGGGATGAATTAAGGTTAAATGAATATTTTTCATGAGTTTGTGGTTGAGCTTGTGGTTTTGAATGCGAAATTTTTAAGAAAGGAAAAATTTTAAGTGAATGAATGTTTGCATGCTTGAGTGTGAAATGATCGTGTTGATTTGCTCTAGTGTTTTCAAGTGAGATGCCGATGATTGATGAAAATGATGAAATATTTTGAAATTTTTCGAGTCAAAGTCAAGCATGATTAGATTACTTCACTTGAATGGCATGAAGGATTGATCTTAGGCACTTAGGCTCTAGAAAAAAAAAAGCTTGAGAGGATTTTGAGCCTAAAACTATGCATTTTACATGGTAATATCCTTTCTTGAGAGCTTGATCGTGCATTGCATTTTCTTTACTAGAACTTGCCTTGATACTCTTGTTAGAAATATTACATGTTTGCATGATTAGGAGATGATCATAGGCCATCATTGCATAGCTCATTTTCCCTAAACACTAACCTATCTTTCATTACCATTGTCGTCCCATTTTGAGCCTTGAAAAGAACTTTTTCTTTTTAAACCGGATGATAGGGGGTGAAGGATGGTTAAGGGAACCTTGGTGAAAGTTAAAAATTCATGAGAAATGGTGGGTGATGGTGAAAGGTCTTGAGATTGATTGTGAGTTGAAAGAACACTCCTATAAGCTCAATGTTAGAAAAGAAAAGAATAAAAACAAAGTTCTTACTGAGAAAAAAAAAAAGAAAAAAAAAGAAAAAAGAATAAGAGCATAAAGGAGTGTTTCTTTAAATATTTGGTAGAAGCTTTATTTCATTTGATAAAAAGGGGTTGGATAAGGTGGAAGATGAAGAAATTCCTACTTTAGAAAGGTGAAAAAAGGGGTAAGGATGCTTGAATGTAAATTTAAGCCACTTAGCCTAAAATTCCCTACCTTAACCAATGTCCCTACATTACAAGCTTAATAAAGACCTTTTTGATCCTAATTTGTGCATGCATTGTAGTATTAGAAACTTGAGTTGATAGGCAAGCTTATGGTCAAAGTTATGTATTGCATGATTTCGATGAGTGCTTACCTTTTCCATATATTGAGTGATCGAGTGATACACGTGTTTCTTGTGAGGTCTAGGGTCGAACGTGCTTAGGTGATTGAGTTCTATGCTAGGAGAGTGAGTAATTTCATGAGTGTTTGGCTTGACTTGATGAATTCCTTGAGTTTAAATGGTTTTGAATAGAAATGAGGCATCGATGAACTTGAAATGCACATCCCATACATGTTAAGTGTTTTGATTGTTCGTTTCATTGTTCGGAACGAACAATGGCTTAAGTTTGGGGGAGTGATTAACACGTATTTTATGTGCATGTGAGTGTGTTTTGCGTGTGTTTAAGTCTCGATTCATGTGCTTAAAGGTTAGAAATGCTAGGGTTTCTTAACTTGTAGCATACATTCTACTTTTCTCATTTCTTTTCGGTTTTCGATCCATTTTTGTAAGAATTTGGAAAGAACATTCATGTGGCTAAGGATCAGAGGCTAGAAATGAGGAAGAATCAAGCTTAATTAGGGTGAAACCTAGGGTTAAGAATGTGGAATTTGAATTTATAAAGTTAGGTTTTCACTAGTTCAAGTTCGTTTATGTTTTCCTCGTTCTCTCGAGTCTCTTTGTGTCTTTTTGCAGGTTATGAAGAACTCATTCGGCAACTTTGATCATTCCATGTTGAAGAGGAGTTCGTTAGGAAGCCGTAGCAAAAAGCGGATCGAGAATCGAAGTTCGGACGAGAGAGAACGAGCGAAAACGAAAATATTGCGCAAGAGAGGACGGATGGGCGGCAAACCGGCGACCCAAACTGGCGGTCCATTGGGCCGCCGGTTCACCGCACCCAGGCCGCCGAACACCACAGAGAGGCGGTCCGGCGGTTGCGCGAAAATGCCCCCGGTTCGCACCGTTTCGCCCCGGTTCGTCCCATTTCGTCCCGGTTCGACCCAAACACGACTTTCAATGTATTTAACCCCAAATTCTTCCCTTTTTGATGTAACTTTTATACCTTTTAATATCCTAGAACCCTAGTTACATTTCTCTCTTTTCCTTTTTGGTAAATTCAAGATTTGTGGAGCTACACTCATTGGAATTGCAATTCAAGACCATCTTCTTCTTCCTTATTGAATTCTCTTTCTTTTAAGCATGATTTCATATATTTTCCATGGTTTATTTCCTTTAATTATGTCTAGCTAAATTTCCTTTGGTTTCAAATATATGAAGACATGATCTAGATTAATAGGTTTTTGGATATTGTAGTTGGATTTGCCTTCTAATTCATATGTCTTGTGGTTTGGGATTTGATTTTATTGCATGATTGATTGGCCATCATTGAGTGCATATAAGGTGTTTGATTAAATGCTTAGTAGGCTTTAGTTCATAACAATTGGCATCAAATCACAACATATTAGTAAATCTTGCTAATAGGAGATTCTAGATATTAATTAAGCTATTTAGAGTTGATTTATGCATCTTGAGACCTGGCGGAGATAGATGTCATAGGTTAATCTACTTACATTGATTGCTTGAGAAAAGAGTTGGTGTATATTTTATAAAGAACTCCCGTATGAATTAGATTAAATCGGTTTATCCTTGCAAATTCCAAAACCTATTTCTCTAGTGAAAGTCGGATTATATTTGGAACCATACTTTCTCTTATTGATTTCAATCGTTTGTTACTTGTTTGTTTCTTGATTAATTGTCATTTTATTTGATTATTAGCTTATAGAAAACACAAAAACATGACATTCGGTAGCTTGGATAGTAGTTAAATAGCTAGATTACTAGTTGAAATTCTCACGCCATATCATTCCTTTTGGTTCGACTCGATTACTCAATCGATTATTATTGCATCTCCCTCACTCCTATAGTGAGGGCGGATTAAGGAATCCAATTTATATGACTAATTTAAAAATATACAAATACTACCTAATACTACAAGAAAACTGGGCTTTTACGACATTAAAATGTGTTGCAAAAGGCCTTTTTTAATGTCACAAATGTTGATTTACGACATTTTCTGCGTCACAATACATTATGTCGCAAAAGGGGTATGTAGCAAAATTACGACACTTTTTATTCGTTTGTGTCGCAATACAAATGACACTTTATGCAACACTAAAATAATGTCATATAAACTTTACGACGCATCATGCGTCATTATATTTAAGTGATGCATGTTAATTTGCGACACATTACATGACATTAGTTGATATGACGCATCCTAATTTGCGACAATTTTTTGCATCATAATTTAATGTTGCAAAACTATATTTTACGACATACTTTAATGTCGGTTGTGATTGTGACACAAAAATATTGTGTAGCAGTTGTATGACATTTTTTATTGTTGCAATTGCTTTTATGACACACTTATTTAATTAGCAAGCTTCACATTTTTCCATCCCATATATATAGAATATTATCAGATCTAATGACAAATAACAAATATTACAAAACTATAAAGTGTAAAAACAATTATGATATTCATTCAAAATATACAAGCAAATATTGTAAATATAGAAATCGAAGTTTATCATTCACATTTGATATTCAAAGCTACATCTAAAGTGAAAAAACTATCGTACTAAATTTAAAATGCAAACTTTGTGAGCGGAAACGTGACATTCAATCAGTCACGGAAGCTTTGTCTTCTTCTTGTTGCTCCTTGTATTTTTTCCTTGTACCTATATAATTATAACTTAAATACATAATGTGTAAATCGATTGAAAGAATATCAACTAAGTGAAGATAATACCTGAACATGTATACATTCAAGATGAATGTTTGTATTGTTCTCTTCGTGATTATTAATCTCTTTTCTCATCTCGTTTTGTTGGTTAATTTTAAAATAACTTTTTTAAAGAATTTTTTCTTTTACGGGATACTACTAGTGTTATAGTATCCCGTAAAAGAAAAAAATCTTTAAAAAGTTATTTTAAAATTCATTATCAAGATGCTCGAAACCGCTTTAAAAAATTGCTGAAAAAAATATAATAACTTGAAAAGGACGGGGTAGTACCAGTTAAAAAATTAGATTGTTATTACAAATTAAATTCAGTTTGCCTTCTCTATATCCCTATCCCTATTATATATTCATTGTAAGGCCATTATTGTAATTTAATACTGTAGTTACTTAACAATTAGCTTTAGAATTATAAATATGTTAATGACTATTGTAGTCTTGTTAATTTGTTACTATAACTCTTACTCATCTGAAGATATTCTCATGTTACCATAAAATCATTGCATTGTGCCCGTGAAATCTTTAGGTCCGCCCTTAACCTAAGCAAGAAGTGCAACCGTTTAGGGTTTAAGAAAAAATGGGCCCAAACTTTTGTTAGCACTATACATATAAGAAGAAATGTTTGTAGTCCATACCACATAATTTTATAAGAAAATAAAAAAATAGAGATCGAGGCTCATACTACACGTATATATATAATTTGTAGTCCAATTCATGATTCCTTACTTAGGCCTAATTAAAAAGGCAAAAAAAAATACTTAATTTATTATAGGAAAAAATGATATTAAATACATCAATTATAACTGACATTCCGTTTTAATCACGAACTTTTGATTTTTTCTATAAATTTCACGAACTTTGGCTCGTGTTTATTTTTTTCACAATTTGAAATTTCTCTCAAAATGAAACTGATGTGACGCTTATGTAGCAGCCAAACATCTGACATGGCAGCCAGAACCTTACACATGTACACATTTTCCGGCAATTTCGATTAAAACTACATAGTTTTATCCTCCGATTAAAACTATGTCATTTTATCTCTCCACCTTCGATACCCCGGCCACCTCCCTCCTCCAGGACCCTGACGTGGCCACCCATATCTCTGCCCTCCTCTGCCACCCCAACTCTGACGACGTGAACTGACAACATCTGCGCGTCGCTCTACAACACCCTCCACTCCACCTAGCCCCAGCTCCAGCTCGTCGTCCTCCGTTTCCTCCCAATGCTCGTCGGCATCTACTTCACACGTGTCGGCCTCCACAAGCCCCTCCCGGGATTCGAGTCCGTCCTCCTCGCCATCTACGGCGATCCTCAGAATCCCGGAGAAGAATGAGGAGCTCTTTAAGGCGCGGACGGGGCAAAAATTATCACGTAGATTGCCATGTCACTTCGGATTGCCACGTTTTAGCCGAGAAACATGATCGGTGGAAAAATTAACAAGAGTCAAAGTTCGTGAATTTACAAAAAAAATCAAAAGTTCGTGATTAAAACGAAATGTCAGACATAGTTGGTGTATTTTAATGCATTTCTGCCTTTATTGGGGCCTATATTTTTCATTTGGCTTAGGGCCTACTAAGAGCACTCCCGATGGTAGAAACCAAACTCCACTTTTCCGGTGGAGAGAAATCACTCCAAAAATCTGTCACAGTGCATGGTTTCTCTTTGGGTTTTCTCCGATTTTATGTTTTCTTTTTTCTTTATTTAAATTTTGATTTTTATCTGTATTTTTATTTCGACATTTTTAATATGATTTCTATTTCAAGATTTGTAATTCGATTTTTTTTATATTTAATTAATTATTTGATTAATTTAATTTAATTTATTTATTCGATTATTTGAAAACTACAAATTTGTTTAATTAAAAAAAACATTACATCATAAAATTAAAAAAAAAGTGGAAATTAAATTTTGAAAACTACAAATTTGAAAAAGAAATTGAATTAAAAAATATTACACAAAATTTGAAAACTACAAATTTTTAATTTTTTTAGGCTGAATTGCGATTTAAATAAATAAATAAATAACTTAACATATGCGAAACTGAGGGGAGCGAGCCTGGGATCGCCAGTGGGGGGCGGGATCACTCGGGTTGCGCTCCGCGGCGGCGAACCCTTGCAACCGCCCCACTGGGCTGTGATCACCCATTTCTCTTAAGTGCAAAACTCGTCGAAGTAGTTGCTCAAGTATCGTATCCACAAGGATTGTTATCCGAATGCTTTTTGAATAGTGAGACGTAAACAATCAAACACTATCCAAGCTCTATGAATGTTTATGTGTTTTTCAATACTTAACCAAATAAGCAAATGAAAATGTAAATTTAACTTCTAAAACAAAGCAATGAGCAATTATCACTAATTTGAAATCAAACAATAGAGTAAAGTAGGTTCCAACTATACTTCAACAATCACATATGTTTGGATATTTGCTTTGATCAACCATTTTAATCTAAATCCATAAGGAAATTTTAAAGATCTATTCAAGAACTCTTTTCTCAAAGTGTTGATGAAAGTGGATTAATACTAAACCTATCTCCGACTTAGACTCAATGTCTAGTATTAACTCCAAATAGCCCAATTATGTTCTTAAACTTCCTACTAATAAGGATTATTAGTCATGTATGAATTTGATTCCAAATACCCAGATCAAAGCCTCCTAAGCTTTTGATCAAACACTTTGTATGTAATAATAGTGGCCAATTACTACTACAATTAAGATCAATTATGGAGTAGCTAGGTCAACAACAATTACCCAATCATATGCTATAGATCATGCATTTATATAGTTGAAACTAAAATGAGATTAACTAGACATTTAAGTAGATATTTATGATACATGACAATAATATGCTCTCTTATTTTTTTTAGTATTCTACTGTAATGCACGGATTCTTCTAAAAATATTATTCCCTCCGTCTCGCTATGATCGACCTCATTCTTTTCGGCACGAGATTTTAGACGGAAGTGATTAGTGTGAAAAGTGTATTGTGTGTAGGGATGTAATGTTGTTTATGTATTTAGGCATATTTTAAAACCAGAGCATTATAGATGCATACAAACATATTGATGTCTGATCTTAAATGAAAGATCGTATCAAGACATTTAATTTGGTAAAAATTATAAAATCTGAGAACAAACGATCAAGTTATGATAATTTAAAGTTCTAGAATTTAAATTATATTGGGATACGTGCTGAAAAGTGAAAAGTGAGTGGATGATGCTATTTAATTATCGAAAGTTAAGTGTAATAAGGGATTTACTAATTGTACCATTTAAGAGTTAATTATTTCCCAAAAAGAAAAGGGGTCAATCATAGTGAGACGGCCCAATAAGGAAATTGGTCAATCATAGTGAGACGGAGGGAGTAGTATATTGCAATATCGCACTCGCACCGGATACGCGTGAGAGTGTGATTCTGGTGTGATACGCACCTGATATGCCACATGACGAATCCTAAAAATAATAATAATAAATAGGATATGCGTATCGGGTGTGTCTGCCTCAAGAATCTAGTGCGTTTGCGGGTTTTTTTTTTTAATAATTTTATATTTTGGATTTATATATATATATATATATATATATATATATATATAATCAATATATATATTGCCATAAAATTTAAATTTACAATAAAATCAATATAGTATTTTATTTTTGGGGTTTGATTGAAAATTTTATTTCAATTAACATTTATAGTGTAATATTTAATTTGTGAATTTTATTTGTATAAAATCAGTGATATATTTAATAAAATATATAAATATATAGACGTATCATTGACGAATCGCACCTTAAAATTTTTTAAAAATCCATATCCCCGTGTCCGAATCGTATCCCCGCGCACCCGCACCCTGGTACCCATACAACATAAGTATTCTACTATGTCACTTCACTGATTAATTGCTCGTATTAATCATTAGAAGACATTATATACTATTTTGAATGTTCCTGAAAAGAATTATTCTATTTTGGGTGGGAAAAAAAAAAAATCTATGCATTAATAAATGTAATTGAGACGATGATCTTAAGCACTCCTGTTCAGATTAGAAAGAAAAGGTCCAAATTAAAATACATTTTGCTTCAATTTTGTTCAATTCTTATTGCAATAAACACAAATAAAAATTCAGTGAAGCAAAGAAGCAAGTGATTGTTGTCCAGTCTGCGTGGGACCCAGCCTCTCGCTAAGATTATTCGCCTCCGCTTCAAAGTCGTCGGGTCGGGCGCTGCGCTGCTGCATTATTTTCATCGGATACAAGAGAGAGAAAGAGAGATAGAGAGAGAGAAAGAAGTGGGAAGCGAAAATGGCGGAGCCGGCGGTGACGTTCCTGCTGGAGAACGTGCAGAAGCTTCTAGTAGATCACATGAATCTCATCTCCGGCGCGGAAACCGAGCTCCGGCAGCTGCAGAACGAGCTGGAGTTGATGAAGGCCTTCCTGATCGAGTCGGCGAACAAGAGAGAGAAGGGGGAAGTGTTCCGGCAGCACGAGAGACAGATCAGAGAAGTGGTGTACAAAGCCGAGGACACTCTCGACGCCTGCCTCACGCAGGCCGCCGCCGCCGACAAATCGAAGCCCTTCAGCTTCAAGAACCTCAACCCCAAGCGCTTCGACTTGGCCAAGAAGGTCAAGGCCCTCCGTGAGCATGAGGTCCAGCCCATCTTCGACCGAGCTCGAATGGGCTTCGCCACTCTTCCCATTGCGGATCCCTCCACCGCCGGCGCTGAAAAGCCCAAGGCTGAAGACAAAAAGGTAACTTTTTCATCCCATTTTCATAATTTGTAGTTTTGGATTCTTTAGCTTTTCGGTAATTTATTTTTCACTGTACTTCCAATTTTTGCGTATATGCTGTATTTTTAAACTTGATGTAGTTAAATTCTTGCATTCACTAATTAATGGTAATCTTCTTTTGGATGTGAAATTCGCTAATTTGGAGGTGTATATGACATTATTATAATTGTAATTGTTATGAGTTTTATATGATAAGGGCATGACAGTTGTAAAAGGGATTGCAAAATTAGCACATTCAATTTTAATGGAATCGGTAAGCACAGAAATAGATTCTAACAATCTTTACTATGCATAGGTTCCTTTGTTAAGAGAAGACAATGTGGTGGGTTTCGATGGAGAGGCGGACACTGTAATCAAGTATCTCACTGAAGAATCTACGGAACTTCAAGTTGTTTCCGTTGTTGGCATGCCTGGCCTTGGGAAGACGACGTTGGCATGGAAGATTTATCGCGATGCAAGAATTCAGTACGAGTTCCCAACGCTTATTTGGGTCTATGTCTCTCAGGATTACAACATAAAAGATGTGTTTCTCAGCATTCTTAAGAAGTTTACTAAAGATGACATGTCTCGTTTTGACGAAAATGACTTGGCCCGAAAGGTCCGATCCTATCTTGAGAAACCGAAATTCTTGTTATTCATGGATGATGTGTGGACTGGTGAAGCCTGGAGTCATATCGAGGCTGCGTTGCCAAAGTCTAATTCTTCGGGAAAAGTCTTGATAACGACGCGTGATGAGAAAGTGGCTTGGCGGGCGAGCAAACGAGAACCTCATAGCTTGAGGTTCTTGGAGCCAAAGGAAAGTTGGGAACTTCTCCAGTTAGAAGTGTTTGCTCCGCCATACAAGTGTCCTGAAGATCTGGAAATATATGGAAAACATATAGCGAAGCAATGTGGAGGAGTGCCTCTAGCAATAGTGGTGATCGGAGGAATTTTAGTCGAGAAATTCTCGAGCAGTGATATGAAAGCGGAATGGGAAAAGGTATCATCTAGTGTGACTACGTACTTCAACCAGGACAAGCAGCAACGCACCGAAAAGTTTATCCTTTTGAGCTACAATAAATTGTCTCATAATTTGAGAGACTGCTTTCTGTATGTGGGGATGTTTCCTGAAGATTCTGAGATCTCCGCTTGGAAATTGATCCGTTTGTGGATTGCAGAAGGATTCATACAACAAGAGCTCGATAGGAGCTTGGAGGAAGTGGCGCAGGATTACCTAGAGGAGCTTATAGCAAGAAACTTAATCATGATTGATAAAACAAAGGATAAAGGTGAAGTCAAAACATGTCGTGTTCATGACATGATCCGTGAATTCTGCAAGAACCAAGCTGCATTTGCAAAACAGAATCTGTTCCAAGAGGTGAAAAGGACTGGTGAAGGAACATTCTTTCCTCCCATTTCCGATGTGCCAAACTATCGTAGGCTTTGTATTCATTCGTATGTTGTGGATTTCCTCCGCAAGAAACCCAAAGGTCCTTTTGTTCGTTCCTTCTTGTGTTTCTCAAAAGAGGCCATCACTTTCCAACCAGAATGCACTCCATTAATCCCGGATGCTTTCAGTTTGCTTCGAGTTTTAGACGCGAATCCCATCAAATTCACCAAATTTCCCTCCAAGATTACCCAACTAATTCATTTGAGGTACATTGCTTTGTCTGGTGATCAATTCAACAGTCTCCCTGAAGCGGTCTTGAAGCTGTGGAATCTACAGACCATTAGAATCGACACATTGCAACGTAATTTCGAGATCAAAGCAGATATTTGGAAAATGATGCAGTTGAGGCATTTGAAAACAAAAGCAGCTATTGTTATTAGCAAGGAAGGTAGAGGTAAAGGAGGTGAGAATCTTCAAACACTGAGTAGGTTGTCAGCACAATGTTGCTGCGAAGAAGTGTTCAGCAAGGCCTCAAACCTAAAGAACTTGGGGATTCGAGGCGAATTAAGCACACTTTTGGAAGCGAAGTGCTTGGTGGGATTGAATCGTCTTCAAAAGCTAAAGCTAGCGTATGATGTATTCCCTCACGTAACATCTCAACAGCCATTGCGGGGTCTTCCTGCTCCGGAGAGATTCCCGCCAAATCTAAGGATCTTGAAGCTGTCGAGCACGTTCCTCGACTGGAAGAATATGGCCACTTTGGGATCTCTCCCTTTCCTCGACGTCCTGAAACTAAAAGAGAATGCTTTCGTGGGAAAGTTCTGGAAGATTGGTGCCGGTAGCAGCTTTCCTTCTCTTGAAGTCTTGCACATTGCACGTACCGACTTAGAGTTCTGGACTGCCTCCGAGGATTCATCCACTTCGTTTCCACAACTCCGGTGTCTGGTGCTTAAGAATTGTGAGAGACTGGAAGAGATTCCATCTCTGCTGGAGAAAAGCCTACAAGTATTGGACATCGAACGTGTGACGAAATCATTAGTTCGATTTGCCAAGGATATGGAAGTCAGAAAACAACAAATTCCTGGCCAGCAAAGAGGTCAGAGGGGTGCTTTTAAGCTCATCATTGCTCCTGGAGATGGACGTTAAATTCATGCATGCATATTGTTGTTGTAAGTTGTAACTCCCTTGCCAATTGTCATCTTCCCTTCCTTTGCTTTTTATTTATTTTTCCATCTTCTATGCATCAATTATTCAAGAAATTTAGAGACAATAAAATCTCCCAATTTTGAACAGGTGTTTTTTCGTGTTGTATTTTCTATTGTACGTACAGATGATCCAAACTATAATCATCATTCGCAAATGCAACAAATATACGAATATGAAACAATATTGCAACACATCATCTCCGCTAATGCAGCAAAAATATTTAACAATACTGCAACAAATACTATCGGTTCCGGGACCTACAACACAGGGCCACGACCATGAACACGAACAGATTTGCACTACCTAAAGCCGCAAGCACCCAATAATACCGATCCAAACGACTCTCGTTTAACGTGTCCTGAAACCAGTTTTTGCGGCCTCCCCTCTCGCTTACCTCTCCCACAACATAAACCGAAAGCACACCGCACATGAATCCGACCCCCGACACCCCCTTAGCCAGATTATCTTGATACCTTCTCTCCAACGACTCATCTGGAAACTCTATCTCGTTAAACTTAGAAACGCTCTTCTCCAAGAACTTATCGAGGCATGCAAGCAGCACGAACTGGAAAATAAGCCAGTATATACTCATGGGAATACCTTCGTCTTCCTTCTCCACCAAACCATGGCTTCCAACAATCTTAAGCCTCTTTAACTCCATTCTTGCAGCAGTTATGCAGCACAGAATTGAGAATACTATAGCCGTTGCAATACCTTTACCCGGTTCAATGCCTTTGCCCGGTTCGGTTCCTCTAACCGGTTCAATGCCACTACCCGGTTCAGTGCCTTGCTTATCTAAACTATTTAAGAAAACACCAACTAAATTACCTGCCCCCTTCTGTGATAGTAGAAGCACTTGAGGAGGAAGCTTCCATTTCCCGATATTTCGATTCAAATTCTTTGCTTGTTCGACGAAGTATGTGTTTCCAACGGAGGAAACAATTCCACAGAATATGAAGGTGGTCAACATTGGGAGCATTCTCACTCTGCATACGTTTGTTACTCGGATTCCCTCCGGTCCGGTCATATCGTAGTTGAAGAAACATAACCCGGTTAGAAAAAGTATGGTTGCTACAACTGTACATATTGCAGGGATCCCGAACCGGAGGGTCCATGGATTTATGTACGGAAGTGCGATGGCTCCGGTTAGTGCCACAACCACCACAAGAACAGCACCTAATATTTTGAACCAAATATTTGGACCATCTTTTTCTTCTTGTTCTTCGAGAAAAGGTTTTATCGAGACATTGTTACCGGCTACTCCGATAGCTATCACCTATCAGTGCCATGCCTATGTAGAAGAGAAGCTTTTGTGTGTGACCTATGCATTCCGGCACGTATTGTTTGCACGTGCCAAGAACCGGTGGAGTTGACATAGTAACAAGACCAATGCCCTGCAGGCAGGGAAAAGGGCTCTATGTAAGTTCAAACTTTCAGATGAGATGAAATTCGTTCAGAATGTTGTAGAGAAACAATCGACTCACCAAACTATAGGCCGAACTGGAAATGACCAGCATCACGAAATTTCCCAGAAAGGCGTCAACGAGGAAGACGAAGAACGGTTGCAGTACCATAGAAATCCCATTCCATATATTCAAAATTGCAGCAGCATGAGTAAAATTTAGTTTCCAAACTTGAGTCAAATAATCTTGCATCACAAAAAGTGCAAACGCTACTAATATGTCTGCCCAAAGTAAAGCTGCAACAAATAAACTGGAATTTAAATTTCATTTTCGGTACTGAAATCAGTCATATATATAAATGCATGCATATTTAAGCTAAGAGCTACAAGATTTATCATTCTTTACCAGAAATTCTGTTGGAGCTCTTCATTGTTAGCAGAAATTAAAGGAGGTAATAAGGAAAAATTAAATGAGATAACAACTGCTGCAAAACTGAATCATTAGCTGTTGTTGTGATTGAGAAACAGAGGAATTAGTATTTGAATTTGGACCTCTGTTCCAAATTTAAGTTTTCTAATCCTGAAAAGATGAAATCCACTTTCTGTAAGGGTAAAGATAAAATATAGTAATTCTGAATAGCTGTCCCATGTGTATGCATGGCTGTCGATCTAAATATAATTGCTTTTTAGCAAAACTTTATTTTATATTTTAGCTTTATATATATTATTAACATGTTCCTGATGACCAAGACTTTGCATAAAGAGAAGAGAGATCCAACTTCCTGAGCTCTGATTCATCCAACGTTGTTGTTACAAACAAAGTATATTGTCTTGCATGTGTTATTTGGACAAGAAAAAAGATACAAAAATAATTTATTGGAAAGTACTCTATAGTGTATTTTAATTTTGTTCCTTAACCAAAAGGCAACTGCATTTTGCACTAGGGTTAGTATCACTATCACGTCTTTTTTTCCAAATATATCAACTATCAATATGAATCAAAGATTGCAACTATTAAAATATAAATGAATCATTAATGATATCACTCAATTCTCAGCAATCGAAAAAGCAAAATGATCAGCCTATTTACGGTATGTAATTGTATTTTATTTTTGTATCTTTTATCGAAATACATTGTGACATTTGGCAACCATATCACTTTTTTTTTTTCTTTTTTTTTTTCAATATCCAGAAATTAAATTAGGATATACTCCCTCATTCCCAGTTAGCACTATCAAACATTCAGGGTGTGTTTGGTACCGAAATGAAATAAACTGGAGGGCCCGAGATGAAGCCCAAACCTGCTACTATTTTACTGTTTTCGCTTGTTAACTCATCCGACGTTTTTGGTCGGATGACTTCAAATCATTCGAACAGTAACACAACAGTTTCTCTCTTTTACCATTTTACCCTTATGTATTTATACGATTTCAAATAATAATAATAATAATAATAATAATAATAATATGTAATAAAATAATAATAATAATAATAATAATAGCAATAATTATAATAATAACAAGAATAATAATAATAATAATAATAATGTAATAAAATAATAATAATAATAATAATAACAATAATAGTAATAATTATATATAACAATAATAATAATAATAATAATAACTCAATAATAATAATAATAATAACGTAATATAATAATAATAATAATAATAATAATAATAATAATAAAATAATAATAACAAGAATAATAATAATAATAATAATAATAATAATAATAATAATAATAATAATAATAATACTAATAAAAATAATAATAATAATAATAAATAATAACAATAATAGTAATAATTATAATAATAACAATAATATAATAATAATAATAATAATAATAATAATAATAGTAACTCAATAATAATAATAATAATAATAATAATAACAATAATAGTAATAATTATAATAATAATAATAATAAAAATAATAACTCAATCATAATAATAATAACGTAATAAAATAATAATAATAATAATAATAATAATAAATAATAACAATAATAGTAATAATAATAAAAATAATAAATAATAACAATAATTAGTAATAATTATAATAGTAACAAGAATAATAAAAATAATAACTCAACAATAATAATAATAATAATAATAATAATAATAATAATAATAATACTAATAATAATAATAATAATAATAATAATAATAATAATACAGAGTAATAAATAATAAAGTGTACTATTTAATCCCAACGATAAAAAGTGAAATCAGTAGGGGTATTTAATAAGGGTAATTTGGTAAATCTAAGCCTTCATCTAGAGTTAAGCATATTGTACCAAACACAAATATAATGTCATCCTACTTTTAATTTTTGGCTACCAAATGGAAATATGAACCCCTCATCTTGACACTATTCACATGACTCATCTTTAGATGAGTCATCCTTCCACAACTTGAATGAATCACCAAACACTACCTCAAACTGCTTGGGCGAACTCATCGGGCCAAAGGCAACTATTTTTGGGTCCAACAACTCAAACTCGGTCCTTTGGAGATAGGGCCCTTGGATTAAGGAAAAGTATATGAATTTTGATAGCTTGTACTTACTACGTCCCATTTATAAAGAAAGAACTTTTTTGTGGTACAGAAATTAAGATAATCTTAATCAGTAGTGATTATATGAATTATACGAATTATTTAATATTTTTAATTAAAATTTAGTTATAAATATTTTTTTAAAATGAACTTATTTTTTTTAATGAATTGTTAAACTCGTTGAATAATTAATTTATTTTATGCTTATTCAAATAATTACGAAAATTTTCTATTTTAGGGAATGTCTCATTATGAATGAGACAGACTAAAATGAAACTTAGTTTCCGTCCACGATTTGTTGGCAAAAAATAATTTATAGATGATTTTGGAACTTTGTGTGATGGATTTTAAATTATATTTTTGGAGTTTAGTTTTTTTTACAAGGTATTACAATACTCGTACTAGCTTGTAAGAAAAAGTAAAGTCCAAAAATACAATTTAAATTCTATCATCACAAACTTTCGAAATAAATCAAAAAGTCAACTTGACCAACAAATCGTGAACGGATAGATGGAGTATCTAAGTGAAGAATAAAAGGAACACGTAAGCCAAGGTGATCGATTGGGAATCCATTCTCTCACAAGAAAAAGATATTGAGAAAAAAATAATGCAAGCTCGTACATGAAAACGGAAGACGATTTCTAGATTTAAATCTAGCTAGAGATGACTTATGCCATTAAACTTGAATTACCTAATTAATCAATGAATTAAATTTGAGATCGAATATAATAATCATTCAATTGAATTTTTAATATTATGGCAATACTTTTCTACAACTACAGAAACCAAAATCAAAAATTGTATGACATAAATATAATATTGATGTACCAATTTATCATCACTACTTATTGAATTATCAAAAGTTAAAATTAATTCGAAATCAACTTAATACAAAGGGCCAATTCAAAAATTTGCATAGGGCTTCGATCACTTTGTCCATCCTCTACGTATTGTGAAGTTTTTTTTTTTCAATACATATAATATTTTTTTTATTTATATTTGCAAGGTTCAATCGATCTTGTTTAGGATTAAGTAATCAAGCTCCAATACTTCAATATAGACGTTAAATTTAGTTGTGATATATATATAAGTAGAAATGCTTCCTCATGTATCCACAACTCACGTGGCAGTGCCATATCAATAATATTTTCACTTAGAGTTTAGTTTTTTTTTTGGTAGAGTTTTTTTTTATAAGGTATATTAATTATAATTTTCCTTAAATATTTTAATGTCACGTCATCCGTATGTATATTAAATATGTAAACGGTGAGTAGGGGAGCATTCCTCTATATATAGTTACAAGATTTTCCCATGTATACCAAGCACAATCAATTACCATCGGTGCAACAAATATACCTCTAGATATAGTTACAAGATTATCCCATGTATACCAAGCACAATCAATTACCATCGGTGCAACAAATATACCTCTAGATATAAGTTTAAGATTCATATGTATATATAGAGAGAGAAAGATAGATAAAAATATATAGAGAAATTTCACAAACAATTTTCTAATAAACTTATGATAATTTTGTTTAGTGGGCCAAAACGGCATCGTGTCTAAAATCGCGAAACAATGAAACTGAGAATGAGTGCCGGCAAAAGAGCATGAGATACCGCGGTGCCTGCATTTTTCTTCGGCGGCGCGCTCGCTTCGGAATCTACACAAATAGTTTTTAACCCACATTTATCACCTAATAATTTAAGTATTTATTTCGCCAAAATTGAAAAAGGAAAAAGGAAATTACTAATAAACTTACTATTTGTAGAAGGCGCAGCTGGAATAGAAGCGGGAGGTGCAGCCTCTGGCAAATGACAAAAAATGCATATATTAATACATATAATCAATAAAATTAAACCGGCTAAGTAATTGTTAATGTATACACCTAATATGGCGTAAGATAAATCATATGTTTTGTAGTTAAAAACTTAAAATGCAGAGATATTGTTCATTTTTTTAAAGCCTAAAACAAATTAAACAATGATTATACATAGAAAAATAATAATATATAATTTATTTATAAAAATAATAATATATAATTAAGGATTAAATTTTTAATAATTGTTAATATTGATGTAATATATAATTTATTTATAAAAATATATAAAAATTAAATATTAACCGGTACCCGGTTCGGTACCGGTTACCCGGTACCCGAATTTTGCTTGAGACTGGAACCGGTTACCGAACCGGAACCGGGTTATCCAGTACCGATTCCGGTCCGATACCGGGAATCCCGGAATACCGGTTTCCCGTTTAACAGTCATAATCCCAACTACACCACTGCATATTTTAGTCTTTATCTTTATGCCATTAACAAGGAATGTGCGAGTGATGGAAGGAACACAAAAATTATTATTGACAAAAACTTGTGTCAGCCGGAGGCACCGTGCGGCCGGGCCCAAAGTGTCAATCTTTATACAGAAAAATACCAATTTATATGAATAAAAGTGTCAATCTTTAACATAATTATTTTACGAATAAAATGACAATTTTTAAAAGTGTCAATCCTTATATAGAAAAGTGTCAATCTATATGAATAAAAGTGTCATTGTTTTAGCCCGGCTGCACGGTGTCTCCGGCTGACCCAAGTGTGTCCCATTATTATTATTAGACATAAATTGTAAAGTACTATATTAATTAAAAGATTCCTTTTCTTTCAAAGGGATTAAATTAAAAGATTTATGTTTTTGAAGGGGATTAAATTAAAAGATTTAAAGAATGTATTGAGAAAGACTCCAAAGTACAAAGAGCTATCCATTTCATGGCCTAACACGATATGACAAATCTCCAAAATTAGTAAACATAAGAAACGAAAAAGTTATGATTACTAAAGAATACCAACTGTTTCTCCTTCTAACAAATTCACCGTTGATTCTCACTAAAAGCTTATTTATAAATTACAGACTAATCAATATTATTATTATTATTATTATTATTATTTTAATGAGGGCTAATCAAAGTGTCTAATATGTTTTGTGTTTCATCACTGAAATATTTTTTTAAAAAAAATCCGTCCACTTCCACTTTTATAAATGCACATTATGTGTGAATATCAAAGTTATTATACACTATTTATGACGTAACATCAACACAACCTACATTATTAATTGTTTAAAATATATTACTACTACTAAAAATCGTTTACCTAGGAGTATCTTTACAAACATCAAACCGGTGTACTAGGGGAGGTAACATATACTACTAGAATACATGTTAATTATATGTGCACGCATATAATAATAATAATAATAATAATAATAATAATAATAATAATAATAATAATAATAATAATAATAATAATAATAATAATAATAATAAAAGTAAAAGTAAAAATGGGGAAAGGAAAAACCTTTGGAGCAAAGCGAAATATCAGCATTGACGGCGCAAGTTTTGGCAAGATTGAGAGCATCATCCTGCGTGACATTGAGAGTTTTTAAAACGGCTGGATTGTTGAAGACGGCGCACAGGCATTGGCTATTGCTCACCACCATCTCTTTCAGGGGCACACAGCACGCTGCCGCCGGCTTCGTCGCCACCACCGCCGCCGATCCCTTCAGATACGCCTGGCATGGCAACAGTTTTTCAATGCATGCATATGCTACTGACTCTCCGCCGCTCATTACTTGAGAATGCCCCACTATAATCATTACCACCAGCAATATTATTTTCGAAATCGCCATGGAATTGAAAATTTTGATGGGAAAATGGTGAGGAATTTGGGTTATATGTGAGGGTTGGGAGAATTGTGTTCTTGATATTGATATATATGGAGTATATGTTCTATATATAGCTATAGGAGGATAGTGTAAATGAATATATTTTTATTTAATTTCTTATATATTCCGTAGGTTCTCATTTCGGCCTAAAATATTTACTTATTTGCTTATTAATGATTTTACCAATATCTTTAGTAACTAGCTAATACTCCAATTTAAAACACTAGCTAGATAGTATCAACAATAATCCCAAGAAGGTTTAATTACCAATATATATGCCGCTTTTTACTTATTGTACAGTTTTTTTTTTTAGGATAACATGATATAATAGCAAAAATTTGCAACGTAGCTGCACTGCACATGCTACATTGCACACGTTCTAACAAACCTTTTAGTTTTTTTAGGATAAACAAACCTTGTTTGAGTTAGCAGTTATGAATCTTTATCCAAGAGAGCTTTCTTTGGGATAGGATCTGGTGCTGTGGGCAAAACACAGCATTTCATGTTGTGCCCCCAAACGTTGCCATTTCAACTCTTTCTTTTATTTTTATTTTTTTATTTTTTCCCCTTTTTTACTTAATATACATTTTAGTTTACGTTCGATTTTTAAACTTAATTTAGAGTTTATAATTGTTAATTCATATTTTATTTCATGAATAAGAGTTACTTATTTCATCATTATCTTTTATATCTCATTAAATTTATATTAATCATTTTTATAATCAAGCTTTATGTTTTATAAATTCAAGTTTTTTATTTTTAGGTTAATGATTATAAGTAGGTTTAATTATTTCGTAATTATAATTTATACTGTTTAGTTTTAAATTTTAACCAATCATTTTAATTAGGGTCAAGTAATTTATAATTATATTTATCATAATAAAGCCTAATTATGAAAATCATAAAATGAAAATTAAATTAATATAAAAATAATAATGACCACGTAATTAATCTATCTATAAAGTAAAAATACCAACTACTCCGATAATAATTATGGGCCATAAACAAAATTAAAAATATAAAAAGAAACTATAATGCAATAATAAAAAAGATCAAATTAAAAATAAAGTTAGAAAAAGAAAATGAAATGATTAAAACACTAAACGTCAACGTTTTACTACACAACATATTATGCTTTGTTATGCCCACAGCACTGGATCATATCCCGCTTTCTTTTCTCTTTCCTTTTGTTCCCATAGAAATTTGATGCCGGATTTCAAGAACGTAGATGGGCTGAATTCGTTGTTTTCTATTATTTGAGCAGAAAAATGTTAAAGAATGTGTGGATATCCATAATTGCTTAAATTTGAATGCTTTTAACAGAAACTATCAAATTTATGAGCTGGAAGAACAGAAATTGGGAAGTTAGTGATCTAAGATTTCCAAAGAAAGAGATTCTGAGAGTGAAAGTCAAAAACTCAATGATACTAAAACAAAAGTTTAGTACTCTACGCAAACAGTGCCTTGCTTTTTCATTATAGCAAGAAATCAACTCCTACTTAAAGAGAGGGGAAAAAAAAAAAAAAAAACAGAGAGAGAAGATAAAATTGAATAGAACAAAAGACAAAAGAAGAAGGAATTGAAGAGAAACAAAAAATATAGCAAATTTACATGACCAAAGATAATCTAGTTCAATTCATTTTTGAAGGGAAAAAAATGTACGTTCTAAGATCCAAGATCATCAATCTGCTGCAGAACTACAATTAAAGGCATTCATGCTCGAATAAATGTTAACTCGAGATATTTCAATGCATCATTATCAGCGTACAAAGCGCCCAGTAATGAATTGAACTTGAGCATTTGCACTACACACATGTAATGGATCAAGGTACCTTCCAAAACTGAAGGAAGTGCAGAAAACCACATTCCACAGTTGTTGTGTATCATTCATCACCAGGAGCAACTATGAGCTTAAATCGAACCTTTTTGGCCCGTTGTTGTCCTTGCTTTTGTTGTTTTTCCAGCTCCATTTTCCTCGCAATAGCGACCACAGACTCAGAAACGCGATCAATGTCCAGTGTCTGGAGGGTTTTCATCAGCACAAATGGAATTTCTTCAAGTTCCTTGCACTTCTTAAGCACAAGACATTTGAGCCTAGGAAAAGGATCGCCTAACGCTGTCCAAGACTCTAGATCGCTGCACTCAATCTGCAAGAATTCAAGTGAAGGGAAGCCGACAGCATTCCAAAACTTACCCATGAATGCATTTTCTTTCAGTTTGAGCACCTCGAGATTCCGAAGCATTCCCAAAGTAGACATATGCTCCCAGTCCAGAAATGTGGATGACAACTTCAAGATCTTTAGATTGGGAGGGAATCTGTCTGGTCGAGGAAGATGAGGCAACGGATTCAGACAGTTCGACTCGGGGAAAACATCATGTACTAGACTCAACTTATGAAGACAAACCAATTGTTTTAGATTTGTGTCTAAAATGGTGCTCAGTTGCCCGCGAATCCCCAACTCCTTGAGGTTTAAGGCCCGGTTGAAAACGTCCTCCGTGCAACAATGGGCTGACAACATACTGAGAGTTTGAAGCTTCTCTCCAGCTTCACCTTTCACTTCCTTGTTGATAATAATGGCTGCTTTGGTCTTCAAATGCCTCAGCTGCATCATATTCCATATGTCTGTTTTGATCTCAAAAGTACGCGACGTTGTATCAACTCTTATAGTTTGCAGATTCCAAAGCTCAAACACGGGTTTAGGAAGTGAAGTGAAGTTGTCACCGGATATAGAAATGTACCTCAAATGAGTTAGTTGAGTAAGCTTAAAGGGAAACTTGGTGAACTTGACGGGACTCACATCTAATACCCTCAACAAGTTGAAGGCATCGGGTATTGCTGAAGTATACTCTGGTGGTAGTGTTACAGCTTCCTTGGAGAAGGAGAAAAAGGAGACAACCCATGGCCCCCTTGGCTTTTTTCGGAGGAAGTCGACTATGTCAGAATGGACACATAGACGGCGATAGTTCCTTATTCCAGATATTGAGGGATGGAAAACTCCTTCATTCGATTTTTCAACCACTTGAAACAGATTGTGTTTTGTAACTCCAGCCTCGTTCTTACAGAACTCACGTATCATATCATGAATACGACATGTTTTGACATCACCAGTGGCCGTTTTCTTATCAACCATGACTAAGTTCTTATTTATAAGGGCTTTCAGATTGTCCTCCGCCACTTCCTCCAGCGTCTTCTCTGTCTTCTTCTGGATGAAGCCTTCAGCAACCCATAAACGAATGAGTTTCCAAGTTGGGATCTCTGCATTTTCAGGAAATATACCTAAATAGAGAAAGCAATCCCTCAAGTCGAGAGGCAGCTGATCATAACTCAATGCAATGATATTTTCCACAATAGTGTCGTACTTCAAGTACATACTCAAACTAGCTGATATATTTTCCCATTGAATTTTCATGTCACTAGTTTTGGGGTATTTTTCAACAAGAATTCCGGCCATCACGACTATTGCAAGTGGGATTCCTTCGCATTGCATGGCTATATAGCTCCCGATCTCTTCCAACTCAGGAGGGCATTCATTGAGCTTACCAAATACTTTTATCTGGAGAAGCTCCCAACTTTCTTTGGAATCTTGGACTCGTAGCCTGTGGGGTTCTCTCAAGTGATTTGCTTGTCTAGCTACTTTCTCATCACGACTCGTTATCACCACTTTTCCCATTCTATTACTCTTGGGCAAGGAATTTTCAATGGTCTTCCATGTCTCAGCAGTCCAAACATCATCCATGAACAACAGGAACTTTTGGTTTTTAAGACAGAAATGAACTTTTTGAGCCAACTCACCTTCAGTTAAACCAGACATGTCTAGCTCTGTGAACCTCTCTAGAATGGTTACAAACACTTTCTTCATGTTGAACTCTTGGGAAACGTTGACCCAAATCAGAGTTGAGAACTTGTACTGAATTCTTGGATCCTGATAAATCTTCCATGCAAGAGTCGTCTTCCCAAGGCCAGGCATGCCAGTGATGGAAATAACTCCAAGCTCTACCATTTCTTCATTGAGATATTTGACGAGAGTGTCTGCATCGTCTTCAAAGCCAACTACGTTTTCTTGGCTCCAGGAAATCTATGTAAAAAAACATAATCAAATTTCAGAAACTGATGTGATTGATTATTATTACCAATGACATTGTTCTGAAACAAAATAAATGTTACATGCAACCAATAGGTAAAAAATGAGATGATTTAATTATTATCAATTAAAAAACGATCCAAAAGAGGAAAAGGAATGGACATGGACATAAGCTATATTCGAAACAAAAGGAAGAAGAAAAAATTCAACTTTCTCACCTCTGAAGGATTTAATCGAAGTTGAAAGCCATCATATCCAAGGCTCTCGCGTTCCTCTAATATTCTTTCAGCTGATCTCTCCAGCGAACTACTGCAGTGTTTTATGTCAATAGTTTCAAGAGTAACTATCTCGGCAAAAGCCATTGGAATCATCTTCAGCTTCGAACGTCTAAGGTGAAGGTGCTGAAGAACTGGAAAATGACTATGTTCTGCTTCCCAAACCTCCAACTCACACCCATGAATCAATAGGAACTTCAGTCTACAGAACTCTTCTTCATTTGGATTCCACTCTCGGCCCTTAGTAGCATTGGTCAGCAATTTCAGAACTGCAAGATTAGGCAACAAACCAACCATGGACATGTCTTCCCACGGAATAAAGCAGTTTTCTAGAGTCAACTTTTTAAGTGAACCTGGGAAGTGAATGTTGCCACTTAATTTCTCATCACCTCTGATGCCAAGTGATTCGAGTTTATAAAGATGGACAAGATTGCACAGGTAATGTGTTCCAAAACTCTTGATAGTATAACCATAAGTAATCCTCAATTTCTTCAAATTCGGGATTCTTTGAACTACCTGGTCAGTGCATCTGAAGTTTAGGACAGTCGAAAGCGTCTGTAGATTCTCAAGAACTACAAAATCTTGCTCATCTGTTTGACCATTTGGAGGGTCATGGAGGATGATCCTTTCCATCTTCAGATGCCTAAGTTGTGTCATTTGCCATATTTGAGGGGGTAGAGAGACTTCTCTATCAAGAACTAAGGTTTCTAGATTCCAAAGTCGGGATATAGAATTCCACAGTGAAGAACTCCGCAGTGACAAATCCATAGCACAAGCAACATATCTTGTGTTGACCATGTGTAAAAGTTCCTCGATGGAGTAGAAGTCAACCACATCAAGTACCCGTAGCAAGCTAAACTTACGAGTAATGCTTCTCGAATCCCAATATAAGCTACTTAACAATGATCTATTGAGAGGTGCCAGTAGCAAAGGATCACTCAACTTCTCTTCCCTTCTGCTGGGCTGAATACTAATGCGGCGCTCTCTCCCAACGCGTGGTGAGATATTTGGGCTATCGAACTTTTCAATGTATAGAAACCTATCTTTGTGAGCTTCCCTTTTGCAGAGGTCCCATATCACATGATGAATGCTACAGCTCTTCAACTTTCCACTACTTCCTCTCTCACAATCCAAGATAAGATTTCTGTTAATAAGTTCATCCAAATGTTCCCTCGCAGTCTCTTCTAAGGTCTTATTGCTTCTCATTCTAATGACTCCTTCAGCAACCCACAATTTGATGAGCTTTGACACTTTGACTGCAAAATCAGCTGGAAATGCAGATAAATAAAGAAAGCATGGCTTTATGTAAATAGGCAAGTGACTATAACTCAATGATAATATCTTCATGCATTGCTCATCATTTCCATAGTTTATGGCAGAAGTCACATTTGCATCAACATAACCCCAGTATTCTCTACTCATTTCAGAGTTCGCAAGAAGCCCGCCAATGACGACAACAGCTAGAGGTAGTCCACCGCACTTTTTAGCTATACTTTTCCCAACTTCTTCCATTTCAACAGGGCAAGGAGATATTGCAAATACCTTCTCACAAAGTAAATCCCAGCTTTGCGCATCATCTAGAAACTTCATTTCATAAGGGCTACTGTTTCCAAAATATACAGCCAAGTTTGACAGCCTTGTAGTTATCAAGATTCGACTTCCATCGTTACTTGGAGGAAGGAACCTCCTTACGCTGTCCCATGCCTTAATATCCCACACATCATCCATTACTATCAAATGCTTCCTCCCAAATAATTCTTTATATAATAATTCTCCCAGTTGATCATCACTCCTCCTCTGCTCATTTGCATTAATATTACTAAGGTGATGCAAAAGGCATAGAAGAATCTCTCTCACGGTATAAACCTGCGATACTGTAACCCAAGCACGAACCGGGAAGTATTCTCTAATAGTAGGATTATTAAATACATTTGAAGCAAGGGTGGTCTTACCAATGCCTCCCATCCCAACAATAGGGATTGTTAGTCGATTCAATTCGTAGGTGGTGAGTGCACTCATTACTTGCAACAACTGGTCGTTGAATCCAACCATTGCATCATCCTTACTCGACGAATTCACTGAGTTAGGAGGAGGATACAACGAAGATGGTTGCGTATCTTCAATGCCTTTCCTGTCTTTGATCTTGGCCAACTCTTTCTCGATCGACTGAAACTTCTTTATCAACCTTGGTATCTCCTTTTTGTACTTGTTCTTCCCAATCTTTCTCATCAGTGCATGAAGGCCTTTAACTCCCTTGAGTCCAAAGCTTTGATGTGCAAGCGTAGAATTCTGTACTCCATGGATAGGATGCTTCTCCCGAATTTGGGTCACCACGTGGGATTCGATTATGTCTTCTGCTGCATAAGCTGCTTCTGCAATCTTCTTCTCTAAATCTCCAATGTTTTTCCTTTGGAGACTTTCTAGAAAATCTAACAAGAAACAAACTTTGTTTTGTAGAGATTCTATCTGTTCTCTGGGAATGATTATCTGATTGAGAAGAGATGGATGCAGAATTTGGTGTAGAATATGAGAGAGAGAAACCAAAGCTGCGTAAGCAGCCATTACCGGATTCTGAGAGTTTTCAGATTACTACAGTTGATGCAGAAGACTTGGCTTTGGTGTAGACACGAGAAATAAGTTAGATGAAGTGTTTTTGGTGGACTTTGTTTGAATTATTATAGTCCACCATATCTATTTGGATAGCATTGAATATAATGGAATGTCCATTAACTTAGTCATACTTGTTCAATTATTTTGTGGGAAAAAGAGTGGTACTGTTACTGTATATTTTAAGTGGAGAGATAACATTTTGGAACCATTTTAGCTCAAATGTTGAAAAAAGAAGAATAACTCAAACAGATCCAACGTCTAGCTTCTCTTACATTAATCTGTATTTCTGAATACAAAGAGAAACCCTAAACCCCTAAAATCAGATAAGAAGCAGGGCATGAAATGAGAAAGTGTTGGTGCGGAACTTGAAATATGTACCTGCTTTAATTTTGAAGTGGATGATGATGTAGGTGTAGCCAATAAATGAAGAGACTGGAATTTCCAACTAGCTAGAGTAGATTAAGTGAACCTAAGTTGACAGATGAGACAAGTCGTGACACCACAATCTGCAACTCGACTCGAGCATCCAAAGGATTTGCAGAATCTCCAGAGAGAGAGAGAAAGAGAGAGAGATGAAAAAGAGTTGAAGAAGGGTAGGAATCGAGTTTAATATTTTCAATGACAGATAATGGACGGAAGAAATTGCCTCCAAGAGGATGGATGATGGATCTGAGATGGAAGAAAAGAAACCAAAAATTCCAAAATAAACCTTATGGGCATTTCTGTTGCCACATCAGCTTGTGTCGTCGATTTTGGAGAACTAGAAAATGAAATTTTAATTTCTGTTAAATTCATATTTTTTTCTTTAATAATTTTAATTTATAATAATTTACTTTAATTTTATAATTATAAGGTATTTATGAAAGTGTTGTAGCCCGGATCGAAAACATTATGTTGAGAATAATGTTGAGACAACACTACAAACAACGATCTCTAACTCAAAATTGAATTAGAGAAACAACCGAGATACAAAATTGGATCAAACAAAACACTACAAATAACAATGTTGTAGAAAATGCTATGAAAACAATCTCAGTAGACTCAAATCAAATTGCGGGTTTTTCTCTTCAGTAGCTCTTCATATTGCAAAACAATCTACGACAATATTTAGTTATTTATTCTCTTTTACTATTTGATTGGACATATTTTCTCTATATATCTTATGGAATTTCTAGTGCATTTTGGTCTTAATCTTGAATAAATATTCTTTATTTGGGAATAAATATGAATGTGATGAGTTTTGTAGGGAAATGTTTCGAACATTGAAGAATTTGCAGACTTTTGGACGGATCTTGTGATAATAAGTAGTATTTTCAGGATGTGTTGGACTGAACGAGAATCAGGCAGCGTGCCCATACTGCCTGTGAAGTACTGAAGTTAAGCGAAAAATGAGGATTTTCGGGATTTTGGACTTTTACTTTGGGTTTAATTAATTCCGCACGGGGCACACTTGGGTCAGCCATGGCTCACCGTGAGCCCGGCTAAAATATTGGCACTTTTATTCATGTAGATAACACTTTTATGTATTAAGATTGACACTTTTTAAAATTGACACTTTTATTCGTAAAATAATTATGTTAAAGATTGATACTTTTATTCATATAGATTAGCACTTTTATGCATAAAAATTGACACTTTGATCCGGTCACACTATGTGACCGTCCTCATCCAAGTGTTTGCTATTCCACACGGATTAATTATTATAGTAGTCATTTTAAGTATTTTATTTAGTTCATAGAATTTTTAGATATTACTGGATATTATTTATTTATTGCTTTCCTAGGTGATCTAGGATTAGGAATTTATTTCCTTATTATACGGTAATTTCCGAGTAATATAAATAGGAGTCATTAGGTTAATTAGAGGAGACTCGCGTATTGATTGGAGAAAGTAGCAGCGGCTGGAACTTCAACGTCGTTCTTCTTCTTTTCTATTATTTCTTCGTTATTTGTTTATTTATGAGTATTAGGAAATTCTAACATGGTTCCATTGTTGAACTACAATCACTAATCAAAATAACTTCAGGCAATTTTGAACTTTAATTTCAGGATATTTCGGGTATTTTGATCGTTAGCTCAGATTATATATAAATTCCCCTAGAACGGCCACACTCAATCATTAAAATGCCCAAAAAAAATGTAGACAATTTTACTCATCTGAGCAATTCTGACCTTATAACCAAAACCAAAACCGGCTTCGTGTAAAACCAATGTCAAATTCGAAAAAAAAAAAAAAAGCAACCAAAAATATTGTCGTAGAATATCTAATTATGACTTATTTTATACAATAATACTAAATGTTTAGTACAATTTTTGGGCAAAATATCCACCAATTGATTCATAAGTGTGTATCACAGTACTAATAGCTACAATTAGGATAAAATAAATATAAATTGCAAGTACTAAAATTTTACAGTACTTTGTAAGAATCATATTTGAACTTTCGATATGTAAAAAGTGTCCAAAATACATTAAGTGAGTGAGGTAAAATAATTTCTATGATTATGAACAACCTACGATTATAATTTTAAAGAGAAATATACTAATATATACATATTCATCTATATCAATTTAATTTAAGCGCAGATTCATTTTTAGTACACTAGAAAGAGGCAACTAAGATATACTTTAGCTTGTTTAGGCACATTTTCTTTTTCATCGTGGAATCAGAAATTTTAGGTCTTGTTAAATAGAAAAAAAAATTCAGTAGACATATTTTCGTTGGAGTGGTGCCTGATAGCATTGATCAGGTTCCGAGTTGTGTTGTAAGTAATGAAGTTGGGATAAAATGTTTAAAATTTGTGAAGTTGGCGCAGAAGAACTTGCACACAGTGGTATAAAAGTAGTAGTACTTCAATTTATTGCACTCATCTTCAGAAACTAAAATTTATGGACAATGACCTAAGATTAAGGATTTCCAAGAATCTTGGTCACGAGTAGTTATTAAACAAATGAATAAGAGAGGGCAGAATAAATAATTCATCAACCTGTTAGGAAATGGACTAGTGACTAAGCTGCTTTTTAAGGATAGTCAGGAAAATTATGCTCTGATGAGCCAATTTCTTACATAGAATGCATCTAAATTAATAATTACAGATGAAAGATGGAAATTACAGAATATTTGTCAAATAAAAGGCACCCAGGAGAGGAATCATAATCTTCCGATATGAACCATGTTCCATCTTCAGACCAGTACTCACACAAGCCATGAGAACTAACCCTCCTTTCCATTCCCTCATCTGTGAAAGATGTCAGACCATTAAGCAAAGCCCGAAATTGAGGAACCAAGGGTTTCAGAATAAATACCACCAAATTGTTGTTTCATCCCCATCTCATGATACAATATAAGATAGATTTTACAAGTTCAAGAATCAAGACAACACATAAGACATGTGAAAGCAACTAGAACAACAATGAGATCCAAATATATTGCTTTTTATGATAAGAAATATCAGAAACTTCCAAAAAAAAAAAAAAACGGGGTCATTGCCATACGAACTACCCAAAAAACACAATATCAAGTCAAAGTAAATTAAACACGGAGTACAAGGAATTAGATGTAAGTTACCTTATGTGGATGGCTTCCCATTTGAAGTACTAGTTGTTGGGGTTTCCGCTGAAGAACTTGACCCTTTGTTTATCTTTTCATCAAAAGTCGCTGGATCTAGATAAGACTGGTATGGAGGCAATCTATAGCAGAGATAGTAAAATTAGCAAATAAGTCATACAAATGAAGGAATTGGATTTCTTGAAGTCCTTTTCTACCTGCTAGCAGTAATAGTCTGTCCATCTATATTCATCTTCACGTCGAATATATTGCCTGCAAGAATGGCAAACTGGTTATTGCAACACTTATAACCATGTCAATTACTCACTCTGTGTCCAACAATCAAATTACCTTACAGGCTTTTACAGTTCTCCATAAAATTACATGTAAGAAAGCAGATGATCTTGCTTTCTTGAGGATAAAACTTTCTCTATGTAATACAACAAATTCTGGGGGCAGATGGAGTTTCATGAGAATCAAACAAAGAAATCTTTAAATACCTTAGCCAAATGGTATTGCTATAGTATAGTATCTACAGGAAAAAGAGAATGCTATACCATTTAAGAAGTGAATAGATAACAGAATCGAATTCAATTAAGATAAGCAGATACATCGGATTTTGTACCAGTCTGCATTCATGTTGCTCTCAAAGCTGACCCTATCTTTGTGCTTACTGTGTTACTGTTAGAAACTGAAATTTATTTTGAAGATAGCACTTAAAATTCCAAGTCTTAAGATATAAGGGAAGACAATCATGATGCCACAAAAATTTAACAGAGGAGGCAGCAAAAAATGACAAGAAAATTAGGGCTGACAGAAGTTTTAGGGTAGTGTTCAATTCCCTACATTTTGCCCATTTTATTATGAAAAGAAGAAAAAAACGTGCCAGATATGATCAAGTCTCTAAAGCAGACCATTGAGATAAAGAAAACAAAGGGGCTTCCTCTCCTATTCCAACTGTAGCTTTCAATATGTCCGTTTGAACCGAGTCCTTTATCTTAGTATGAGTTGCAAGTTGCAACAAAATTTACCTCCAAACATAGTCTTGTCTGAGAAGTATTTTGACATCAAATATTGTTTGAATTCAGCCTCGTACTTCCTGAACTTCTCAATATGTTCTTTGCTGTCCATGAAGCTGTAGGAAAAACATGAAAACAATTAAAAAGCACATCAACTCCAGAAATTAAACAAATATATAAGTAACATATATAATAAACTAGTACTAGTATAAACATATTACTATATTAGTACAGCATGATAAAGAAGTAGAGTGATATATAGCATAGAATTCAATGCAACTTTACAGCCTCAGGTCATCTATATAGATTCATTACACACTTCAGTCTTCCAGAGTGCTTCTTGAATAAGGGACTTTAGAGAAGAATCTTCCTTATGCAAACAAATGATTGATAGCATGCAAATAAAGTGTGGAATTCTAGCTCCAACTTAGATAGAACTCAAGAAATAGGCCTTTCCGAAATAGGCCTTTCCAAGGGTGAATAGAGTTAGTTTTGAAAAATCAACAATTTCCAACAAACTATAAGAAGTTACAAGACATGACAGAATTTCTTCACACACACACACACATATATACACCACAATGCTATTTGAGATTTTAACCAAGAAAGAAAGAAAGAATTCCAAACGAAAAAATAAAATAGAATATTATCCACGATAGTGAAAATCCCTTCTCAAACACACATCAAACTGGAAACGGACCAGCAGGCAGCAGTGAGAGAAGACTGTTCAATTAAACTAAATCCATACAAATGAAGCCAAAAGTAGGAGCTTTTCACACTAATGAAACTGAACATTACAGAGGAATTCAAATCAATGATACACCTAATACATTATATGTTCTAAACACCAAACAAATGAACATGAAGAAAAACAGATTTCTTCTGTATGCATCTGATGAAGCAGAATAAAATTTGACACGAAGGAAACCAAAGTATAGATGTCGAATAATATAAATAGAAAGGTAGTCTTAAAATATAACAATTCGACTATGCTAAGAAAACATCTTTGCTATCTCACCCAATAAAATTTCTTACATAATTTATTTGTTAACTTTTTGGACTAGTGATTGATATAGTTATTCCATAACAAAGACATTTGTCCCTACTCTATGACTATGTCTAATAATGATGCCTCGGTGAAAACAGCTACGTCGGTGCAGTTGTAACTTGTAAGTCATCTGAATTTATTTCATGATTTCATCACATTCCTTCCAAGTTAAACACTCAAAAGCTGACCTCATTTCACATATTGTGATGATAGTAACACCAGATCACACAATTTGTCATGTGTCAACCTCACAAGAGATGATAGTAACCCCAGATCACACAAGTTGTCATGTGTCAAGCTCACAAGAGACCATGGTTTCTACTAACATCTATAATTTGTTTTTTCTTACTTTGCGAAATTGCCAACTCAAGTTCCCACAAGAGTCTATGATGATAACTTTTCAACCATTCTAATTCGTCTACCAATGGTAATTTGTGCGATAACGCAAACACGCAAACATAGATACTGAAATTGGATATAGCATCACATAGAAATGAACACATCATTCCTCCTGTTTTTGCATCCTAATAAATTAAATAGTCATAACATACCATCAATCTGCCTTGGAGTTTTCGTTCACCCAACTGCAGGACTGTTAGGCAAAAAAAAAAAAGCATTATTGATCAGTAAACCTTTTTGTTTGGTAGTTAAAGTAGAACTACGGTTTTTCCTATGATTGATGATTAACTAATATTTCCTCGCTTGTCCAAAGCTCCATCTAGAAAGTATAGGAAGTTGGAATCAGCTGCATGATACTAAATTCTTTCTTAAGACAGTACATTTTGAATAATAAACTACTTTCACCGTCTCTAACTCTAGACTATCAGTTCAAGCAAACCTAAATCATATTTTCCATCAAGTGTTCATTCCATCTATCTAGGTGATTCTCCAGCATCATTTATCATATTTGAATATCTCAGTTAAGACACTCCATTTAGCCACTTTCAGGTTCAGCATAGTTATCTAAATGCGCTTCTCTGTTAAAATTAAGAAGCTATTCAATTATTTTCTTCTTGAAATGAAATACATCCTACTCCTACATAACTTCACCAACTTGAATTCTACGAAGAAGACACTTTTCACCAAAAAAAATCCATTATTCAAAACAATAATAGGTTTCATGAAACGAAGAGATTTAATACGGAGTACATTGTTTCCACATTTCTTCAGTAACAAGCACACAACTTGAGAATATTTTAAAAAAAAATGAAATACTGAATCGATACGAACCGAGATACGGCACTCAACTAAGCGCTGGCTAAAACTTTTCGACCTCGAGAAACGGATTCTTCCGGCACGTCGACGGCAACAGAGCGGTACAGATTCAAACTAAATGTCAGATGAGCCAAGAGCTGCAACAAAACACACGCACACACATTCGAGAATGCTAGTATATACTTTTAGAAGATTTGATGGGGCGGAGGAATTGATGGAGGATCAAGGATTTGAGGTGGGGGAGCCGCGGAGGTAAGGGGAGGGCTTTGACAAAAGGGTAGAACGATACAAGGACATTGATTCGTTAATTAAATACTTTCTCCGTTATTTTTAACTTATCTTATTTTGTTAAATACGAAGTATATGAATGGTAGTATAAAATAATGAAACACTACAGAGCAAAACAATAGAAGGAGAATATAATTGAACAAGGCCTCATGGTGAGGCTGGGAAAAGGTGGGCCGTCAGTGCGACATGCTTCTTGAGATTGGTAATTCCTTTTTTCTATTTTATTTATCTTTTTCTATTTTTTATTCCCAGATTTTTCTTGCTATTAGTTTTGGGCTTTGACGCTAAAAGACAATGAGTGTTATTTTTTTTTTTCTTAGTCGAGGCCCAGTAAAATTTTTGGTACAAAATAAAATTGGGCCGATCACACAATTTGGCCTCATAATTGACACTTCTCTCACTCTCTCTTTATAATACATTAATAAACACTAATAATAATTCAATATTCTATTTGTAAGCTTAAAAATTGATGAATTTAGGGATTTAAATGATTGACAATTTTGTTCGTATAGATTGACACTTTTATTTATGTATATTGGCACTTTTACTAAAAATACAATAAAAATAAAATATTTTATTATTTCAAAGCTTCAAGTGTGGGAATATATTTTGTTCACTTGTAAGGTGTCACATAAAATAGACCTTAGAAAAAATATTGAAGCTTTAAAATTGATGAATTGACACTTTCGTTCATATAGATTGTCACTTTTATTCACATAGATTGATACTTTTACGAAAAATACGATAAAAAAATAATTATTAGATCGATTCAAGTGGGAGAAATTATTTTGTTCGCTAGTAAGGTGTATCATAAATAGACGTTGGAAGATTTCCATTATTAACATTTTTACAAAATTAAGATAAAAAATACTCGTTAATGAAAAAATTATGATCAAGCTTCGTATTTTAATATATGTTTTTCTTATTGATATGATATGGCCCAACACCTAGGCCCAAAGCATCAGACCCAATATAATTGGGCCCCGACAGTTAAGCTCGGCCCAAGTAACTCGGCCCAACTGAAAATAAGAGACTCCATCTACAACTCAAGCTCTAAGAGAGATATAGAAGCAAGGTGTTTATCCATAAAGGAGGAGATCAAGCCAAAGAGTCCAAATAGGAGAAGAATTCGTATTATAGTCGAACTCCATGTAATTGTCTATAAATAGGGGCTTAGAATAGATTGAGAGGGGAGAACAATCTTGTAATTACTACTCATACAAGCAATAAAGATCCATACTCTTTCCGCCCGTGGACGTAGATCTATTCCAATAGATCGAACCACGTAAATCCCTTTGTGTTCCGTTTGCTTTCGTGTTCATTAATTGCTTATTGGTGCTCATTAATTACCTTACGAAAATAAGATCGATCTCTGGTGCCGTCTGTGGGAAACAAAAATTTGTGAATTCCGATCAAAGTTTTCTAGGTAAACAATAGCCATGACGAGACCAACACGATCGAGTGTCCGCTGCTGCCGCTACCACCAGCAAGGAAAAGGAGAATCAACAAACTGGACAAGAAATTCCGGCAGCCGAGATAAGCCAAGTGCAAGATCAGAATCTTGCGGTGAACAAATGACCTGGGAAGAAACATGCGAGAGACCGAACCCCAGAGGGCCACGTCGATCATGTTCCGTTGGACAAGTTCGGTAATCCGATCCACCGTGACGGAGAAGGTCGCAATAACAGCAAGGAAGACAACCTTGCCAACTTCCGACAAGAATTTGACGATGCTGTAAAAGCGTATCTGGCGAAAAATCAGCAAGATTTCCTAAAGTTCGTCCAGCAGTAGAAAACTTATAGCCGAGGAGGAGAGCACGAAGCTGTGTCCGTATCGAGGCACCGGCAAAAGTCCCCAAGCGTCAGGATCCTAGATGCACGTGACGCCGGGATCCCTCCTAGGCGATTTGCTGATGATCGCCAAGGGAACTATAATCACGTCTTACCTCGGCGCGATGCAATCTCACCTCGTCGCTACGCTGACTCACCTCGGCGCGGCGAGGACAATTACCGAGGCGGGAGATTCGATGTTTATGGGAGGATCTCTACTCCTTTCACTAACCGGATACTCTACATACCTCTCCCTCCTTCGTACAAGGTGCCACCGGTGAAGCCGTACAACAGATTGTGTGACCCGCAGAACTTCCTTTCTCAATTTCAATACAACATGCTCAATTAAGGGCTCAGTGACGACATCTACATGTGCAAAGTGTTCCCGGAGCTGTTGGTTGATAATGCTCGCATGTGGTTTGATAGCCTCTTATGACGAGCTGATACAGGCTTTCGAGTGGAGATTTTTCCAAAAAACCGAGCCCAAAACCACTGCGGCACACCTACTCACCATAAGGCAAGGACGAGGTGAGTCTATCAGCGACTTTATGATCAGATTCAATAAAGAAAGTCTAAAAGTCGATCGTCTGACCGATGAGGTCCTTATCCCGGCCTTCCAAAATGCTATCCAGTCGGGCGCCCTATACAAGGAGCTCGTAAGGAACGAGCTCGTACTGTGAGGCAATTGTGGAATATCGCCGATCAGTTTGCCAAAGCTGATGAAGCCGACAGGCGCAAGCGCGAAGCTGATAAGGCCGAACCGTCAGACCGAAAGAAGGAAGATCATAATGACCGAGGTCAAGGCCGCCGAAGTGCCCTCGATAGACTCCAGCGGGCACCAATCGAATCCCGGCTTGGACCTCGGCAGAACCAGGAAAAGAGCCAGTTCACCCCACTGACGAAGCCGAGGACAGAAATCTACGAGCTGCACACCAACAAGTTCGAGAAGCCTCAGCCCATGTCACGAGGAGGAGTGAAGCGTCGATCCAAGGATAAATATTGCCGATTTCATGAGGATTACGGCCATGACACGGAGGACTGCAGAAACCTGGCTGCAGATATCGAGCACTTGGTGCGTGACGGTACCCTTAAAAAGTACCAAAGTCGCGGCCAATACGAAGCCCGACCTCAGGACAAGGGAAAGCGCAAGAATATAGGGGGAATAGTTGTGGCCCCCATGTGGACAAGAGGCCGAAGCACGAGGATGAAGATGAAGACGAGGACCAACCTCAGTTTGACGGAATCATCACAACCATCACCGGGCTCCCTCAAGGAGCCACGAAGTCATCACTTAAGGTCGAGGCCCGAAGTCCCCAGACTGATGAACCTTCACAAAAAAGGTTCAAGAAGGACGAGGCCATTACATTCTCTGAGAGAGATCCAGTGCCGTCAACCATACCTCACCAAGATGCCATTGTGATCGAAGCCGGGGTGGCCAATAAGCTCGTTCAACGAGTATTCATTGATAGTGGAGCCTCGGTGAGCGTACTCTTCAAGGATTGCTTTGAGAAGCTAGGGATTAAAGAGGCACATCTCACGCCGGCGCAGATCCCCCTAAAAAGCTTCATCCAGCAAGAGACGCAAACAGAGGGGATCATTCAACTCCCCGTTACGGTGGGGAAGCATCCATTGTCATCCACCAAAGTGATAAACTTCTTCGTCATAAAAGCCAACTCTCTCTACAACATTATCCTAGGAAGAGATTGGTTGGTGGCGGTGAAAGTGATCTGCTCGGCATACCACTTGACGATCAAGATACCGTCCAAGGGCGGGGTGATCATAATTCGAGGTGATCAAAAGCGAGCCAAAGAATGCATGCAGATCGCCTTACGAGGTGTTGGAACACCTCAGCATTCGCAAGCATAGCAACCACAGAAACCCGAGGAGTTGGAGCTGGAGAAAGCATTTGTATTTGACGAGCCAGTAATAGACATCGCACTGTTCGAAGATGACCCGTCTAAGGTCGTTAAAGTAGGTTTTGCTGGCGGAGCCGAACTCCGAAAATAGATCGTCCAACTTCTTCGGGAATATAGAAATGTCTTTGCTTGGTCACCACTTGACATGATTGGGGTGGCACCAAGTATCATCACACACCGGCTAAATATCGACTCAGGAGTAAAACCAGTTTGGCAAAAGCAGCGAGTGTTCGCAGCAGAGCGGAACCAAGTCATCTTTAACGAGGTGCATCAACTCTTGAAGGCGCAGATACTCTTTGAGGTCAAATATCCGACGTGGATAGCAAATCCGGTGATGGTCAAAAAGTAAGGAAGAGGGTGGCGGATGTGTATCGACTACACCGATCTCAACAAACACTGCCCCAATGAGTGTTTTCCCCTCCCCAACATCGATAAGAAAGTCGAAGCCCTCGTCGGCCATAAAGTTTTCAGCTTCCTAGATGTGTACAAAGGGTACCACCAAGTCCTCATGAGTGACGAGGACGCGCCGAAAATAGCTTTTATTACAGACTTCGGTGTTTATGCGTACAAGAAGATGCCTTTTGGACTCAAGAATGCTGGAGCGACCTATCAAAGAATGGTCGACAAAATATTCGAGCCTCACATCGACAAGAACGTAGAGGTGTATGTGGACGACATCTTCGTCAAAAGTAAAGAGCCGACTACTTGTGTAGACGACCTCAAGATCATCTTCGGCCTCCTTCGCAAGGTGAACCTTAAGCTGAACCCCGAGAAGTGTACCTTCATGGTCCGATCAGGAAAATTTATAGGGTGCTGGGTTTCTCAAGAGGGGTTGCAAGCCAATCCATCCAAAGTCCGAGCCATCCAAGAGATGAAAGTGCCAAAAACCATTCATGATGTGCACAAATTGATGGGCTGTTTGGCCACGCTAAGTCATTTCTTGTCTAAAGCCGCTAAAAAATAGCTCTATTTCTTCAAGATTTTGAAAAAGGCGCCGGACTTCGAATGGAAAGACGAGCACAGGTCGGCATTCGAGGAGCTCAAGAAGTACCTAGCTAATCTCCCGACCTTATCCGTTCTAAAGGAGGGAGAAGTCCTTTCCCTATACCTCACAGCCTCGGACGAGGCCATAAGTGCGGTGTTAGTTTGGGAGGAAGGACGTCGTCAGCTGCCAGTCTACTTCATCAGCCGAGCACTGAAAGGGCCGGAGACGAGGTACCAACCACTTGAGAAAGTTGCGCTCGCATTGGTTAATGCTGCAAGGAGATTGCAACCTTACTTTCATGCGCACTTCATACAAGTCCTGACCGACCTGCCACTTCGACAAGTGCTGACAAAACCAGAAGCATAAAAAGGATTGCAAAGTGGGCAGTCGAGCTCGGCGAGCACACCATCTCTTTTTGCCCACGTCAAGCCATCAAAGGTCAAGCCTTAGCAGATTTTCTAGTGGAGGCAAAATTTACAGAAGTGCCAAAGCCGACCGGATCCTCCCCAAGTAAAACCGATGCCGAAGCTCTGATCGAACCGCCAAAAGATTGCTGGAAAGTCTACGTTGACGGGGCTTCGGGACATTCGGGAAGCGGAGCAAGTGTCATGCTCCTCAGTCCAGATGGACAAGAGACCACTTATGCACTTCGGTTCGACTTCCTAACAATAAATAACGAGGTGGAGTAATCACCTGACTTTATCTAGCTCAGGCCCTCCAGATACAAGCTGTTCAAGTCCACAGCGACTCTCAAGTCATAGTGAGCCATACACTAGGAAAGTACAAGGCTAAAGGCGAAAGGATGAAAAAGTACCTCCACAAAGCCAAGAGTTTGCAACAAGGCTTCTCATATTTTGAGTTGGTTCGAATTCCAAGGGGGAAAAACAACCGAGCCAATGCTTTAAGCAAATTAGCGTCATCATCTACAAGCTCTCCTGTGGAAGAAGTCAAGTGCCGAAGCATAGATGAAGCCGAGGTTAACCTAGTAATCGAGAACGAGCCGAACTGGATAACCCCCTTTCGAGCATATTTAGAGAAGGGCGAACTACCCAATGATAAGCTCGAAGCTAGGAAGATCTTAAGCAAGTCTCCGAAGTACACTCTAGAGCAAGGAGAACTATACAGAAGATCGTATCTTCAGCCTCTCCTAAGATGAGTTGGGCCAAACCAAGCAGACTACGCATTGCGAGAAGTGCATGAAGGATCGTGCGGAAGTCACATCGGAGCTCGAGCATTGTCAAAGAAAGTAATGAGATAGGGATACTGCTGGCCCACAATGTTCCAAGATGCAGTCGACCTCGTGAAGAAGTGCCCGAAATGCCAAGTTCATGGGACAGTGCCAAGGCTACCCCAGACAGACCTCACAAGCATGCAAAGCCCTTGGCCGTTCATGCAATGGGGGATAGACCTCGTCGGCCCATTAGACAAAGCTCCTGGACAGCTCTAGTTCCTCATCGTAGCAATCGACTATTTCACTAAGTGGGTCGAGGCTGAACCCTTGGCAAAGATCACGAGCAAGAATGCCCTCAACTTCGTCTAGAAGAACGTGGTTTGCCGTTTCGGTGTACCTCACATTCTAGTCTCGGATAATGGGACGCAGTTCACAGATAGTACATTCAGGAAATAGTGTGAAGGGCTTCATATTCAACAAAAGTTCACTTCGGTAGCTCATCCTCAAGCAAATGGCCAAACCGAAGTCACCAACCGGACGATCATCAAGGGACTCAAAACTCGCCTAGATAAAGCCAAAGGAGATTGGGCAGCGAACTTACCCCAAGTCCTATGGTCATACCGAACAACTCCCTGGACCTCGAACGGTGAAACGCCCTACAGTTTGGTGTACGGAACCGAAGCAGTGATCCCGGTAAAGATAGGCCTGCCGAGCCCCCGTACTATCAACTTTTTAGCCGAAGACAATGAAGAAGGTCTCCTAACCAATCTGGATTTGTTAGAGGAGAAGCGAGAGCTCGCCTACATAAGGGAAGCCAAGTACAAGCAGCAAGTAGCTCGGTACTACAACCAGAGAGTCAAGTACCAGCAATTCCAAGTAAGCGACCTCGTTCTTCGAAATAACAAAGTCAGCAAGGCTACAAGGCTCGGCAAGCTAGAAGCCACATAGGAAGGACCTTACCGAGTTGAAGAAGTCCTCGGCAAAGGGTCGTATAAGCTCGCCCACTTATCCGGTGAGCCAATACCCCGTACATGGCACATTACTCATTTAAAGAGATATTTTGCATAAGTGGCTGAGAGTAATGTTTAAGTCCATTTAGGTCATCTAGGTTACGAGTCAGGTCGTTTTGTGATTTTTGTTCTTCTTTGAACTTTAGTTTTTCTATTAATAAAGTCTTTATTTTTCCTTTAATTTGTTTGGTCTTGCATACTTCATTTTTCATTTATAAATATTACGACTCCACTTATGCATATTATCTCGCCGTTTTACTCTAAAAAACCCTGACGAGGGTAACTTAATATCCTTTCAAGGATAAATAAACTCCATAACCGGAGTAGCATCCAAACGCGCGTAAGGGGACCACTCCTATCAATAAATTCGACAAATAAGGAACCTTAAAACCCTAACCTCGTCTTATGATGAGGACGGTTACTTAAAACCTATGGGTTATCAAGAGCTTAAACCTCATCTTATGACGAGGTCGAGCTATCTAAAGCTTAAACCTCGTCTTATGACGAGGTCGAGCTATCTAAAGCCTAAACCTCGTCTTATGACGAGGTCGAGCTATCTAAAGCCAAAACCTCATCTTACGACGAGGTCAAGCTATCTAAAGCCTAAACCTCGTCAAACCTCGTCTTATGATGAGGTGGAGCTATCTAAAGTCAAAACTTCATCTTACGACGAGGTCGAGCTATCTAAAGCCTAAACCTCGTCTCATGACGAGGTCAACCTACCTAAAGCCTACCTTTGTTTAAAACAAGGAAAACTACCTTAGTTAAAAACGAGGATAAAAAGCTTGAATACCAATACATAAATTTTCATTTTATTTCATAAAAAGGAAAAAATACAATTACATCAAGAAGACGAAGAGCCCGGTGGCTTAGGCTTGCTAAAGCTGAGCCAATCTCTAGCAAAATCTCTACTAGTGTTCAGATTTAAGATGTTATCTATATTAATTCTACCTCCGCCTCTACTTCGTCCAGCAGCTCCCCTACCTCGGCCACCCTGACTTCGGGTATTTTGGTTCGATCGACCTCAGCCTTGTCCAGACACCAACTGCCGTTCTCGATCATAAAATTCCTTGGAATGGCGCTTGACAATCCTAGAATCAGGATTCGCCAAACTTGAAGGTCCATCTTCCAAGAACTCCCTAGAAGTACGGTCAAGAAGCCGCAGGTTTGGACCAGGGTTGGCTGAAGCACAAGACCAAGCTTCAGACAAGATACGACGTTCCAATTTAGGGTGACGAGCCAAAACTGTCTTATACGTGCTCGCCACTCGCATAAGCTCGTTCACTTGATCCTGAAGCTCCCAGGAGTCATCTCTGTATTGCTCCTTGTAGCTTCGGCACCGAGCCTTGAGCTCCCTGACTTTGTTATTGGTCTCAGAAATAGTAGACCGTCCAGCTCGGTGAATTATAGCCTCGTACTCAGTATGCTCCTGAGAAATTACTTCGGCCTTCTTAGCTTCATCCTCAGCAATCTCCAACTTCTCTTCGAGCTCTAAAAATTGAGCCTGTAGCTCGTCATATTTGAGCTGAGCAGCAGTAAGCTTGACATCGGCCTCATTTTGAACATGCCCAGCCCGGCCTTTTCAATGTAAGACTTCGGCCTCTTTCACCTCAAGAGCCCGAGTCAATTGGGATATTTGAGCAATCAATGGAGATGCATCAAAACGTTAGGGAGAAAAAGACTTCAAAGGCAAATGAAAGAAATTTCAATTAAACTTGGAATTTCATTAAAGCCACTTCGGCTAAAGGAAAAGTGCCGTCCTAGTGACGACGTAATACATGGATCTACAAAAAAAAAAAAAACACTTGAGAAGGGGATCAACTGACCCCTCCAGTAGCATCATCCCCCTGCTGAGGCTCCTCCCGCTTGGCCTCGGTATTCTCTGGCTTGTCATTAACCGGTACCTCTACCTCGGCATTGAGGCTAGCAATCGCAGCCTCGAGTAACTCATCTCTATCCACCGGACAGGTTCAGATCGACTCAGTATAAAGAACCGTCAACATGGAGGTGAGCTTTTTAAGCACTGGAAAGGCCGACATCCCTTCCGTCAAGGCCTTCGTGTATGAGCGAAGCAGATCCTCGCCCGAGGTCACCTCGTATCCGTACTTGGATTTATCCAAGTCCGGGTAATCCACAACAATCTCGTCAATTTTCTCCGACGCCACGGAGGTGTTCAGGATGGTGGCCAGTTCGCTCGCCAGTTTGGAAAATGCCCCCGACCTGAACAACCTCTCCGCAAAAGCACGAAGTATCTGCCCCTACGAAGCAGCTGCCTCGGCTTCCCGTTGCCTAACTTCTTCCACCTCGGCCTTTACCGAGGTAACCTCATTCTTCAGCAAGGCCACCTCCACAACCGCTAGCGCGGCGGCCTCCTTTTTCTCCGCCTCCCGAGCCTTCGCCTTAGCTGCGGCCACCTTCTTCACAAGGTCACCCTTGTCTTCCTCCAATTCCCGGGCGACCCGGGCCAACTTATGGTATTGAGCAACCCCATTATTGAGGAAGCTCATCAGTTCAGCAGCCATGTACTCTGCCCCCTGCAATAATGTCAATCAGCGGTAGGCAAGCAGAGTACGAGCCGAAATAATGTATGTAACCAAAATATATACCTCGGGAAATAGGGGGCGATTAGCCGCTACTTGGTCAGCGGGTTGACCGATGGTACAATCCTCCTCTCTGGAGGGGACGATGACCACGTGAGCATCCTTGCTCTGATGTGCGGTAAAGTGGGGCGGTGGACCTAACAGCGAAGAGCCAGCCGGTGGAAAATCCAAAATATCCAGAGTCCTCTCTGATGAGGCTGCAGAACTCTTCTCAGGCTCCAAAGCCGACCTCGACCTCTTCTTCTTGCTGGCACCGAAGTTCACTGCAACAAAGCAAACAACGGATTAAAATACAACAATTGAAAAAAAAAAGAAGATATAATAGTAGGGCCCCACCCTCCACCGGATCCACCATCGAAGTAGGATTAAAAGGGCTTAGCCCCACCATGGCGAGCTCGGCCTCGCAATATTCTTCGGAGACTATGCCGAGCTTCCCTAGACTCCTCTCAAGGTCACCAAATCTCTCTTCGGTGCCTTGGCCTTCTAACCTATCAGTCTTCCAGATAAACTGAGGGACCTCTTCAGACCGGCAGAAGAAAAATTTCCTCTGCCAGTTGGGGATTTTAGACTTCATCTTTACCCTAAAGCCGAGATTAGGGGATAGGTAAAACCACCCCACACTTGGTTTGAGCTGGTAAAATCTAAGGATCATCCCTAGGGTAAGAGGCGAACCGAGGCGAGCGGCCTCGACACCAAGACCAATTAATTACCTAAAGGAGTTCGGCATAATCTGCCCTAGGGCAATGCCGAACTTCCGTTGCAAATTGGCAAAAATAGGAGAAAGGGGAAGACGAAGACCGCAACTTAAGCAGTCCTCGTAGACAGTAAAAAACCCAACGGAGGCGCACAAGCCCTATCCTCTGGACGAGGAACGATAAGAAGGGCGGAATTGGGAAATAAATACTTTTTCGTGATTTTTTGGACCCTAGATGCATCCAAAATCGATGAAAATTCTAGAGCCCTACCGGAATCCTCACTAGCGGCGGAAAAATGAACCCTATGTACACTAGGAATAGGGGAATCGATGGTATAACACTCTATGTTTAGGTACGACGGCTGACTCGATGTCTCCGCCGGAGAACCCGACGGCGAACTGGACCCTTACGGCTTTCGCCGCCGTAAGAGTGACTAACACGAGAAGAAGAAGCCATGGAGGAAATAACTTACTTGTGTAAAGAACTGTGGAAGTTTTGGCGTTGATGAATGACGGTGCAAGTTGCGAGCGGCGGAAGAAAAGAGCGGAAAATTAGAAGTAAAGTTCGAAAATTTTGGAAAATGAGGGGAAATAGCGTATCAAGGACACTTTATCCCTATTCCGCCTTTTCAGTTTCCCCCACGTCCAATCATGCCTACTTTATCGGGACTCCAAGCGGCGCATTAATTAAAGTAACTGACACTTCGTGTTCGTCCTCGGCAACTACTTCTCCGACCTCATCTTAACGAGGCGGTACGAGCTCGACTTCATCGAATTTATTTTTCGACAGGGCAAGTTACTTCAAACTGAGCTCGTCTTAACGAGGCGGTACGCGATGGACTTCGTCAATTCTACTTTTGACAGGGCAACGCACTTCAAACTGACCTTGTCTTAACGAGGCGGTACACGATTGACTTCATCAATTTTACTTTTGACGGGGCAACGGACTTCAAACTGACTTCGTCTTAATGAGGCGGTACATGATTGTCTTCGTCAATTCAATTTTTGACGGGGCAACGCACTTGACATCACTCATACCTCAGCTATTTCCCCTAACTCACACCCTCACTTCTACATCTTTTTAGGGGGGGATGTGATAGGATATGACCTAGCACCTAGGCCCAAAGCATCAGACCCAATATAATTGGGCCCCGACATTAAGCTCGGCCCAGGTAGCTCGGCCCAACTGAAGATAAGAGACTCCATCACCAAGGCAACCAAGACTCCTACATCGACTACAACTCAAGCTCTAAGAGAGATATAGAAGCTCGGTGTTTATCCATAAAGGAGGAGATCAAGCCAAAGAGTCCAAATAGGAGAAGGATTCGTATTATAGTCGAACTCCATGTAATTATCTATAAATATGGGCTTAGAATAGATTGAGAGGGGAGAACAATCTTGTAATTACTACTCATACAAGCAATAAAGATCCATACTCTTTCCGCCCGTGGACGTAGATCTATTCCAATAGATCGAACCACGTAAATCCCTTTGTGTTCCGTTGGCTTTCGTGTTCATTAATTCCTTATTGGTGCTCATTAATTCCCTTACGAAAACAAGATCGATCACTTATATTTAAAAATATTATGGGTAAACTCAAAAAAAAATATTATGAGTTTTGTTTTTGATAAATTTTTTGGAAGAAAATAAAAGTGACATTTTTGAACAATTGGAAAAGTTGGTCGTGAAAAGTCAAAAAGAAAGAGAGGAGAAAAAAAAAACAAGGAAAAGAAATGAATTGAAGCACGGGCTGAATGGCTTCCCTCCTTCTTCCGGACTTTATTACCGAAAGTGATTCCAGCTTGAGCCCATCATAATTTAAGGCCCACCAACCGCCAGGTGGGTTTGGCCGGACGGTGAATTTGGCCGCATCAGAGTTTTTGCCATTGATCAATACATAAATAATAGACAATGTAACAAATACGACATTAAAAAGACAATTCATAACAAAATTAGTAGACAATGTAACACACTTGAAAATAATAAAGTTGCTAAACTTAGAAAATCACGAGAAACGAAAAAAATCACAAGATATATGACTGAACTATTAATCTAATACTCTTGATATGCTCATTTGTGGGAGGAGTATACCAACTCCAAGGATTCATTATCAATGCAATTTCTTATATGCATAAAATATTATGTGTATGTATGACAGTATGAGCTATTGTATTTTTGACATTTTTTTTTGAAGTTGTGCAATTTTCCTTTATTTAATAAAGGAAAAAAATTAACTCTCTTTGTTATTTATATATTAACGATTATAATATCTTAAAATAAGTTATTTCATATAGTATTGTTTAATGAAAAACTTTAAGGGTCATTATTTGAAATACCTATTTTGACTTTGTCAACAAAAATTATAGCCACCAACTTAATAAGCATAAATTATACCCACTTTTGGAGCTTTTGGAAAAAATTACCCTTTTGACTTTACTGGTGGAACATTAACTCTTTCTCTCTTGTTACGTTCTTTTTCTTTTTCTTTCACAACTTGTAATTTTCTTTCTCTTTCTCTTCTTATTTTTTTTTTTCTCTTTCATCAAATTACACGAAATATAATTTTTTTTTACTGAATTTATGTACTTTTGGTACCTCTTGAACTATATATATATTTTTTAATTTTTTTTACTGAATTTAATATCTGGAACGGAAAAAATACTAAATTGTTTTAATAGTTCCAAGAAAATACTAAATAGTTACAACTGTTCCAACGAAAAGTTGGAACTATTGGAACAATTATTCCAACTGTTCCAACAAAAAGTTGGAACTATTGGAACAATTTAGTAAGTATTTTAGTTGGAACAAAATACTAAATTGCTCTAATAGTTCCAACTTTTCGTTGGAACAGTTGGAACAATTTAGTAATTTCGTTCCAATAGAGTCAAACATCACCAACGATGATGAGAAGAATGAGAGAGAGAATCCGGAAAAAAAGGGCATAAGAGAGAAAGAAAAAAAATCAATATTGATGTTTGAGAAGAAGCAAAATTACACAAACATCGACTCTTAATAAATACTCTATAATATATAGTCGTCAAATGTAATCTGTAGCTACATAATTTCCAAAAAGAAGAAAAAAAAACTATGCCAAAATAAGAAAAATTGAAGTCAGAGCTCCCAGCAACACCAAAGATAAATTATATAAAAAAAAAAGAAGCAAAAAGAAGGCCAAGAAAAGTAGATTACGCAAGATTGTGATTGCAAATATCACATATCTCAATATTCATAGCCCACTCCGGCCCAATCAGCATATCACTCGTAGCTCTATCCACCATAGCGTTAACCATCTTTTCTCCTCCTCCTCAATCTAAAAACCCTAATTCCACAAACGAAAAGCAATGATTGGAGTCGACGCCATCACCGCGCAATAACTATTTTTGTATTTTTTGGTCACGGTTTTGTTATTTATTTTGAGATCAGTGAAAGAGCAAAAATCAAACCTTAATAATCCTAAACGGCACCTAGTATGGAGAGAAGGTGGGGAGGGAGAGAGAGGGAGGGAGGCGGTAGGGAGAGTCGGCGGCGGTGGTGGGATGACGGCGGCGGTGCTCCTGTGAGGCGGGAGCAAAGCGAAAAGCACGGGAGAGAGGGAGAGACGATAAGAGGAAATGTTTGATAAGAGAGAGAAAGTAGATCTCAGATCTGAAAATATGGGGGACAGACGGGTCTTTCAATTCAAAACTAAGTGCATTTTCGTCTCAAAAAGCAAAAAATGGGTATAATTTATGTTTTTTTTATCTTATTGGCTGCGATTTTTATTCGCTAAGTCAAAATGGCTAGTTCATACCATTTTCACAAACTTTAATGGGTCTAAAGTGTAATATATAAAAATATGTACTACGTAGTTGTTATTGTAAAAATATTTAAAATGGTATAAAAAAGAATATATAGAGAATAATCTTTTGAATTTGAGTTTGAGTTACCGCAAAATGGTTTGGATTTGGGCTTCACCATTGGAGATACCCTTATGTGTTTAGAATTTTTCAACATGCATTTTAATATGTCCAAAAATGAATGTTAAGATAAAATTTGGTATCGCTTAATATATTATATTATTCTGCTTCATATAGATTATAATACACTATATCAAGTGACACTTAAACATTATCTTAACATCTACTTTCGACACAATGATATGTGTGTCAAAAGATTCTAAGCACATAAACGGCGAACGGAAGGAGTAAAAATAATGGAGTGCATGAATTTAAACGTTTAAAATAAATGTTGTATTTTTTTTAATACAAAATGTTGTAATTTGTGCATAAGAATTCTAGACAAAATTGATTTATACAAATAATTTATTAAACTTGTTACGAACTTTCTAACCAGGGTTCTACAAATCAGACGCTTAAGTGGCGCTCAATGATTGGCGGCCCCCACCGACCTGATTACAGTATAACTAAATCGGTAGTCTAGTCTCTAGGCGCTAGCGAACTAATCATCGGTGCGGACTAATATGTAAGTTTGACAGACTCTAGGCAAATTTAAAATTAAATATAATTAGATTACATATTGATCGATCTTATTTTCGTAGGCAATTAATGAATGTTGACAAGGAATAAATGAACACGAAAATAATGGAACACGAGGGATTTATGTGGTTCGATCTACCGGAATAGATCTACGTCCATGGGGCAAAAAGAGAGTATGTATATTATTGCTAGTATGTGTGTGTTGCTTACAAGATTATTCTCTCCTATCAATCTATTCTAAGCCCCTATTTATAGGTAATTACATGGACTTTGACTATGATACAAAGTCTTCTCCTATTTGGACTCTTTGGCTTGATCCTCATCTCATGGATAGACACCGAGCTTCTATATCTCTCTTGGAGCTTGAGTTGTAGTCGATGTAGGAGTCTTGATTGCCTTGGTGAAGAAGTCTCTCTTAGTTGGGCCAAGTTTAACTGTTTGGGCCCAATTATATTGGGTCTGATGCTTGGGCCTAGGAGCTGGGCCGTATCCTATCACATCCCCCCCCAAAAAGATGTAGAAGTGAGGGTGTGACCTAGGGGAAATAGTTGAGGTAGGAGTAGTGTAGTATAAAGTACCTTGTCCCGTCGAAAAATAAATTCGACAAAGTCGAGTTCGGCTCGTCCCGTCAAAAGAAGAGGTAAAAAAGAAATGCCTTGCCCCGTCGAAAAATAAATTCGACGAAGTTGAGTTCGGCTCATCCCGTCAAAAGATGAGGTAAAAAAGAAATGCGTTGCCCCGTCGAAAAATAAATTCGACAAAGTCGAGTTTGGCTCGTCCCTTCAAAAGACGAGATAAAAAAGAAATGTCTTGCCCCGTCGAAAAATAAATTCGACGAAGTCGAGTTCGGCTCGTCCCGTCAAAAGACAAAGTTAGGTTTTAGGTAGCTCGTCCTCGTCATAAGACGAGGTTAGGCTTTAGGTAGCTCGTCCTCGTCATAAGACGAGGTTAGGCTTTAAATAGCTCATCCTCTTCATAAGACGAGGTTTGGCTTTAAGTAGGTCGTCCTCGTCATACGACAAGGTTTGGCTTTAAATAGCTCGTCCTCGTCATATGACAAGGTATAGCTTTAAATAGCCCGTCCTCGTCATAAGACGAGGTTTGGCTTTAAGTAGCTCTTCCTCGCATAAGATGAGGTTAGACTTTAGGTAGCTCTTCCTCATCATAAGACGAGGTTAGGCTTTAGATAGCTCATCCTCGTCATAAGACGAGGTTAGGCTTTAGGTAGCTCATCCTCATCATAAGACGAGCTTAGACTTTAGGTAGCTCTTCCTCGTCATAAGACGAGGTTAGACTTTAGATAGCTCATCCTCGTCATAAGATGAGGTTAGACTTTAAATAGCTCGTCCTCATCATAAGATGAGGTTTGGCTTTAAGTAGCTCATCCTCGTCATACGATAAGGTTTGGCTTTAAATAGCTCGTCCTCATCATAAACGAGGTTTGGCTTTAAGTAGCTCTTCCTCATCATAAGATGGGGATTGGCTTTAGATAGCTCTTCCTCGTATGAAACGAGGATTGGCTTTGGGTTCCTTATTTGTCGAGAAGTATCGATAGGAGTGGTCCCCTTACGCGCGTTTAAATTTTACCCTAGTTTTGGGGTTTATTTATCCTCGAAAGGATATTAAGTTACCCTCGTCAGGGTTTTAGAATAAAAGGGCGAGATAATATGCATAAGTGGAGTAGTAATATTCATAAATGCAAAATGAAGTATGCAAGACCAAACAAATTAAAGGAAAAATAAAGACTCTATAAATAGAAAAACTGAAGTTCGAAAGAGAACAAAAATCACAAGACGACCTGACTCGTAACCTAGATGAACTAAATGGACTTAAACATTACTCTCAACCACTTATGTAAAATACCTCTTTAAATGAGTAATGTACCATGTACGGGGTATAGGCTCACCGGATAAGTGGGCGAGCTTATACGACCCTTTGCCGAGGACTTCTTCAACTCGATAAGGTCCTTCCCATGTGGCTTCTAGCTTACCAAGCCTTGCAGCCTTACTGACTTTGTTATTTCGAAGAACGAGGTTGCCTACTTGGAATTGCTCGTACTCGACTCTCTGGTTGTAATACCGAGCTACTTGTTGCTTATACTTAGCTTCTCTTATGTATGCCAGCTCTCGTTTTTCTTCTAACAGATCCAGGTCGGTTTGGAGACCTTCTTCATTGTCTTCGACTCGGCAGGCCGATCTCTACCGGGATCACTGCTTCGGTTCCATACACCAGGCTGTAGGGTGTTTCACCGTTTGAGGTCCGGGGAGTTGTGCGGTATGACCATAAAACTTGGGGTAAGTTCGCTACCCAGTCTCCTTTGGCTTTATCGAGGCGAGCTTTAAGTCCCTTGATGATCGTCCGGTTGGTGACTTCAGTTTGGCCGTTTGCTTGAGGATGAGCTACCGAAGTGAACTTTTGCTGAATATGAAGCTCTTCACACCATTCCCTGAAAGTTCTGTCTATGAACTGCGTCCCATTGTCCGAGACGAGGATATGGGGTACGCCGAAGCGGCACACTACGTTTTTCCAGATGAAGTTGAGGGCATTCTTGCTCATGATTTTTGCCAAAGGTTCGGCTTCTACCCATTTGGTGAAGTAGTCAATGGCTATGATGAAAAACTGGAGTTGGCCGGGAGCTTTATCTAGCGGGCCGACGATGTCTATCCCCCATTGCTTGAACGGCCATGGGCTTTGCATTCTGGTGAGGTCGGTTTGTGGTAACCTCGGCACGGCCGCATGTATCTGACATTTCGGACATTTTTTGACGAGGTCTACAGTCTACTACATCCTGGAACATCGTAGGCCAATAGTATCCCCATCGCATGAATTTTTTTGAGAGTGCTCTGGCTCCGATGTGGCTTCCACACGCTCCTTTGTGTATTTCTCGCAGTGCGTAATCTGCCTGGTTCGGACCTATACACCTTAGGAGGGGCTGGAGGTATGATGTTCTGTAAAGCACTCCCTATTCAAGAATGTACTTCGTAGACTTGCTCAAGATTTTCCTAGCTTCGAGCTTATCACTGGGCAATTCTCCATTCTCCAAATAATTTAGAAGATGAGTCATCCAGTTTGGCTCGTCATTAGTTACTAGGTTGACCTCGGCTTCGTCTATACTTCGGAGTTTGACTTATTCCATAGGAGAGCTTGTAGATGATGACACCAATTTGCTTAAGGCATCTGCTCGGTTGTTTTCCCCCTAGGGATGCGAATCAACTCGAAATACGAGAAGTACTGTTGTAAGGTCTTGGCTTTGTGGAGGTACTTTTTCATTATGTCGCCTTTAGCCTCGTACCTTCCTAGCATGTGGCTCACTATGACTTGGGAGTTGCTGTAAACTTATACAGATCGTATCTGGAGAGACGAAGTCCGACGATTAAAGCTTCGTACTCCACATCATTGTTTGTTGTTGGGAAGTCGAACTGAAGTACATAAGTTGTCTGATGTCCATCTGGGTTGAGGAGTATGATACCTGCTCCGCTTCCCGAATGCCCCAAAGCCCCGTCCACATAGACTTTCCAGCAATCTTTAGGCAGTTCTTTCGGAGCTTTGGCATCGGTTTTGCTTGGGGAAGGTTCATTCAGCTTCGGCACATCTGTGAACTTAGCTTCCACCTAGAAATCTGCTAGGGCTTGACCTTTGATGGCTTGGCAAGGGCAAAATGAGATTGTGTGCTTGCCGAGCTCAATTGCCCATTTGGCAATTCTTCCCGACGCTTCCGGTTTTGTCAGCACTTGTCGAAGTGGCAGGTCGGTCAGGACTTGTATGGGATGTGCATGAAAGTAGGGTCGCAACCTCCTTGCAGCATTCACTAATGCCAACGCGACTTTTTCGAGTGGTGGGTACCTCGTCTCTGGCCCTTTCAGCGCTAGGCTGATGAAATAAATAGGTAGCTGATGATTTCCTTCCTCCTGTACTAATACTGCACTTATGGCTTCATCCGAGGGGTACAGAGAAAGAGCTTATCCTTCCTGTGGGACGGATAGGGTCGGGAGATTGGCAAGGTATTTCTTGAGGTCTTCAAATGCCAACCTATGCTCGTCTTTCCAGTTGAACTCCAATGTTTTTTTCAGGATCTTGAAGAAAAAAAGTTACTTTTCTGCGGCCTTTGACAAGAAACGACTCAGGGTGGCTAGGCAGCCCGTCAACTAGTGCACATCATGAATGGTTTTTGGCACCTTCATTTCTTGGACTGCTCGAACTTTGGATGGGTTGGCTTGCAATCCTTCTTTGGAAACCCAACACCCCATAAATTTTCTAGATTGGACCATGAACGTACACTTTTGGGGGTTCAGCTTAAGGTTTACCTCGCGTAAAAGACCGAGGATGATTTTGAGGTCGTCAACCAAAGTGGCTAACTCCTTGCTTTTGACGACGATGTCATCTTCGTACACTTCTATGATTTTGCCGATGTGAGGCTCGAATATCTTGTCGACCATCCTTTGATAGGTAGCTCCAGCGTTCTTTAGTCCGAAAGGCATTTTCTTGTACATGAAGATACCAAAGTCTGTGATGAAGGCTTTCTTTGGTGCGTCTTCGTCACTCATTAGGACTTGGTGGTATCCTTTATACAGATCCAAGAAACTGAAAATCTTATGGCTGACCAGAGCTTCGAATTTCTTGTCGATGTTGGGGAGGGGGTAGCAATCTTTAGGGCAGTATTTGTTGAGATCGGTATAGTCGATACACATCCGCCACCCTCTTCCTTGCTTCTTAACCATCACCGGGTTAGCAATTCACGTTGGATATGTGACCTTCAAGAGTATATGTGCTTTCAGAAGCTGATGCACTTCGTCATATATGACTTGGCTTCGTTCTGCTATGAATACCCACTGCTTTTGCCAAACTGGTTTCACTCCCGGGTCAATATTTAGTCGATGTGTGATGATACTTGGTGAGACCCCGGTCATGTCGAGGGGTGACCAAGCGAAGACATCTCTGTATTCCCTTAGGAGTTGGACGATCTTCTTTCTGAGTTCGGCTCCACCAGCGAAGCCTACTTTAACGATCTTATATGGGTCATTTTCGTACAGTGTGACATCTTCTACTAGTTCGTTAGATGCAGATGATGTCTTTTCCAGCTCCAACTCCTGTTTCTATAATTGCTATGCTTGTGGGTGCTGAGGTGTTCCAACACCTCGTAGAGCAATTTGCAAGCATTCTTTGGCTCATTTCTGATCCCCACGAACCACGATGACTCATCCCTTTGAAGGGATCTTGATTGTTAAATGGTACGCCGAGCATATAGCCTTTACCGCAACTAGCCAATCTTTGCCCAAGATGATGTTGTAAGGGGAATTGGCTTTGACGACGAAGAAATTCACCACTTTAGTGGATGACATCGGATGTTTCCCCACCGTAACAGAGAGTTGGATGACCCCCTCCGTGTATGTCTCTTGCCGTACGAAGCTTTTTAAAGGGATTGGTGCCGGCGTGAGGTGTGCCTCTTCGATCCCTAGTTTTTCAAAGCAATCTTTGAAGAGGACGCTCACCGAAGCTCCGCTGTCGATAAATACCCGCTAAAATAGCTTATTGGCAACAACTGCTTTGATCACGATTGCATCCTGATGAGGTACTCCTTCTGGCACCGGGTCCTTCTCAGAAAAGGTGATGACCTCGTCCTTTCTGAACCTCTTATGGGAAGGCTCATCCGTTTGAGGGCTTCTGGCACCGGGTCCTTCTCAGAAAAGGTGATGACCTCGTCCTTTCTGAACCTCTTATGGGAAGGCTCATCCGTTTGAGGGCTTCGGGCCTCGGCCTTGAGGGAGCCCCGTGATGGCTGTGATGATTCCATCGAACTGAGGTTGGTCCTCGTCCTTGTCATCATCATTGCGCTTTGTTTTTTTATCAACGTGGGGGTCGCAGTTGTTTCCCCCTATTCTGCCTGCACTTTCCTTTGCCCTGAGGTCGGGCTTCATATTGGCCGCAATTTCGGTACCTCTTGAGGGTGCCATCGCGCACCAATTGCTCTATATCCGCAACAAGATTTCTGCATTCCTCCGTGTCGTGCCCGTAATCCTCATGGAAGCGACAATACTTCTCCTTGGATCGGTGCTTCGCCCCTCCACTTGTCATGGGCCGAGGCTTCTCGAACATCTCGGTGTGCAGTTCGTAGATCTCTGTCCTCAGCTTCGTCAATGGAGTCAATTGGCTTTGTTCCTAGTTTTGCCGAGGTCCGAGCCTGGATTCCAGGGGTGCACGCTGGAGCCTGTCGAAGGCACTTTGCCGACTTTGGCCTCGGTCGTTCCGATCCTCATTCTTCCGATCCGACGGTTTGGCCTTGTCGGCTTTGCATTTGCGCCTGTCAGCTTCATCGGCTCTTGCGAACCGATCTGCTATGATCCATAATTGCTTCGCAGTGCGAGGTTCGTCCCTCACAATTTCTTTGTACAGAGCTCCCAACTGGATAGCATTTTGAAAGGCAGAGATTAGGACCTCATCAGTTAGGCGCCCGACTTTCAGACTTTCTTTATTGAATTTAGTCATAAAGTCACTGATAGGTTCACCTCGCCTTTGCTTGATAGTAAGGAGATGTGCCGAGGTGGTTTTTGCCTCGGCTTTCTGGAAAAACCTTCGCTCGAAGGCATCTATCAGCTCATCGTACGACCTGATACTGCGAGGTAGACTGTCGAACCACATGCGAACATTATCTACCAACAATTCCGGGAAGACCTTGCACATGTAGATATCGTCGCTGAGTCCCTGGTTGACCATGTTGTATTGGTATTGGGATAGGAAATTCCTCGGGTCGCACGATCCATTATATGGCTAGATAGGCAGAACTCTGTATGTATCCGGGAGAGGAATGTAAAGTATTCGGTTGGTGAAAGGGGTAGAGATCCTCCCGTACATGCCGAACCTCCCTCCTCGGTGAAATGAGATCCTCCCGTACACTCCGAGGTGAGATGGTGTCGCGCAAAGGTGAGATGATATCGTGGCGATGGTGGTCCCCTTGGCGATCGTCAACAAATCTCCTAGGGGGAATCCCGGCATCCCGTGCGCCTATGATCCTGATGCTAGGGGACTTTTGCCGATGCCGCGATCCGGATGTAACTTCGCGCTCTCTATCATCGCTGCGTGAAGGTTGGCCTTTTTCACTGATTTCGAGTTTTTTATTGTTTGGCGAACTGGAGAAAATCTCGCTTGTTATGCGCAAGGTATTCCCTGACAGCATCGTCGAATTGATCCGGTTGGAGGTGGACGTCCTCCTCCTCCTGGCTGCTATTGTGACCTTCTCCTTCTGGATAGATTGGCTTGCCATGCTTATCTAACGACACGTGCTGAACGTGTCCGTCCTGAGTTTGGCCTCTCGCATGTTCCATCCCGTGTCGTCGGCGTGTTGCAGGGTTTGGGTCTTGCGCCTGGCTTGCCTCGACTTCGGGGATTTCTGTTTCCCAAACTGGTGGATTTGCTGCCTGACTTTGTCCGGTTTGTTTAGTCTCCTTTTCCTTGATGGCAGCGGCAGCAACGGTTGATCGTGTTGGCCTTGTCATGACGACAAATTATCCTTAAAACTTTTGATCATAAATCATAAATTTTTTTTCCCACAGACGGCTCCAGTGATCGATCTTGTTTTTGTAGGCAATTAATGAACGTTGACAAGGAATAAATAAACACAAAAATAATGGAACACGAGGGATTTACATGGTTCGATCTACCGGAATAGATCTACGTCCACGGGGCAAAAGGAGAGTATGGATATTATTGCTAGTATGTGTGTGTTGCTTACAAGATTATTCTCCCCTATCAATCTATTCTAAGCCCCTATTTATATGTAATTACATGGAGTTTGACTATGATACAAAGTCTTCTCCTATTTGGACTCTTTGGCTTGATCCTCCTTTCATGGATAGACACCGAGCTTCTATATCTCTCTTGGAGCTTGAGTTGTAGTCGATGTAGGAGTCTTGATTACCTTGGTGAAGAAGTCTCTCTTAGTTGGGCCGAGCTTAACTGTTGGGGCCCAATTATATTGAGCCTGATGCTTGGGCCTAGGAGCTGGGCCGTATCCTATCACATATATTTTTTAAATTATAGATATTATGTTAAGGGTGGAAATTTAAAATACCCTTTTAAAATATTGTATGCATAAAATACCCTGTTTTATCAACACATGTAGAAAATACCATCTTTTTTAAATAATGAAAGTGATGCTCACTTTTTTGCATTTATTCGTCCCTTGGAAATTGAAAATCGACAAAGATTCTGTCAGCCCTCGATTTTTGTATTGTTTGACTATGTCGGTAGATACACACTTCATTCAAAACACTAAGCTGCCGCTGCACCCCCACCCCCAATGTTAAATAATTATTCTCCCGTTATCACCTCATCGTCAATAGCCACTCCCCACTGACGGCCACTCTCCCCAGCGATGCCCACTCCCACCGATGGCCAGAACCCACCGGTGAGCCTTTTCCAGCGAATTATGTGCGGCGGTTTGCATCTAATAAATTTCTTTTTTGTTTCAGTTACTTCAATTTAAATACCCTAACGTGTCATAAACACATAAATTAATCGACAATCTATTAACTTAATTAAACATAAATTATTCATTTATATTATAAATTATTGAAATTATACAAGTAATTTAACAAAAAAATAATAATAAGTTTAAGATGCAAACCGCCGCACCAATCTCACCGAAAAGTGCCCATTGCTGGCGACCAATGTGGCCAGCGGTGAGCAATTTTTTACGAATTACATGCAGCGGTTTGCATCTCATAATTTTTTATGTTTCAATTACTTCAATTTAAATTCACGTACTAAAATGTTATTAACACATAAATCGACAATCTAATTAAATTAATTAAACATAAATTATTCATTTATCATTACAAATTATTGAAATTATACAAGTGATTTCTTTTTTTTTGGGTCAAATTAAGTGTATATTTTTATTAATTTTAATTTGTGTTGATAATGTGCTAAAATGTGACTAACGTAACTCAAAATACAAAATACAATTATTACATGTATTCAGTACTCTAGGATCAAATATAAGCTGGACATCTGGTGCTGAAAGAAGCTTTAGTAGCTGATAGGGATAAATATCAGCTTATCCTAAATCCTTAATAATCAACGAAGACACTTAGCAATTAACTATGTTCCCTAGGACCAAAAGAAGATTCACAAAGAATACCCTCGTGGTTATGTGATATGATAGAATTCGCTCCTAATAAATTATGTCCTTGATCTGCTGAGGAATAGTCAGTGCATCTTATGCCAGAACCAGAAAGGAGCTAAACCCTCATGGTCCTCCATTCTCCCAAAGCCACAAGGCTCTTAAGGAACTGAGGATCTGTTTGTCGGTAGACCCTAGATTCTTTTTGACCGATCCTCCTATGGATCTGGTCAGTCTATTTCCATAAATGAACACTGACGCCAAATGGCTAGAGTATTCTCCTTCCTAACGAACATTTAGGACCACTCCACATAGCGCTTGCTGAGCCGGAAAGCACCCTTGCTTTTATGGTGCACAAGTACACGACTGTAGCCTTGACGAGCCCAATTTTTGTGCTCTTTTTGGATCTATTTTAGAGTAGAGCAAGTCGTGTTTGTGTCTGAGAGGATACACTTTGGGGCTTTTGCAGGGTATCATGATCAAGCCGGGTCTTATTTCGTGAAAGAGGTAAAAACCCAATTGAAAGAAACTTGGGCAAGCTGAAGCTCAAGATAAAGTACCGCGCGGAATCCAAATTTGGTAATGCGAGAAAGAGGAGAAGCAACATGGTCAAGTCAAAAGAAGAAGAATGCAACAAAAGGAGAATGAAGATTAAGCATGTGCATGAAGTACTACATGAGCAGGTTGGTGGCACTCAAGTACTGATTTGGAGACCCTAGGATTATTTTAGGATTCTTGAAATCCTTTTTGAAGTTTCCTAGTCTTAGTCCTATTCCCATTGTACCTCGTATGGAAGAGGCTCGTCGGTGGTATAACATGATGACGACTATAAGGGTTAAAATCGAAAGACCTGAACGTTAATCCTGTCATGATACAAAACTCTTGTGGACCAAACCGAATATTCCGTCCACCTACGTGAAACAACCTCTCAAATTCCGAGAAGGTGTTATCGATTAGCTCATAGGCTAATAACTCGTGTGCGGCATTGTTGGCAATCCCCCTTCTCTAAATGAGGAGCAAGTATCCAAATGGAGATTAATCTAAGAATTATTGCAAGAGGTCTTCCCTGCCAACTTAGCACAAAACCCTCGGTATTTGGGAAATTACCGAGTCTCGTACATAAAAGTTTATCTCCGTTGAGAATTGTTGCATACGAGGCCAGTTTATCTTTACAAAACGAACTTGCAAAACCATTCATCATTCTCTAACAAAAATTGGAAAAAGAAAATTCGAACTTGGACTGCCTCTGCATGGCTAATTTTAACATTCAACCGTGTACACATTTGTATTTCTATTTCAACCGTGTATACGGTCAACTTTCTGAAAAAGTTAACATATACATGGTCGAATTATAAATCTAACCGTGTACACGGTTGAAACTACAATTATATTTCAACCGTGTATATATTATCATCCCAATCCTTACTTCAAAGATGAGCCCCCATTCTTTTCCAAATTTCCCTCTCAATTCTTCGATGAGCACGAGCTTCCCTTGAACCGAATCTGGCAGGATGGGGCCCACTGAGCATTGTTTGACAGGTGATGCAACTCGAGGTAGTCATTATCGGAGCCATCGCTTGAATCATAGGCCGTCGAATCCTTCACCGACGGCGGCAACAACGACAACCCATGTTTGTCGCACGCGGCGATCTCGAGCTTCACTTTTGATCCCAAACTGAGTGATTGTAGCAATGATCGGAGTTCGCACCCACCTTGAACACCTCCAATCTTTTTATAAATTTTGCATTGAAAGGCAGAACGCCATAGAAGTTATTGCTTGCGAGATTCAAGTACTTCAACTTCTTCATATCTCTGATAAAATTCGGAATTGTCCCATTGAGCTGATTGGAACTCAAATCAACGTGGTAAGCACCGGCAATGCTGCTAAAGATTCCAGAATTGGCCCGTTTAACGAATTTGACGACATTGAGAGATTCTGCAACGAGCTCAAGTCTCTAATGGTGGTCGGAATCATCTCGTTGAGAGAATTCGAGGAGAGATTCAGATGGATGAGATTCTCGAGGATGAGTGAAATTGGAAATTTCCCCATGAGATGATTCGTCGATAAATCGATGAAGGTGAGATTGTGATGCCAATGCTTCGGGAGATTGCCGGTGAGATTAGTACCAGAGATTGCTGAGAGAGAGAGAGATAGACAAAGGGGGTGGGGATGGGGCCGGAGATATTGGTGGATGAGAGGTTGAGGAGCTGGAGGAAGGAGAGCATGTTATTCCCTCCTATGAACATGAAGTTAGAGTTGCAGGGTTCCACGAGGAAAATAATGGGGGATGATTTTGTGCAGTAAGAGGCGGCAGTGGAGATGAGAGATAGTGAGCTTGGATGAAGAGGATGAAGAAGAGGTGAGGTGGATTAAAATAATTTTTTTGATATATATATATATATATAGAGGTTGGTTTATATATTAATAAATCCTGGTGTATTAAATAGGAATGAATCTGGACCATTGATCTTAATCAAATCTATGGCTGACATTGATTTAAGCATGATTTCAAAGGGCAATAAGCATGATTTCATTTAAGCATGAATTGGTACATTTAAAAGCACAATTATATGATAAGCATAATTTTATGCACATTTAAGCATAGTTTTGTATAGCTTTAAGCATTTTTAACATTTTAACACGCCAGGATTTATTAACACACGAACCGTTCCCATATATATATATAGAGAGAGAAATGATATGCTAGTCACCTCCCGGTGGGCACCTTCGTGGGCACCTCGTCGTTTTATCACGTTTGCATTATTTTTTTTTAATTTTTAATTTTATTATATATTCTAGTATCTTAGAAATTAATTTAGAAATCATAAAATCTAAAAAATACATAAAAATCAAAGCTCGATTTATTTTATTACTCATTTTTTGAAGTTAAAAATAAAACATAACAAATTGAAAATTGAATTTTTAGATTTTATGATTTCTAAATTAATTTCTAAGATACTAGAATATATAATAAAATTAAAAAATAAAAAATAATAATACAAACGTGATAAAACGGCGAGGTGCCCATGAAGGTGCCCACCGGGAGGTGACTAGCATGTCATTTCTCTCTCTCTCTCTCTCTCTCTCTCTCTCTATATATATATATATATATATATATATATATTTTAATTTCCGTAGTCAAAGCGACGTCGTTTAATTAAAAGGGGTGCCACTAGTGCGCCATGTCGAATTCAATTTTGACCAAATTTAGGTTTTTGGAAAAATTGCACCAAATTGAAAGTTCTTGTATTTATTTGACGCAACACGAAGTTCATATGAAAACCCAAAATATCGCCAAAGTTCGTGTATTTATTTACCAATACCCCAAATTTTAAACATACAAATTGACATTTTGAGCATACAAAACCAAATTTTAAGGCATATAAACACATTAAAATCGTATTCCAACAAACATATGCATAAGATGCTTTCATTCAACAAATTCAATAACTATAAAATAAAATTTGAAAACTATGAATGAGGGAATGAATAATTTTTTTTTGATCGGAAAAGAAGATAATATTAATGAACAAACCAATTAACAGAGTACAACCCAAACATCCAAGGTACTAGGGGTACCCAAGAAAACAAACAATAAGAAAGAAAGAGGAAATAGAAAAAGTACAAAAACGTGCAGGAGCTAATTTTTCCAAATATCAAGTAGAGATCCACTCCTCCAAGCCTCGACTGGGTATAAGGTTCGAGTTGCGTCGAGCGCTTGCTCCCAAGCCCAAAATCTACCGACAACCTCCTCTTCGATTTGTTTAAAATCCCAACAAGAATTATGAAAAATAACATCATTTCGCCATTTCCAAACTACCCAAACGACACACATCCATAATCCTCCAAGCTTGTTACGCACCTTTTTTTATGTTGCCTAAATGTGAGAATTGCCAAAAGTGCTCCCTGATTGTCGTTGGAGCAGTCCAAGCGACCCCCACCTTCTACACCATTGAACTCCACAATTTGGAAATTGGCTCACAACCTACAAAAAGATGATTTGCAGATTCCAGTGTCACACCACACCACGAACAATTTATCCCATCTCCATTGATCACACCCCTTTTGTTAAGATTATCAATCGTAGGCAGTCTATCCAGCAAAAGTCTCCATGTCATGCTCACTGCTTTCCTGGGAGCCAAGGCCTTCCATACCAAGCTGAAAATTTGGCGCTCAAACAAGCTCTTATTATTCGGCTGCTCGTAGCTCGACAACAACTCATAGGCCTTCTTGACAAATCCATGTGTGTGATTCTTCTCCAGCCACGTCCAAGAATCTTCTTTGTTCATCTCGAGTTTGAATCTGTCAAGCGTAGAAGCAAGTTCGTTAGCCAAACCGGTTTCCCTACCTAACAGACCCCTTCTCCATCTAAGTCCCCATTTCCACTCTCCATTCGCCCATATCTAGACGTGCTCGGGCTTTCGGGCCCGTTGGTTTTACCTAAGCCCAGCCCGCTGGTCAACGGGCTTGGCCCGGCCCGCGGGTTAACAGGCTCGGCCCTGAACCGGGACCGACTATAGTAGGGCCGGGCTAGGGTCGGATAAATTCAGGCCCGAACCCGTCAATTAACCGACGGGCTAGGCCCGGCAGGCCGCTGCTTAGTAATCGGGCTAGGATGCTAGCCGTTGGGGCCCGACGGGCCGTTCAGGACCGACAGGCCGAGTTCAGCCCGGCGGGCCCAACGAAAGAAAACAGAGGAGCAGCTTGCGGCAGCAGGCGGCTGGTGGCTGGGGTGGTGGGGGCTGCTTTGCAATGGCTCCTAGCCATTTGAGGCACCCTCCCCCTCCTCCACTACACTCCTCATCCAACTCTTATATATCATTCATCATTCAAACACCCATTTCACTACAATCTCTCAACTCTCAAGCTTTAATTTTCACTCTAAATCACTCATCTCTCAACTCTCAACTTCTTAAGTTTGAAGCACTCAAGCTCTCACTCACTCTCATTCTCTCAATCTCTATTAGCACTCAAGCTCCCACTCTCACTCTCATTCTCATTCATTTTTATTCTCAACTCTCAACTCTCAAGCTTTCACTCTCACATTTTGCACACACTCACTCTCACTTTCATAACTACACACACACATACACAATGTTTTCCAAAGGAAACAAGGGTAAGGGCAAGATGGTCAGTGAAAGCCGAAGCGAAGGATGCCGATCATCTAAAACTCAAAAGGAAATAAGGGCGGAAGTGGCGGAAAAAATCTCAAGGCAAGTCGCCGAACGACTTCAAGCCGAATAAGATGCGAGGTTTGAGGAGATGGTCAATACGATGGAAAGTCAAGGATTCGAATTTCATGGCTCGAACGACGATGAAGAGCACGATGATGACGAACTCGATCAACCTCCTCCTCCTCCATCAAAAGCCACTAAAGTACCGAAGTCCGACATCTTCAAGAAACACTTTTGAAAAGTAGATGCTCCGGAGATCGAAGGCCAACCTCCTCTAGCCGATGGTCGAAAGAGATACCTTGCGTATTGCAACTATTGCCCAACCTTTTACAAATGGATCGAAAAGGGAGGCTATGGCACTATGACTAGGCACATGGAGAGCACGCATCCGAGTGAGTGGGGAATCTCTGCTTCTCAAACTCAAATTCGAGGTACCACTTCATCTTCGGAGACGAGTACGCCCTCTTTATTTAAATTTGATGAAGGTCGATACGAAGATGCATGTGCTAGATATTGTGCTATGGAGAAACAACCTTTTAGTTATGCCGATAGAATAACGTATGAATCATCCTACAAAGAAGGATTAGGTCCCCATGCTAGTAAAGTTGCTAGAACTCAAATGCTAAAGAGGATTAGGCGACAATGCTTGGAAAAAAAAACAAGATTTGATGAAATATTTGATTCGTTTGGGTCATAAAGTTTCTATTTGTGCCGATGTTTGGACTGATGCATATAATAGAAATAGTTATATGAGAATTACTTGTCATTGGATTGATGCAAAATGGATTTTGCAAAAACGTTTGATTGCATTTAGGGAGTTTGAAGAGCCTCACACGGCTCAAAATATTGCTTTGATTATTATCACCGTTTTAAATGAATATGGTTTGATTAATAAGGTTTTTCGGTTGGTTTTGATAATGCAACGGTGAACACCGCTAGTATTCATCAACTCATTGAAGCATGTGCACCATCTTTTGATGGAAAATACTTTCATTCTAGATGCATTTGTCATATTTTGAATTTATGTATCCAAGATGCGCTTGATATTTTTCAAGAGTCCGTTGGTCCTATTAGAAATGCCGTTAAATATTTGCATAAATCAAAAACTTTGGGGAAAAAATGGCAAAAATATTGTCGTACAAAGAGTATTGTTTATACGTGTTTCAAACAAGATGTATCTCATCGTTGGAATTATACTTACGAGATGCTTAATAGTACCATGGAGTATAAGGGTCATTTATGTGATTTTTTTAGAAAATAGTTTTCAACATTTCAATTAGTTCTTAATGAGTCATTGGGATGCATGTATGGATTTATATGGATTATTAAAGGTTTTTCATATGGCTACTAAACAATTATCGGGTGTTTATTATTGTACTTCCGTTAAAGTGTTGGAGCATTGCATATATATTGCCATGTCTTTTAAGGCTTGTTTTAGTAGGCCAAACTTGCAAGGTGTGATTTATTTTATGGTTCAAAAGTGGCGTAAGTATTTTAGGGAGATTCCAAAAATTTTCTTGCTTGCTAAATGTTTGGATCTGAAATGGAGATATGATGGTGTTTGTCAAATGCTTGGGCTTTATTATGATGCTTTTTATCAAATGGACCTTAGTGGTGTTGTAATCGAAGGTGAACAAATATTTTTTGATCTTCCTCCTAATGTGCAAAAAATCAAGGATGATCTACATAGGACTTTAATAGATATTTTTGAAGAATATAGAAAGAAGTATGGTAGTAATGAAGATAACAACATCAATATTTCTTCTTCTTCTATGATGTCTTCATTTGATTTTCTCTTTGCTATGAACTCATTAGATCCTTTAGTTCAACAAATGCAAGGAATGTACCAAAATAGAACCTATGAACATCCTAGGGGCCAAGGTAATAGTGAATTGGATATGTTTTTGCAAACTCGTTTTGTCTTTGGTGTTGAAGATAGTGGTCCGTCAATCGATGTGTTGAATTGGTGGTCGAAGAGAGTGGAGTACCCAATATTCTCCATCATGGCGAAGGAGTTATTTACCGTCCCGGCATTCACCGTATCCGTTGAACAAGCCTTTAGCACCGGAGGTCTTATGCTAGATCAAAGAAGATCAACCATGAAGCCGGCAAACATTGAAGCTACCATGTTGCTTGATGATTGGTGTATGGCCGACCTTAGAGCTCAAGAACCTGATCGGGATGATCGGAATGAGAGCGAAGATGAAGCCTTCACCGAGACGGATCGATCGGGTGCGGAGTAGGAAGCATTGTAATGTAAAAAGAACTACTTCGACTTTGATTCCTCTATAACTATGAGGATACGTAGACAACTCGATTTTAGAAATTAAATTGAGTTCAAGTCCCTTATTATTATTATTAGTATTTTTTATTTCAAATGTAAAAGTTCTTATTCAATTTTCAAAGTGATTAAATTCAGCTTAATTTATTGTTGTAATTTTTCTCATTAATAATGCAAAATTGATAAATTGTTATTCATTTTCAACAATTTAATGAGTTATTTAAATATTTTTAAATAAAATAAAAAAACTTAAAAACTTAACAAATTAACATTTCCTATTCATAAAAATAATAAATATAAAAGAATAAAATTTAAAAACTAAAGAAAGTTGCAAAAAAGAAAAAAAAAAAATTTGCAAAAGCCGAGAGCAAATTTAGCTCCCCTATTTTGGGCGAATGGGGGAGCAAACTCAGCAAAGGCAGGAAGGAAGCGGCACTAGGGCCGGCCCTTGGCCCGTCGGTTCCGGCCCGGCGGGTCTCGGGCCTGGACCGAAACCGCGGCATTCAAACTCGTGCCGGGCTAGGGCTTGTGTTCCTAGGCCCGTGGCCCGCCGGGCTGAGGCCCGAAACAGGCGGGCCCGCCCCATGGGCAGGTCTACCCATATCCCCACTTCACCCACAAGCTCATTCTTTTGCTCACTCAAATGATATAGTCTAGTGTACTTATCTTGAAGCGGCATAGCCCCCGCCCAAGGTCTCTCCCAAAAGCTAGTGTTCATCCCATTACCCAAAGTTAGGCTGAGGTTGTCAACAAACTAATTCCCCTTCTCCCCACCTAGTAAAGAAAATCACCTTATTCCACCACCCGACTCTCCCCTCCCTGCCCCCTTCGAGGACAATACGTCCATTCTTGACGATCAATTCCCCATGCCTAGACCTTAGAACTTTCCTCCACAGACTGTTTTTGTGGACAAGAAACCACAATACCCATTTACCGAGCAAGACTCTATTAAACCTACCTAAGTTTTTGATCCCAAGCCCCCCTCTTTTTTATTTTGACAAACATCGTCCCATTTAACCCACACAATCTTCTTCCCCCCACGTTCCCTCCCCACAAAAACCTGCATTGAAAAGATTTAATCAAGTTAACTACTCTCTTCGTCCCTTTCAAGTTGTTACGTTTTCCTTTTTGGGTTGTCCCTTTCAAGTTGTTACGTTTTCTATTTTGGAAAGAATTAGCAACTAAAGAACACAATTAGTAGAAAATTATGGCCTACTAATTGAGCTATTGTTTTTTTAATAAATAATAAAATAAAATATTAATTAATAAATTACTTTAATAAATAATAAAATAAAATAAAAATAAAATTTAAAGTGAATTATTTATTATTAATTAATTATTTTAGTTTAGTTTATAATTATTATAATAATTAAATTTTACTAAAAAAATATTTTATTTAATTATTTAATTTTTTATTTTATTATTTTATTAAAAATAAAATAAATAAATAAAATATTAACTATAATCCTAATTCATTACTCTATTCCGTTATCAAACTTGGGAATATTGATTCTCATGCCATAAAAACACTACTCCCCACTAAAAATACTACTCCCTCCGTCCTTGATATTAGCGTGCTGAGAGAAACGGTACGCAGTTTTAGAAGAAAATAGTATAAAGTGGAAAAAGGTGGAGATAGTGGAATAAGGGACCCACACCAATAGTGAAAAATGTGGAGATAGTGGAAAAAAAATGGGTCCAGTTTGGTAAGTATTGAAATAAAGAATAAAGTGGAAGGGTAAATATATATTTTTGCCTAGAGAATCTTTCCATTTTTGAATTGCACACTAATATGGGGGACGTCCCAAACAAAAAATATGCACACTAATATCAGGGACGGAGGGAGTAAAACACTACTAACTAATATTGATTCTCATGCCCAAAACTTATGTAACAAAGATCGGGGGAATATTTTTTTTAAAAAAAACTAGACAAGTAGTGTGAAAAGGATTAAAAAAATTTTGAAAAGTGAAAAGTTATCTTTTTAGACAATATCCACAGGAATACATGTATAGTACATGTATCTATAGGCTAAGGGACACACTCGGGTCAGCCAGAGGTACCGTACGGCCGGCTAAAACACTGATACTTTTATTCGTGTAGATTAACACTTTTCTGTATAAAGATTGACACTTTTAAAAATTAGCATTTTATTCGTAAAATAATTATGTTAAAAATTAACATTTTTATTCGTATAGATTAACACTTTTCTATAAAGATTAACATTTTGACCCGGCCACATTATGTGCCCCACCTCACCCAAGTGTCATAGGCTAATAGGTGTATCGAGGGAGAAAAAAGTAGTAGTACTCAGTTTGTCTCTCTCTCTCTCTCCCATTCAGCTATCTGCCCTCTGTTACTAAATACCAGACTCAACACACACAACACACCAATTTCCATTTCACACACAATTTCACTCGGTTTTACCTTTGTAGAGCAATACAGCAGTGAAAGTGGAGCAACATCCATTTGATCTAGGGTTTTATTTGGGCTTGAAATGCGGAGGGGCCACCATGGCTGAATCACCTACATCAACCTCTGAAATACCCCCAATGGAGAAGTTAGGGTTAGGGTTCTTAGTCGATGACACGCCTCCGTCCGATCCGATCAAACCCGAGCCCGAGATTGTTGAGATCCACCACCCCCTGGAGACTCCCGAAAATGCCCCTGCTGGAGAGAGTGATCCACCGACGCCGGTGATGGCAGAGGTGGTGGGCGAAATTGTCGTCCTTGATGAAGAAACGGAATGGCGGAATGCTTTTGAGAAAGACCTTTGTGAGCTTACTATCCAGCATGCCCAAATCGAGGGGGCCAGCGAGAGATTGGAAAGCGCTTATGAGGAGAAAAGGTATGACTTGGGAACTGTGGATAGAAGCGATCAGGATGAAGAAAAGGATGGAAGAGATTCAGAGAGCGTTAAAGATGAACATGAGATTAATGGAGGTGATGAGGGTGAGGAGGGTAATGCAGCTAGTAAGCTGGACGATGAGGAGATGAAGTTAGAGAGACATAATCAGAACAATAACCGAAGGAGGATTAACTATCCCATGAGACCTGATGCAGAGGATTGCGCCTTTTATATGAAATTCGGGTCGTGTAAATTTGGGCTCAATTGCAAGTTTAATCATCCTCCTAAAAGAAAGAATCTGGTCTGTTTGAATAGCTTGATTGATTATCCGACTAATGTTTTATGCATAGTTCATCGTATTGCAGTCATTGTTACTTATCTTTAATCATTAGAACATCTTTGCTTTTTTGCAGGGTCTTAAGGAGAGAGCTAATCACAAGGAAGATAACCCAGAGAAGGCAGGACAAGCTGAATGCAAGGTTATCACAGTTTCTTCTTTTGCTTTTTGGGGCAGAAACAAAGATATGTATTTGCTTTACAAGTGGATGTCTATTTTCATTCTTTATTGCACCCATATGAATTACTTTCTTTAATGGGGTTCCTGATAACTTCTTGCTTATTGAACACGAGATATAGTGTGATAGTCTCTGTCCTTTCGTCGTGCTACCGAGGACAATCCCCTTGTTTGAATTCACGTCTGGTTAATTTAGTATCTAAACGTTACTTATCTGAACATTTATTCTTTCCCTTGGCTACTTCTATCTAATTTTTTATTTTTATTTTTCCTGATGCATGAAGTATAATATTTTGCTGATATTTTGTTTGTTCTTCTTCAATTATATATATACTGGTTGAATTTCTCCTGTGATTTTCATATCTGTTACAGCAATTTACTTGTATGTAATGCAGTATTACATGACATCCGGGGGGTGCAAATATGGAAAAGACTGTAAATATTCTCATGGTTCAGACAGAAGCTCCACGACCCAAATTCCAGAGTTCAACTTCTTAGGGTTGCCAATTCGAATTGTATGGCACTTCTGCAGACTTTAAAGTTTTTCTTTTTCATGTATATATATATGGATTTGTTACCTTGATCTAGGCTTTGGTTTAAGTTAGGTTGCAAATGTGGAGTTTTATGAAATTGAAACTCTTAAAAAATTGGAACGTCTATGAAAATAGCTTATACTTTCAAGTAGCTGCAGGTAGAAAAAAATTCGGTTGTCATTTCTGGCTATGGTACTGTGGAAAACTTTAAAACTATGTAAAGAAAAGTTTAACTAGTTTCTTTCAGCTCAACTCAATTTGTTTAGTGATCCATAAGTTGGTAATGGTTATCAGTAATCTTCCTCACAGGGAGAAAAAGAGTGTCCCTACTACATGCGAACTGGGTCCTGCAAATACGGATCGAACTGCAGATTTCATCATCCTGAGCCAGTCACTGTTGGTGGTGACTCCACTTCTGGATATAGAAATGGTGGCTCGTTTCCATCACAATTTGTTTCCTCATCGTCTGCCTCGACATGGTCTTCACCAAGAGCATTCAATGAGACTTCTCCATTTTTTCCATCTATGTTTCCACCATCCCAAGGTGCTCCTACTTCACGTCAAGATTGGAATGGGTATCAGGTAAGGTTTGCTTATCATGCTACCTTATGGTTCATTATTTTTGGTTTCAGTTTTCTATTTTCTTCAAACCTTATGCAGTTACCATTTTTAGATATCTACCTAGTACTGCTTTGTTTTCATTTTTATGAGAAGATATTTAGATGTTAGTCAGAATTGGCTTTCTTGTCATGCTTAGGGAGTGCAAACCTCTATATGTGTGTGTGCTCTTTATACGTAGTATTGTCCCTTATTTTTAGCAAACAAGTGCTTTTGGGTGGGAAACAGTTACTCGTAGCCAAACTCGTTGATTTCTAAAAGAAAGCATGCTGCTTGGATCGTTGGTGTCGCATACGGATATGGAATATTGTTATTGCTTGTTGGTAAATTGCTGTAAACATTGTAGGTGGGTGGGACTGCTTGAGGCCTTTGTACGTAGTGTATTCTTCCTTTCACCTGGGTTATTTTATGTTTTTATTATGAGGGAACCAGGAAGGGTGTAAATTAAGGAGTTAGGAATTATATTCGAATGCCAAAATCTTCTGATATCTTTTCAATTTTTTTCGTAAACTTCTAATATCATTTTGTAAGCTATGGTTTTTGTGAAGCCTTTTTTTGAAATTATGTTGTTTCTTTTGCATTGATCACTGATCATGCTAATCTAAATGACATATTTTTGTGTCTGTTGTCTCGTGGTAATGCTCAACGTAGCCATAAATAGCTTAGCTTCTATTTTATAAGGTCAAGTTGATGCTGTATTTAGTGAAGTAGAGATCGTCAGGAGTTAAATCTCTATCTCTGACTTTATTATTTGTAATGAATATTTTATTTCTGAGTATCTATCATGCTGGGTCATTTATTAAGCCTAGACAGCCAACAGGAAGCAATAAGCTTCAGTTTGGCTTGACTTGGTTTATTTAGTAAGTTCGACAATGTGTCTCAATTGATTTTATTCTTAAGAATTATGTGTAGTAACGTAATAAGCTCAAGTTAAGTAATTAAACAATCTCTATCCCTACTAGAAAGTAGTCTTGGTTCAGAAATAACAAGAATTTCTGTCCATATGTTTCATGATTTTGATTTTCTCCTGTGATCTTTAACTTAATACAATATTTTCTTGTTGTAAGTGAAATAAGATCGTTAGCAGTAGTTCAGGACATAATTATTTTGATATAAGTACAGTAGGGACTCTAAACAAGTGATTCTTCCTGGAGCATCTATAGTATAGTTAGCAAAAAAGGGGGTCATTCTAATTACTTTTGCATCACCCGATTTTCTTTGAAATTTTTCTTGCCAGTTAGATGTAAAATGGTCTTTAACTGAGTAGATTACTCCACATTCAGGTTAAAATTAATGTAGTCAATATATAACAATAGGGTCATTTGTTACATAAAATGTGAATAATTGTTTTTTTTTTTGTAAATGCTATGCATGGAAGCAAGCAATCTTGTGAATATGTTGCCTCTCCTCATCTCTGCTTTGAAGGCAATATGATTATCGATCGACGAATAATTCTCATCCGTATTTGTCTGTGTTTGTGTTTGATGCCTCTTTAGCTGTCTTATCTGCTTCTTTTCATTTTTGGCTTGTTTGAGGCTGCGACCTACTCTTCATCAGAGGGCCTACCAACACCCCCAGCATTCACTATGAACAATCATCTACCATCTGAGATGAACTTTCCTATGCATCGTCATCAGCCTACTGATAATTCAATCGAAGAATATCCAGAACGTCCTGGTGAACCGGAATGCAGTTTCTTCCTAAAAACCGGTGACTGCAAATACAGGTCAAATTGCAAATTTCATCACCCAAAAAGTCGTATGTTCAGGAAACCAAACACATTCACTCTCAGCGACAAAGGCCTACCTCTTAGACCTGTAAGCTTTTCTTATTTCTCTCCCACACGCACACGCAAACATAGATATATGTTGCCTTCACAGTGTTGATAGACGCTTTTATGTCAGTTTGACGCTTTCTTGAAATCTCAACAACCATCATCTGAAATGAACAAAATACAAATTGGGTTTTGTCGGAAAGGAAAAAAAAAAAAAATTCTGAGCAACCTACTGTGGTGATAATCTGTAAATCAATTAGCTTGCATTGTTTTGATAATGCAGGATCAGCCCATTTGCACGTACTACCATCGCTATGGAATTTGCAAGTATGGACCGGCTTGTAAATATGATCATCCGTCAAACTTTGCTATCTTACCGACTCCGACTCCGACTCCTTTTGAGCAGCCACCATTTGGGAATTCAAACACCATGGATGAGGCTTTAATGTCGGGGAAAGGAAATGAAAGTTGATTTCGTAAGCTTAGAAGGTTTAGCCTAACTTAGAAAAATGATCAGATCTCATTTTGTCAGGTCTTATTAATTTACTCGTCGTTTCATGTTAATCTAGAATTCGAACTTGGAACCTGCGACTGATGCTTTGACTTTGTTAGTAACCTGAGTACAGTTTTGAAGAGACGACAACACTACATATTTTATCTTTGCTCTCACTTTTACTGAAACTAAAATAACTCTTAGCTTTCTTTAAACTTCGCAGCTTGTTATGCTATCGGTTTTTTTTTTTTTTTTTTTTTTTTATATTATGAGCCGACTCCATGTACATGACAGGCAGCTATGGAGACTTTTTTGTCCCTCCTTTTAGTAAGAAAGCTATGAGATACTACCCCGCAAATTTAGAAACATGTAGAAAACTACGTGCTTTTGTGTGAATAGAATAAAAATAAATTATAGCGATAATTATCATTCATTTTAACAATGATTATTGCTAGTAGGGATGTAAACGAATCGAATCGAAGCGAATAACACTCTATTTGATTCGAATTCGAATTCGAAATTTTTTCGAATACTAGATTTGATTCGTATTCGATTCGAAAGTATATTCGAAAGTATTCGATTCGATTCGAATATTCGTTTCTTTTTTTTTTTCTAATGATATTCCAAATGATATTTTCGAGAAAATAATTCGTATTCGGTATTCGATTCGGATATTCGATTCGAATTCAATATTTAAGAAAAAAAAAATTAATTGGGCTTAAGAATTAATCTCTTATATATATAATTATATTACATGCAATATATATTTATATTTATATATTTTATCGAATATTTACGAATACCGAATCAAATATCATAAATTTGTATTTGTATTTGAATAATAATCGAATCATAAAAAATATTTGTTTTCGAATTCGAATCGTAAAAAATCGAATACGAATAGAGCTAATCGAATACGAATACCGAATCGAATCAAAATTATTTGATTTGTTTACAACCCTAATTGCTAGGTATGGAGACCAAGTTTTATTGTATGCAACGACGACAAAACTTGGTCTCGTTGACTCGTCCAACTTGCCAATGACTATAGTCAAAATTAAAGATCAAACGCAGGCTTACCTTTTTTGAAAAAGAAAAGGCTAATTAGTCATGAATTGATCAATATTAGGTCTCCCTTAGTCCCCCCATATATATGAGGGTGAACTTTATAAATACCCAAAAAGGATAAGTATATTAGTTTTATACCCACCACTTTAATTATATAAGTTTCATACCCAAAATGCCTTAAAAGGACCACCATACCCTTTTTCTTATATAAAACACTATTTCCAAGTATTTGTTAAACATATGTTTAATTCTTCATGTAAATAATAACAGACCCATCACACTTTCGTAAATAAAATTAATGCATACCAACTTCATACCTCGAACTGCTTCGGGATCTCTTTTGCCAGAGGTTTTATAGACTGCGTCTAACCACCAGGAGCACCTTATGGTTCTCTGTCGAATTCCTTCCTTAGCTTCTGATCCGCCTCGCCTTCGTCTTAATTATCAATCCGAGCAGCGCTCCAGGAATCGTGATAATGGCTCAGAACACTGAGCGAAAGACTCACTGCGGGCTTAATTTGTTGGTAAACAAAATTTTAAGATACGAAGGTAATGAGCAAAAGCCCGTACTTTTATTAGGGAATTATAAAATATTTATTACATAAATTTATCTCCTTTTGGGAGGAGACAAACTTGTTTAGCTACCTATGGTAGCGGAATGGAAAACTCGCATACACTATAAATTTGAAAACTATTACAAAACTGATGTTTGAAGAAAGCTAAGAAAATGATCGATGATCTTTGCTTCCTTCGCTCGTCTTTATTTATAGAGGGCCGAAGACATCCCTCTTGCTTGAATTATTGCATCGGATTCTCTTTTCCACCGATGCCAGCTTGTTCCCATGTGATGCATTGGTCCTTCTTCCTCCATTACCACCGAAAGTAGCAATAATTGAGGGTGGCTGATGGAGTTTGGGGTCCTCCATTTTTGATTTCCACCGAAAGAAGATGGTGTCCTGTCTTTTCTTGAGTAAAGACTCTCAAGATTCTTTTTCTTTTCCACGGTTTAGAATTTTTTGAACCGTGAGACATTTCTTTTTTCACGGTTTTATCATGACCGTGAAGATTTTTCCTTTTCACGGTTTATTATTATTTTATTTTTATTTTTATTTTTTATTTTTAACCGTAATTTTCTCTTCTCACCCTTGTCGTTTTCTTTTTGGGTGAGATTCCTCCATAATAGAGTCACATGACTCTATCATCTTGTGTCGGCCACCTAATTTTTTCTTGGGGCCCTGGGCATCCTTCCTTTCGGTGGCTCCCTTGATTCTTTCTGTTCCTGGGCTCGAGCTCGTCCTGCTCTTGGCATGAACTTCTTGCCGAACTCAAGCTCTTTTTGACTTGGGCAAGCTGGACAAATGTGGTTAATCCAGTTCCCATAGTGCGCCATGTTACAATACTTGCGATGAGTTTCCTTGCTCGTCACAAGCTTGTTTTCCCAAAGCAGATTCCTCTTTCTCTCAAAAGCCTCTTCTGCAAATCTCGTGGTTTTTCCTGTCATTGTGTTTAACAGGAATGATCCGTTCACTGAGTTCTGGAAGAACTTGAACTGATACTTGACTTTGTCCATCTCCGTAAGACAGACCCATAAACCCCAAGCCCTACGGGTTGAGATTTCATCCTCGGTAATCATGGAGACAAGTGGTACTTCTCCACTTGGAACCTTGATGTTGCATCGGCTCCTTTCATCGGTTCGCCTGAGCCTTATGTAATGGAAGGCTTCATGGTTCCCCTTTCCAACTGGTTCTGGTGCTGCACTAATAAAGTAAAGCTCCAAAACATCTCCTCGGCTAAGCTGGTCATTGTTAGACCAGGAATCGTAGACAGCTTCTTGAATCCATTTGGGTAGATTCTTGATTTCTGTGAATGATGGGAAGACCGTATAAACCGAGGCAAGTGCCCCAAATTCATACCATTCCTTGACATCTTGTGGATGAACTCCTGGCATCATCCACACTCGGGGGTACTTTCCAGAGACATCAACCATGGTTTTGTTTGGGTTGATCCCTCGTCTTGTCATCAACTTCTCCCAGCTAGCCTGATAAGCCTGCCAAAAAGGAGAAACTTGAATAAAATTGTCAGTATTAATCTTAGAAATGCCTTTCAATGGCCTAAGATTAATCTCTCCCTCTTTAACCCCGGAGGTGCCGGGTTGAAATGATGCCTCAGGATTTGACTCCTGAGTATCATCTTTTCCTTGGGCCGATAGTATTGATACTACCAACTTAGGACTCGTGCAAGAGGTATTTGAATCCTCCGCTACCGTTATAGGGGCCGGCAACCGAATCGCTTCTTTTTCTGGAGTAACCGGAGTCACTCTAGAAGCCCGAAGGAGTGGCTCTTGTATTGCATTCCAGCACTTAGTCTGTGCCAGCCTACAGTCTTGTATTCTGTTTGAGACTTTCGCCTTGTCAACAAATTGTATTTTTCCAGCTTGTTCAGCTTTCAAAACACACTCGTCCCATTCCCTTTGAAGCATCTCAAGGTCTTCCCTGAGATGTCTCATGGCATTGTTGATAGAGCTAACTTCAGTTGGCTCCATCTCTTGTTAAGAAATCTACAAGAACATTTTCGTGAGATTTCACAATGATAATATCAAAAATAAAATATTGACATTCAGCTTGCCATCTAAGTAATCTAGCCTTTTCAGGTTTCAATTCAATCTTGTTTTTTAAGAAAGCTTTAACTTGGGTGTTATCTACTTTCAAAACAAATTTCTTTGCAAGAAGAAAGAGAGGCCATTTTTTGAAAGCCTTTCGAACTGCAAAGAATTCTTTCTCGTTAATGTGCCACCGAATGACCTCATTTTCCTGGAACAAACCGCTACAATATCTGCAGGGTTCTTCTCCATTGGGAGTGATCTTTGTAAGCACTGCTGCCCACCAATGATCACTTGCATCCGTGTACAAGTCAAGATCGTCTTCGTCTTGTGGTATAGAGAGCTTTGGGAGGTTCTCACAAACCGCCTTTAAATCCCTCATTCCTTTACGATGTTCTTCAGTCCAAATGAATGGAACATCTTTCTTCAGTAGCGGGCTGAAGACTTTTCTGTATTTTGCAAGATTTTTGATGAATGCTCCTGCAAAATTAACAACTCCTAGAAAACTCTGAAGTTGTTTTTTCTCCTTTAGATCCTCAGAGAAATTCTTAACCTTTTGGACAATATGGTCCTGTAGGATAATCCCTGATTCGTCTATCTCGATTCCCAGAAATTCCATTTTCCGGGTTGCAATGACTGCCTTTTTCTCTGAAAGCACCAGTCCTGCTTTATAACAAACATCTGCAAAAATCTCGAGATGTTTAACGTGTTCATTCATATCTTTTGATGTTATAAGAATATCATCAATATAAACAAACATAAAAGAGAAATAATCTTTGAAAAGATTATCCATCTTTCTCTGGAAAATCTGAGGTGCGTTATCTAACCCCATTGGCATCACGTTCCAAACATAATGTCCTTGCGGCGTAGAGAAGGCTGTAAACTTCTTACTACTTTCTTCTATGCGAATCTGGTAAAATCCTGACTTGCAATCAAACTTGGAGAAAACCTTAGCATTTCTAATGCAGTTAATAAGGTGTTCTCTACTTGGAATGAAATAACCATCAAACTCTAAAATGTCATTAATACCTTTATAATTAATAACGAGTCTGTGTTTATTTCTTTTGATCTCACCATGGTTTCTTACCAAGAAGCCTGGGCTGCTATATGGCGAGTTACCTGGTTCGATTAACTTCAAATCAAGGTGTTCCTTGATAATCTCTTTCATACCCTGTTGATCTCTGAGATTCATCAGGATTGGTCTGAATCTAACAAACTCATTTTCCTTGTCTGGCTTCACCTTTAAGGTTGCTCTGAGTTGGTTTTTCTCCCACCATGCAAAAGGATTCTCATTGTAACACCTTACAATTTTCCTTTTGACATCTTCTAATGACACCTGCGTATCATTTTCAATATCTTTAGAAATTAAAGATACCTTTAGGAGTTGAATCTCAGTTTCGTTATCGCTGTCTGTCAGCTCTCCCCTGATCTTGTAGTTCAATAAAGCTTCATTGAACCTTCTCCGATCTTGCATCTTTGGGTTTCGAAGTTGTCCTTCATCACCACGCTTGCTGCGAAAGACTATTGGCATTTGTCTGTTAAATGCCCCTTTTAGCCTTTGAACCATGATTTTGTGATCACATTGGGTCGTGAACACTAATCTTTGTCTCTTATTATCCTGCATATATCTTTTGAACATCTGCAAGAAATTGTTTCCAGGATATCTGCTCATGTATCATGAAAATAAATTGGTGGAGTTTTAACCTTATACCACGGCGTCTGGCCTGCTCCTCCAATTAAAACTTCCACCATCTTGACTCCCTTCGTAAGAATCAAGATTTTCTTGGAAAAATCTCTTCCTGCAATCCGAGGTAGATCTTCCTCGACCTCTGTAGGAAAGATTCCTCGTTTCGCCTTGCATATTCCTGCTTCGGAATCAATATAAGCAGCAAAGTATTCTGCCTTATATTTCTCGTATAATACTCCAATAGGAATGTATATTGAGAATGGACTAGTCATTAGATCAATATTTTTCTCTCATTGATCGTGACTTCCATTCCTCCATCTTTTTGCCTCCATGGTTTGAATTTCTCAAGGAAATCCAAACCTAGGATAAGGATATTCTCCTCTCTTCCTGCTCGCCCTTTGATTTCAATCGTATGTCCTCAGACTTCAATCATTCCTTTGTAATGATGGACTTCCGGTTGCTCGAGATAGTACAAGACGTTGCAAGGGAAATTGGTTTCCCATCTTGTAGTATCGAATCTGGCAGCTACTCCTCTCCATCCTTCCGAACATTTGATGGTAATAGCCGTCTTCTTGTAACTCAGAGTGGGCAAAGAACTCTGAGACTCTTGATTCTGCTGAATAAGATTTCTTCCTATTGGTTGAGAAGTAATCCTATCTCCTTGGAATGACAATCTTCCTGATTGTATCCTGAGACTTTGGTTATGAGTTATGACCACTCTATCTTGAATTTGCATATCCACGTTTCTTAAACGTGGAAACTCCATTCTATCGGGACAAATCATCGTTGTCACCTTCTTGAAGATATCCGGTATCTCTATGAACTGCTTTCTGAGGAATAACTCAGTATGATGTGAGTTAGAAAGCGCATATGATACCTGATATGTGATGGAATAATGTTTGTTCCCTTCTTCCACCAGTTCTTTCCTCTTGAAGTCCTGATAAAGCGTCAGGGCTCTGCTGAAGTTGGTGTCGTTAAGATTGTATGCAATCTTAGGATATATAATCCCCACCACTTGTCCAGTACATAAATTTCCCGCAATGGTTCCCATTACGGAATCCTTGAGATTTCTAACTCGTTTGTCACAAATCGCGATGTCAATTGGAGAATCAACACCAGCAAAAAGGGCAGATTTGAGTACAAGTTGGATTGCTCCAATATGTATCCAACTCATCTTTTTTGCAATCTCCGGCTTCATCTTTTCCAGATCCTCCCGGATATCGCTTGCTGAAATCAATTGCATTTCCACTTGATTCCCTATGAGCTCGATTGGAAGTGACATCTCTCGTCTCGTAATACCATAGACAATATGGTGTTTCCGAGTTTTGAGACTGAAGTTCCTCAGGGCATAATCTATATTCCCTGCTGTAAAGCCTTGATACTTCTGTATATTAAGACTTTTCTTCATGATCTTATCGATCTGGCTTTGTGAAATCATCGTTCGGCTTGAGAAACCCGTTCGATTTTCACTTTCTTGATGATGTACCTCTGGTTCAGTCTGATTCTGAATCGGTTGGTCCATCTTCTTCACTAGTAAGGATCTCATCTTGTTCGTAAATACTCTCATCTGAGGCAATATCCTCAAATTGGTAGACTTGTACGAGATCTTGGAAGTAGATCACGTCTTCGATATCTGGAGTTGACTCGAACCTCCTCATCGTCTTGTTTTCTGGGCAATTTGTAGAGATATGCCCAGCTGCACCGCACGTCCAGCAGTTGCAATCTTTGAAACTTTCATTAGCTCTAGTATGAGCTTTTCGGAAAGTTTTCCTTGCTGGTGTCCTCTCCTGAGGTCTGCTTGAGCTTGCACCTCTGGATTGAAACCGGTTTCTTGATGGACCATTCCGCCGTCCATACTTGTATGATCCAGCCTTCTGTCTAGACCACATCGTTCTTGGTTTCCAAGATCTTTTCTTTTTAGAATAGGGCTGATACCTATTCTTCCTGCTTCTCTTATAACTAGCAGGATCCTCTCCAATGACCGTTGGGAGATCATTATCCTCGCAATTAAAGGGGGCCGCCTTGTTGATCCTCCTTAATTTCTTGATATTCTTTTGTGCAGTAGCTTGCTAGCACCATTCTGCAAGTTTGGTGTGCATAAAAGACATCCTCTTTCCGACTCCATCGTAATTACCTGGAACGTAATCACGAATGAACATCTCTCTCCATGGATTTGGAAATTTTAAAAAGAAAATTTCCTTTGCAAAGCTATCATCAGTCTTTGATTGATGTTGATAGACTGTGAAGAGCTGCAAGAACTTGTTGAGTGATTCTTGATCTAAGACAGCGAGTCTTAGATTGAGAAGAGCCATTTTGAATTTTTTCTTCTTCTCCTCGTCATAAGTTCCGAAATAACCAATACCCAAAAAATTATTCTTTAGGAGATTGGACATATTCTTCACTTTGTCAGCAAAGTGCTCACAATTAAAGCACTCATTTTTGACCTCTATGGATAGGCCGTCGTCCCACGCCGTTTTGACAACTCCGGCGAGACTTAATTCGAGGAACTTGACGTATCCCTCTGTATCCATGTCGAGGGTGGAACCTGCCACCCTCATTGCCGTCTCCCATTCTTGGAAAGCCTTCTCTCTATCTTTGAAATTGATTTCATCGATATTGAGCGTGACTCCATATGGGTGGATAGGTTCCAAGGTTGATCTTGCTGAAGGAGTATTTTGTTTCCACTTTGTCCTTCGTTTGTGATTAACCTTGAATTGATCCTCGGCAATGCCTTCAGTTCTTTGATGGAATCTGAATCCGGCCTCAAAGTCATGAGGATTTCTTGTAGGTTGTGGGATTTCACCACCTCCTGATGTCTCTCCTTCATGCTTGGCCATCTTAAGATCCACCACCTGCATGTTAGCAAAAGATTCTGCTAACTCTTGTAGATCATCTAGTCCGATCCTCTCGAGGTTATTCATCTTTTTTACCTCGGACCGTACCAGAAATTAGATCCAATCTAGGATCGCGTTTCTCGCCTTCCTTGACTGGTAGCGGGTATCTTTTTGGTTCGTCCCAAAAGAAACCCCTCTTGGCTCGACTGGAACTCGGCTGTGTCTCCAGTTTCTCTACTTGTTTTTGGATATCCTTTAGAATGTCAAGGATGACATCCTGTTTGCTGGATATTTCTTCCACCTTTTGCGGTACTCCATATAGGCTGTTGCCATAATTTTGCACCGTCTTCTAGATTTCCCGTAAATCCATAGAGATTTTGACCGGATCTGGCGTAATCTCTATGAAATTAGGGCCAACATGCTGTCCTGAAAGGGCCATCAGACGTGATCCTGATGGGCCGTCCTCATCAGACGTCTTAGCTTCCCCTCAAGATAAGCGTTTATCATGAGGCGATCCAGGTAGAACTTGATCGTCCACTCGCAGGCACGGATTTCTCTGGGGTGCCGGTTTTCTCGAATTGCTGCTTCGAGACGTTCCTGTCTTACTCGTAGTAGAGCAAGGTCACTTGTTTTGTTCCTCTCCATAATCTGGAGATATGAACTGTAGCACTCGCAACTCAGACAATAGTCTGGTTCCATTTTTACTTGAAGTCTCCTCCGTTAGGTAATAAACACTATATAATAAATAAATATAATTTCCAAATAAACCTAGGGCTCTGATACCATTTTAGAAGCGCGGGATCATATCGCCAAAACATGGGATTTTAATCCACTTTTAAACAATATGATAACAAATATAGCTTGAAAATTAAAGAATTACTTATCAATAGCAATTCTTGGTGTGCTCTTAGCAATTCATTAAGGATATGTTTGTCTTTTCATTGAGTTTTGGGCATAAAACTTATATTGTTAAAGTGTAGGGTATAAAACTACTATATTGGGTATATATAACCATTCACACTATATATGAGGGGAGAGGAGTGACATGCAGTTTAAGAAAAAAAATTGATGTAGAGTGGGAAAAGTAAGATAAAGTAAGGAGAAAATGAGAAAAATAGCTAGAAAGTGAGTGACACGCAATTTAAGAAAAAATTGATGTAAAGTGAAAAAAGTAAGATAAAGTAGAGAGAAAATGAGAAAAATAGGTAGAAAGTAGGAAAAGTAGGAATAAAGTGAAAGGAATAAGTAATTTTGATATGAGAATCTTTCCATTTTGAATATACTATCTCTATCTCATTACATTAGTCACATTTGCTTTTTAATTTTTCAGCACGCTTTTCCACCGAAACCTAGTACGTGTTTTAAAATATAATTTTGACGTATTTATTTTTTCACGGGGTACTATGAGTGTCGTAGTATCCCGTGAAAAAATGAATACGTCAAAATTATATTTTAAAACACGTACTAAATTTTGGTGGAAAAGCGTGCCGAAAAATCAAAAAGCAAAAATGTAACTAATGTAATGGGATAGAGGTAGTACACACTAATATCGGAACATTTCAAACGAGTAATAACCACACTAATATAGGGGACGGAGGGAGTATTTCGTTGTCTCAGTCACGGATTGTATTGGTCGAAAATATTCGTTTAACTAATGATGTCTACTTCAAAAGTTGTTATACTATACTTATATTTCTTGAAATTTATAGAATTATAAAAATTTAGAATGCATAAAATGAAATTTATGAATTTACAATTGTTGAATAATGGAACCATATAAAATGTTGACCGCTCATCTTGACGCAATAATAATAATAATTACTGTATTATTATTATTATTATTTTATTTTATTTATTTATTTATTTTTCTTAGAGAAACAATTGTAGATCTAAAAGCAAAGAAAGAAAACCATACATGATACATCATTATAAAAGAAAATATTATCCTCAAACAGGATGGAGTCAGAAATTCGAAAATAGTCGGACGAGATTTAAACAAAAAAAATTATATTTTTTTTTCAAAGACAACAAGTTCCTCTTTAATACTATCAAACACCATATTTGAAGCAATAGACCAACGTAAAGCACACAAAATGTAAAGAAAACTCATATTTAATTGTAAAGGAAAATAGATTGGGGTACTAGATATAAAAAATAGGACAAAATCTAAAAAAATAATAAAAACTAATACTATATATTATTAAGATATATTTTTTTTTTGACCGGACGACCGCTGAATTGTGCCCGGCATGTGGCTCCGTCCTCAAAGTCCACACAAATCAAAAGGTCCAAGAACTGAGGCCAGTTACGCGGGCCGGACTTATCTATGTAGTATTAGTATGTATTTTTTATTTTATTTTTTATTTCAATTAGTTTTTATTATGTGTTCTATTATTTTTTTTTTCAAAATAAGATTTTTTTTTCGTATTTTAATTAATTTTTATTCATATGCTATATCATTTTTTTGTATTTTTTTTTTCTCGTTTCTTAATGTCTTAAGACCTTGCGAGCCACAATAACCGCCCGCACTTACGTATACTAAGTTGTGCATTTGCAATTGCTCTCGAAGATCATTTGAAACGCATGAGGGAGGAAGATGAAGATGACAAGAAATGGAGAGGGCAATGGTAATAGAGAATGAGAGAAATATTGTGGCTGGATACTTTTACTTTTTTTATTAATTGTATTAGGGTTTAGTTTTACATTTATACTAAAAATAATTACTCCTTCTGTCCCAACGAATTTGAGTCGTTTCTTGAATATATATAAGGTATAAAATAATAAAATGACTCAAGTTTGTTGGGATATATATAGATAGATAATACTATGTTTTATCTTTTTTGTTAAGTAAATAATTTTTATTTAACACTTATAAAAGTGGCTAGTTAAATTTAAATTATAAATTTAACAACATAACAAATAAATAAATAAATAAATAATAATCACATGTCGCTAAATAATCGGACAAGTCTAGTTGGAAGATGCTTCGTGGGATTCCGGAAAAAAATAGAAAGACTAAATGTGACGTTTGCTTCAAATCAAACTGGCCTTACGTTCGGGAAATCAATGGAAATGTTTTGTTGCAAAGAATTCATTAAGTACTCGTTTGGTTCAAGTTGGGTAACAGAAAGAGAATGAAATCAAGTCAAAATAAGGAAATAGTAATAATAATGGTTATTTTTGTTGAGCGTTTGGTTCAATAGTAAAAAGAGAGTCACTTGTAAGGAGGTCATTTTCTCCTTGTTTTCCCTCCTTATTGAGGGGTAACAATTTAATGGATTGTGTTATCCTTAAGTAAGAGAAATTGATAACTTATTACTTAAACCAAACAAAAATTAAGAAAATCAATTAATTAATTCTCTTTCTCTACCTAAAAAAATGTGAACTAAACATGAACTAATTTTGATCTCGATGGAAAACCCTTTACATAAAGCAATTATTGCAACAGTACTACAGAAGGTAGCTATATATATGCTGTCTTGATAACAAATGAGAGATAATGCAAAGTATGGCTGCTAATATTTTCAAGATTTATCTACTGTTTTCTTTTCAAACATGTTTGTGTGTTAACTTTAATCATTATAAGAAAATAAATTATAGTTTAAACTTATAAGAAATTAAAATTTAAACTTCTAGCTAGTTTTCAACCGTTTTGAAAAATCTAGTCAATCTTTTCCCACTGCTTTCATATTGGAGTACTTAATTTTCTCCTTTTCAAAGAAGTGGTTATTCTAGACCCAACTTCACAGAAATTCAAATACTCCTAATTTATTCAGTTTGTACCATCAATCCAATGCGTTCTTATATCCTCTTTAATACACTGTCCAAATTTCAAAGGGTAATAACAACTTATCATAAATTCTTTAATTTTTATTTATTTATAAATATTTGAAATAATAGAAAATCCAAGGATTAGGGATGGCAATAGGCCGGATCTGGACCGGATTCGGCTTACTCCAGATCCAGATCCGTAAAAAAAAAATTGTCCGGATCCGGTCCAGATCCGTCGGGTCCAAAAAATCGGAATCCAGATCCAGATCCATCGGATCCACGGGTCTACGGATCTAGACCCAGATCCATAGTCTTTTTCCCTAAAATAAAATTTTAAAATAATAAAAAGAATTATAGTACAATAATAATCATAATAAGTTTATACAATATATCAAAGCGAGTTGTAAAAATCTCAAGTACAAAGATAAAAATCAAAAGTAAAATGTCTCTCAAATACTGAAGTACAAATTCCAAATTATAAAGGTTGAGCTGAGGTCCTCGGACTGTCGGAGAAAGAAGAGGGAGATAGCGACCGGCCGCCGGGTGAAGGGAGAGGTTGAGTTTTGAGCGGGTAAGTGTGATAAAGGGTCGCCGTATGCTTGTTTCAAATTAAGTTTTCAATCTATAATTTCTAAAAATTAAAATAATCAGAAAAAATATATATAATATTTATAACATATATATAATATATATAAAATATTTATATAATGGATCCATGGATCGGATCTGGACCGGATCTGGGTCTAAAAAATTCAGATCCAGATCCAGATCCAAAAATTGGCTATTAGATCCGGATCCGGTCCAGATCCATCGGGTTCAATTTTGCAAGATCCAGATCCATAAAATCGGATCTGGATCACCGGATCTGGACCGGGTCCAGGACCCGTTGCCATCCCTAGATAAGAGTGAGGTCAATAAAAATGCGCGCGCGCGCGCGCGAGAGAGAGAGAGAAGTTAGAGTGTTTGCTCACTAAATTATATAGTTGGGACAGTTCGAGTCTAATTCAATTTGTCCCTAAAAGAAAAGTTTAATTTAATTTATCCTTTCATAACGTTTCCTACCCCAACTGTCTTCCACGGAGAAGCATTAATTAAAACATTCGAGCGACGACAATTTTTAAAAATTAAAAATGAAAGGCTAAAAGAAAATTAAGTATTTTTTTTTCGTTTCCTCTAAACATAGAATTGACGCCGTTTAGATGTTGAGTTGGCGAAAGTTGTACCTAATTATATTAATAAACTCACAATGGGCTTAACTACCCTCCTAAAACTACCCTTTCTATTATTTTAATATATAATGAGTCCTATTTTTTATATATGACTTATTTTTCTTGAAATGATGCAGATAAGTGATGCCTCTCCTTGATTTTTTTTTCTTTTATTTTAAATTTTGATTATGAATAGTAGTACGAATATTTCCTGTATGCATGCATGCGTGAATGAATGCTACTGAATCATACACAATTTTGACTGTTTTTTTGGTGCAAATAATTCAATTTTCGTCTGTTATATTACAGACGAAATAATTTTTTTTTTTGGTATCCTATGCCAACCACACCACCAAGAAACTCAATATACACAACATATGCGAATTGTGAATAGAATTCAAAAAAACACCAACTCACCAAAAAAATTGTTCAGAGAAGAAGTAAACACAGTTGAGCTGAGGAAGACGAGGGACTATAAGGGTTTATCAGCGAGGAGGATATCGAGCTATATTGCTTCATATTTATTTTCGGATTATCCAATAATATAGGTAATATTTAATATACAATTTATATGCTTAGTAAGTAGTTTAGGGATTTTTTGGAAATTAAATGATTATTATTTTGTTTAAATTAATTTTTTTAAGTGATTTAATTCGAAATTAGTATATGTTTGTAATGTTTGAAATGTTAAAATTTATATATATATTTAAAATAAACAATGAAAGAAAATGGTACAGACGACCGGTCACTCCGGCGCCGGAAAATGGGCGACCGGACCTCTATTAAGACATGGTATTAGTAATGAATTAAATGGATTATAATAATTATTTAGTTATTTATAGCTATATTTTTATAGTAATTTCGAATTACAGAAACATAAGAGAAATTGCATGAAATGAGAAATTGAGAACAATATTAAAAAAATACCTGCCCAAGCTCGACTAATGAAGCACGCCTCGGTTGTTCACGAATCGTAATGTTGGGGTGAGTGGCGGTCGAGGATGACAGGATTGGAGTCGAGAAATTAGGCGTTCTGGATGAGAACTTGGGCATAGAGTTCCGGGGCTGTTCATACGTATCGCCAGAAATCGGTACATAAGTTTGGCCGAGCAGGGGAATGTAGGTCGATAGGGGCCCGCTACTACTGAATGGAGAGAATTGAGGGTCTTGCACAATAAATGAATATTCGAATAAGTATACACAAAATTCAATAAAAGTAAATGTCAAAGAAAGACAACAATCAGATATTATCTACCTGCCCGAAGATGGAAGTGAACGCCAAAGAGTATACATTACTCGGGTCGTGGCCAGTGCAGGGGTCGGAGAATGAGCTTGTATAGATAGGGAGAGAGGTGTCTGTTCTAATTTCGAAGATGGAAGTGAACACCGAAGAGTATACATTACAAATATTTACTAATTTCGAATTAAGTCATAACAATTCATACATTTAGACACCCCAAAATATAATTTAATACAATTGGTAACAAATAAATCGAGACCACCATTTAATAAAATTTAAATCATAACAAATAATTAATACATTTTTTTAAGCATACCAATATTCATCGTGGTATTATTTCGACCGAGATCTCCATTTTATTTTCCGGCAAGACTTTATGTTCCTCGTCATCGTTGATTATGTATCCTCCCGATATGACTCCGGTGCAATGGCAGTGACGACTTGTAGACAATGGGGAATGAAATGGAACGCCGGCGAAGAGGGTGATGATTATGGGGTTCACGAGGTAGGTTGAGAGTGAAAGTGAGAGTCGACGGTGCAGTGGTGGTTCGGCGGCGAAGTAATGATGAAGAGGGAGTGGACGTTGGCATTGTGAGTGAGGTGTGGTGTAGGGGACGTCGGCGTTGTGAGTGAGGTGAGGTGTAGGGGACGTCGGTTGTGTGGTTGTGTGGTAGGAGTAAGGTTTAAAATATATATATATATATTCTGTTTTATTATGTTTGTTTGATGGTGGTCAAAAGATTCACACAGAGATCGAGGGCCAACATCTTACACACTCGAGTTTCAAAACTGGAAGATGCACAACATAGTGGGCCCAATACCTTATTTTAATCGAAGTGGGTAGTTTTTACATATACATCATATTTTAAGGTAGTTTTACATTCCAACATTTAAATAAGGTAGAAAATCCGGAGCTCCCTAAACTCATGTGTGGCTCTGACGAAACAAAGTCATATTTCCATTCCTAAAATCTTACGGATTTTGTTATTCCCTCCATCCATTATAAACGAGTACAATTTTCTATTTTTGATCGTCCATCACAAATGGTAATATTTCATTTTCGAACGTAGAAATCCACATGAAAAATTACTTTTTTATCCTCAAATTACCCTTTAAGCGAGATACAATATATTAGATGGGTTTAAACTTCAGCTTAATATCCCTTGTTCATGAAATTTATTATATTAAATAACCAAGTGTGGTTTGAACACCTCAAGAGCCAATGTCAATATAAGATTGAAACGTAATTGATATTTTATTATTATAGTGTGTTCTCAGAAAAATAAATAGAGGGAAAAAAATGATGGAAAATTTTATTCCATAATGCGATTTAATTTCCAATTGTTTTATCCTAAGTTCTCTATGATGGAAAAGAGTGGGAAAATATTGTTATTAAATAAAAGCAATAATTGATACGAAAGCAAGAAAACACACGCGATTTGTTTACCCAGTTCGTCACGAATGACTACGTCTGGGGGCGCTGCCAAGCTAGGGATTTACACTATATTTTTCGGATGATGATTACAATGAGAAACTGCTATTATATAGCTAATAAACCGACCCCTAATCCTAAACCCTTTAGGATTCAACGTGGGCTTAAATACATGGTCCAACAACAGGCTCTATACATTAACAATCTCCCACCTGGAGACTGACTTCTTACGTAACCATATCTTTTTCTCTTCTTCCCCGTTTCTGCGCGGCAGCGCCTAGCCTTCATCTTCAAGTTCCAAGACTGGTTGAAGCTATGCAAAGCTTCAACTTCTCTAAGGCCACAATCTTAGTTAGCATGTCGGCTGGATTCTTACTTCCAAGGATCTTCTCTAACTGCAAGATCTTCCTTTCCACAAGATGACGAATGTAGTGGTATTTCAGCTCGATATGCTTTGTTCTTGAATGAAACGCTGGATTCTTTGCTAAGAAGATAGCACTCCGACTGTCACTGTAGAGGATGCTATTTCCATGCTCCTTCCCTAATTCACTCAACAAATTCTGCAACTACACCATCTCTTTACTCGCCATTGTCACTGCAACATACTCAGCTTCATCAGTTGACAAGGCGACACACTTCTGCAGCTTGGAGCGCCATGATATTATTGTACCTCTACATGTAAACACATATCTCGCGGTACTTCTTCTTCCATCAAGATCATTTGATGCTAGGTCTGCATCAACATAACCTGCCAGCTCAACACTTCTCCCATCAAAGCATAAAGCTTTGCTAGTGGTACCTCGCAAATATCGTAAGATCCACTTCATCGCCTCCCAATGTCGTTTTCCCGGATCACTCTAAAACCGGCTTACTACTCCCACCGCATGCGCAATATTTGGTCTAGTACACATCATTGCGTACATGATACTACCAATTACTGAAGCATAAGAGACATTCTGCATTTGAGCACGCTTCTCCTTACTGCTTGGCGAATCTCTTTTGCTTAGCTTGAAGTGACTACCCAATGGGACATTCACTGGCTTTGCATCCTGCATCCTGCATCCTGAATCTTTCCAAGACCTTCTGAATGTATTCGGCTTGTGAAAGATACAACTTGTCTGCCGCCTTTTCTCGCTCGATTCGCATGCCCAAAATCTGCTCAGCCTCTTCAAGATCTTTCATGGAGAATCGTTCTGATAACTACTTCTTCAACTTATCCATCTCAACTGCACTTGCTCTTGTAATCAACATATCATCAACATATAGCAGCAAGATGAGATAACTGTTGTCGAACTGCTTGTAGTAACAACAATGGTCACCGTGACATCTAACAAAGTCAATTTCAAGCATGAAACCATCAAATTTCTTGTACCACTGCTTCGGTGCTTATTTCAACCCATACAAGCTCCTCTTCAGCTTACACACAAGCTTCTCTTTGCCTTCCGATTCATACCCCTCTGGCTTTGTGTCACGCCCCAGTTCCCGAGGGAAGGCACGTGTGCCGGGACGTGGCAAGGGGTTGGAATTAAGAAGCGGGGATAGAAAGGGGCTCATGGCTTGGGATAATATAATATTATTTATTAAGAAATTAAATACGGGATCGGGACACACAACACGAATTACGAGGTAGGTAATAAGAAAACCATACCACTCGTACCGGCCGCCTCTGTCTGAATACCCGTAGACATAAATAATAAAATATGGGATCGGGACATACAACTCAAACTATGGGGTTGGCTAAGCCAAACAACCCATGCTGGCCGACTTGTCTGAATACCCGTAATATATATATATATATATATATATATATATATAATCAATGGTGTAAGATGAACTTATATTTTATATCAAAATACGAAATTAACTTAGGATATTATATATATGGAGATGAACTTTATTTATAGGCATAGCGGAAGCCTTTATTCTTTTATACAGCAACAACAACAATCATCTGCAGCTTCGTCTGCTCCACCAGCTCCCTAATCTGTAAAACATTTGGAAAGGAATTGCAGGGCTAAGTACTAATGTACCCAGTGGACTTGTGCCAAAAACATTTTATCATAAAAAGAATATCCATGATAATAAAGTATACATAGAAGGGTTTTGAAATTAAATTTACTTCCATGCATACCAAACCTTGATTTTCATGATTGTGCGCACATGTGTATTACCCTGTTACTCTTATACTAATCCCGGGACATTGCCACAGCCGGATCCCTTTTCATGATGGAGTCATAGTTTGGAGGCAATTGAATATTTTATCCAGAGATTCTCCCCTCGAAGTTAGAATCAATTGGTGATCAACCCAACGATTTATAACTGTGCGCACAGCCTCCCGGTTAGTGTGTGAGACCAACCGAAAGACCCGATCGCATACATTATAAGAGCATTAAACATGTAATAACACATTAAAACATTTTCATGGATAATCCCATTTTATCAGAGCTTACTAACTCAAATAATAATTTGCAAGAATAAAGTCCCACCTTATAATAACTCGAATCTTTTGCTATTGACCCTCTTTAACCTCTTGCTATTTCTAACACTAGTAATTTGATTCTTCTTATTTTTTGTACTCTCCTATTGCTGCAAGAAACTAAAATTGGATATGAAATGATTGGAGGTTTCGCAGCCTTTTATAAGAAATGTCTTGCAGCTTAGTCACTAAGTTAGCTTTGAATGATCATTGGTATAGACCTATACACCTACCCAATCAACTAATTTAGACAAGGACACGTATGAGGCCTATTAAGTAGTCTTTTGACATGGCAGACTTCATTTACATGCATGCATTCTAATCCATTAGGATAATATTATTCTAATACAAAGTTTGATTATCTAGAAGCATCAGGTACGTATATGTATATTATATATAATTTGTACATTTTGCATGTCATGCATGCATTTATATATATATATATATATATATATATATATAATGTACACGTGTATATATATATTAGACAAACTAATTTATCCATATACTACTAAACTACTTCATCTGTTTCAAGATTGTTGACACGTTTCTTTTCCTTTCTTTTTGGCACACATTTTCACACTTCTCGATGATGGATTTTAAAATAAATTTTTGAAGTATCTTTTCTTTTACGAGATACTACGTGTGTTGTAGTATCTTGTAAATAAAAAAATACTTCAAAAAATTATTTTAAAATCCATCATCGAGAAACGTGGAAATGTGTGCCAAAAAGAAAGAAAAAGAAACGTGTCAACAATCTTGAAACAGAGGAAGTATTATATATATATATATATATATTACTTGAAAAATATATTTTAATAAGTATATTAAAAAAAACAATCTCTAAATTTCCCTAAAAGATTTATTTTAACTATTTAAACTTAATAAGAAAATTCGGGATATTACACTTTGTCATGTATAAATCCTCATCCAAATCGCCATGAAGAAAGACTGTCTTCACATCCATCTGATGTAACAACAACCTCTCTGCAGCCACCATACTCAACACTACTCGAATTGTGGAGAACTTCACAACATGAGTTAATACATCCGTATAATCAATACCGTAGCGCTGCTCAAATCATTTCACAACCAGTCTGGCCTTGTAGCGCTTGCTACCATCTGCCTCTTGCTTGATTCGGTAGACCCACTTACTGTGTAACGCCTTCTTCCACTTCGGGAGCTCAACTAGATCCTAAGTCTTGTTGGATAATAAAGACTGCATCTCATCATCCATTGCAAGTTTCCACTTGTGCTTGTCTGCCACCTGTGTTGCCTCTGCATAGTTCTCAGGTTCACCACCGTCAGTTAACTATAGATAATAATTGGATGGCGAATACCTGTTAGGTGGCCTACGATTCCGAGGCTCTCTTAGCTGTGGTGGTGGAGTACTCAGTTCCCCTTGAACCTTTCTTTCTTCATTCTGAACTCCACTGCGCCCACCCGAGTTTGAGATGTCCATTTCAATAACTTGAACGCCATCTCCAACAACACCTTGATGACTCAACCTGTCCTTGTACAAAATCTATTCATTGAATATAACATCTCGACTACAAAATATCTTTCAATTCTTCTCATCCCAGAATCTATATCCAAAATCATCACCACCATATCCAACAAATGTACATTTAATAGATTTTGCATCTAACTTGCTCCGATCAACAGAATCAATATGAACATAAACAACACATCCAAATTCGTGTAGGTAAGATAGATTTACCTCTTTACCCGTCCACCTTTCCTCAGGTAGGCCATTCTCCAACTGGATTGTTGAACTTTGGTTAACGAGGAATGTTGCAGTGTTGACTGCATCTGCTCAAAACGTCTTTGGCAAGCCACTCTTCACCCTCATGCACCTGGCATGCTCATTTAGTGTTATGTTCATACGTTCTGCCACTCTATTATGCTGGGGAGTTCCTTTCATAGTCTTCTCTATACGAATTTCGTTCTCAGCACAATATCTCTTGAACTCTTGCAGTTCATATTCTCCTCCATTATCGGACCACAAACACTTCAACTTCAGACTTGTCTCAGTTTCTACAAGGGCTTTCCACCTCCTGAAAGCATCAAAAGCATCAGATTTATTCTTAAGAAAATAAACTCATACCTTCCTTGAAGATTCGTCGATAAAAGTGATATAGTAAGCGGATCCACCAAGGGACTTCACTTCTGCTGGCTCCCAAAAGTCGGTGTGAACTAAGTCCAACTTCTATGGTTTCAAAGCTCTGCCACCCTTCGAGAAACTTACTCTCTTCTGCTTCCCGAATATGCAACCCTCGCATAAGCTAACTTCAACTGTTTTTAGGCCGGGCAGCTTTCCCTTCGAGCACAGCTCCTTCATCCCATTGGCCGAGATGACAGTGCCACAAACCTGCATTGTTAGCTGTAGCAACAATATCAATGCTATCCTTCGAGTTTGTTGTACCATCTTTCTCCTCTGGCAACCAGCATAGCTCCCTTCATTATCTTCCAATTTCTGCAGCCGAATGTTACAACGTAACCCTCTTCGTCAAGCTGCCCAATTGAAAGCAAATTCCTCTTCAAACCAGGTATGTGTCTGACACCGTTCAGCTTTAAGACAGTTCCATTTGGTGTGGTGATCTTTACATCTCCTTTTCCCACGAGCTGAAGAGGCTCATCGTCAGCAAGGTATACCTCTCCAAAACCGCCTTTAGTATAATGTTCCATTACTGCAGCGCTAATGCATGAATGAAACGAAGCTCCAGAATCTAGAACCCACGACTCCAAAGGATAGCTCACACTTAGGATCAAGAGATCTCCCGTTGCTTCTGCAGCTGCATTTGTAGATTTTTTCTCCTTGTGATCCTTCTTGTCTCTAATCGGCTCCTCACATTGGCTCTTGAAGTGCCCATACTCTTCACAGTTCCAACATTGAATCGAGCTCCTATCCTTCTTTCCTTGGCTCTTGCTTCTTGATTTCAATCTCGATCTTCCCCGGTTTGGCTTCGACCTTGAGTTCGTCCTGCCCCTGTTCTCTGTATTCAAGGCTGATCCTGAAGCAACACCCGATTCCTTCCTACGAATTTCTTCGCTCATAACCAAGTTTCTGGCTTCATCAAACTTGAACTTTTCCTTCCCTGCCGAAGCATTTACTGCTATAACTGTTCCGCTCCAGCTTTCTGGTAGAGAGGACATTAAAATTAGGGCTTGAACTCATTGAGATGATCTGCTACTGATGTGCCTTCTGACATCTTTAGGTTGAAAAGACATCTCATCAGATGAACCTTGTTCACCGCTGATGGTTTCTCGAACATGTCTGATAATATCTTCAGCATCTCCTTCGTCGTCTTGGCTTTGGTTGTATGAAGGGAATTTTTTCAAGACAGCGACAAACGGGCCACACTCATCGCCTTCCTGTCCAGCACCTTCCAATCGGTGTCCTTCATCTCCTCTGACTTTTCTTCCAGAGATTGATACAGATCTTTATCATACAGGTAATCTTCGATCTGTAGCTTCCAAAACCCGAAATCCGTACCATCGAATTTCTCCAACGGGGTTTTCTCCTCAGTCATCGTATCTGTCCCACCGAAACCTGATGCTCTAGATACCAGTTGTTATTAAATAAAAACAATAATTGATACGAAAGCAAGAAAACACACGCGATTTGTTTACCCAGTTCTTCATGAATGACTACGTCTGGGGGTGCTGCCAAGCCAGGGATTTGCACTATATTTTTCGAATGATGATTACAATGAGAAACTGCTATTATATAGCTAATAAACCGAGCCCTAATCCTAAACCCTTTAGGATTCAACGTGGGCTTAAATACGTGGGCCCAACAACAAGCTTCATACGTTAACAAATAAGCAAAAACTTGGGTGAGGCCGGCCACATAGTGTGGCCGGGTCAAAGTGCTTATCTTTATGCAAAAAAGTGTTAATCTACATGAATAAAAGCGTCAATCTTTAACATAATTATTTAACAAATAAAAGTGCCAATTTTTAAAGTGCTATAATCTTTATACAGAAAAGTATTAATCTATACAAATAAAAGTGTCAATCTTTTGAACGGCCACATAGTATACCCGGGCTCACCCAAGTGTGCCCCTAACAAATATTATGATTCCAAATGGATGGAAAAATATCATTATGATTTTGAGTGAAAATGTAGAATAAGAGCAGCTCCTACCCATTTTTTTCCACCATACAGAACTAGAGAAAATGGGATAAACGATGGTAATTTTTTTTTTCCTTCCTTTTACTTCAAAGAGAATGCAACCTTAAGTTAAAATTGAAACATATCTAGGTATACTTGCACATAATTTATCAAATAAATAAGTCAATTTCAACCGATATACTAATTTATCAATTATATTAATTTTTAAGTTTGATTTTGCTGGTTTAGATTAGTGATTCAATCTGAGTTTAATTTTCAAATAATTGAGTGGAGCTCGACTTAATATAGCAAGCGAGTCGATAAATAGCTTACCGTTAATTCTTTGTTTAGTAGGCCCTTCAAGCTAAGATAACTTTTCTAGAGCCTAGAAAATTTATCTTAGCTTGACTTGTGGGGCCATTTAAGCCTAAAAAATTTATCTTAATAATTACTACGTATTATTTTTTCCATAACTATATCTTCATCACTTTCTTGTGAGGTCTATGATGATGAATCCCTCCATCGATGGTTATTTTCTTGTGAGATCTATTTGGGTAGCTCTTGGTAAAATGATTTCAACTGCTATCCATTAATTTCATAAAATAAAGCCACATTTATTAAGCTACGTACTCAGGAAATTCTTTTCTTTAAAAAAAAAAAAATTCAAATCAACAAGAACTTCAGTAAAAAGAAAATAAAAATAAAAATAAAATTTTATCTAAATAAATTTGGATCACAAAAAAGTTTTATATATAGCAAACTTTTGCATTGAGGAATTGTTCAATATTTTTTTAATTATAGATACTCTCCAATAATTATTTCATAATTTTAATCGTTTGAAGTAATGAAACTAAATTAATAATAACTAAGAGTGATCTTACCATATTCAAAAAATTATTTCCCAATGAAATAAAGTAGTATAATGCATAATTATTATTTTGTTTTAAAACGACTATATATTGAAATGCTAAAATTGGTACTGAACCATTTAAGATTCCAAAAATCTCAAATTTTTGAATTAAGTATTATTTGACCTCTCAATTTTATTGCCGGTTGATCAGAATAGAAAGTCTGAAAATTTTCCTTTATTATACCCGAGCTAACTATCCCATTAATATATATATATATATATATATATATATATATATATATATATATATATAAAATTTGGTTCATATTAGAATAAATACTGGTTTGAAAAATAAGAATGAATCTGAATCATTGATCTTAGTTAGATTTATGGTTGTCATTGATTTAAGCATGATTACAATGCACCATAAGCATGATTCTGTTCATAAGCATAGTTATGCCATAAGCATGGTTTTATGCATACTTAAACATGATTTTATAAAGATTTAAACATTGTTCTCATTTGCACGCGAACCCTTCCATATATATATATATATATATATAGGCAAAAGCTTGGGTGAGGCCGGCCACATAGTGTGGCCGGGTCAAAGTGTCAATCTTTATGCAGAAAAGTGCTATTCTATATGAATAAAAGTACCAATCTTTTACATAATTATTTTACGAATAAAAGTGCCAATTTTAAAAAGTGACAATCTTTATACAGAAAAATGTTAATTTACACGAATAAAAATGCTAGTCTTTTAGCCGGCCTCACGGTAAGCCATGACTGACCCAAGTGTGCCCATATATATATATATTAGATCCCTTAATATTTATGCACATCAAATAATTAAATTATAAAACAAAATACGATATTTTAGAGAATTCTTTTTTGGTGTGAATTAAAGTTGAAAGTGAAAATTTTGCTCCTTATATGTACTGTTAGTATTGATTTTAGAGAGAACCTTAGAACCGGGGAAAAAATAACATAAAATTTACCATTATCTTTTTAGCATTAATTTATGTCGGAATCTATAATTTAGATGTAGGGCATGGAGAATTCCTGACATAGTCATATGAACCACGCCCTTGAACTAATAATATCTATACCGCAGATAATAAGTTATTAGTTTGACATTATTAAGCATATTTAAATGACAATTAAATATAACGGGATATGGAAAGAGTATTCAGTGAGAGACCATTTTATGAATCAAGATCGCACTCACTCCCAAACATAATTAATAATTAAACACAAAAACTAATGACAAATCATGTCCTCGTTATTTTAAATAGCTAGCTTATAAGCCTTTTGGAGCTTAATTATAAGATGTTTTAAAAAGCATATACTTAAGATGTAATGTGAGAGCTTTTATGTTGTCAAACAATTTAAAAAATAGAGTTTATTATAAGTTCAAATGACATAAAAAAATTGAATTGAAATTAAAAATAATTGAAATCTATAGTTTGAAAAGGTAAGATTTAAAAAAAATAATTTGGGGTGGAAGAACATATAAACGTTTTCTTTTTTTCTTTTTAATCTTCTAAGCTCTTAACGAGCTTAATTTATCAAATATTTTTAAGAAATGACCTCAAACATTCTATAAGTTATTTTAAGGATATTATTATTAAGCTCAAACAAAAATCCTATAAGTTGATGAGAGAACAAAACTAAAGTACTTTGGAAATAATGAATTTCGCTAGGATTATAATTAATGTGTGTGGATATTAATGTTACATGCTTTAGCATCTAAATGAAGCACTAAAGGATAGGAAATTAATGTTTAAAAAAACAGGGATGGGAAATTGGGAAATTAGATTCCTTGAGTGTAGACATATAATAAGGTACACAAATATTCTATTAAAGAACGAAGTAATCGGAGTCTTGAAGGATAAGGTTCGTCTTCAATATCACCGTAGCAAGTGGTTAATTGATGTCCCATTTTGATGAGACAGAGAACATGCAACTGGCGCGTAAACATGTAATTACCTCTTTTCATTTTTCTATATAGGCCAATGTTTTAAAAATCGAGCGGGAGGTTGAACCGGCATGACTTTTGGTTCTCGGTTTTTTGTTCCAATTAACGAAAGTTATTTATTTTAATTTTAGATAACTCTTTTGTTTTTACTGATATGCATGTGTTTATAATTTAATTATTTGAGCTCATTTATGGTTACAAAAATTATTAAAAAAATCCTCATTTTGTCTTTTGAGAACTAAATTGGTTGCCTCCGCCTCTAAGTGTACGTACAATGATGTCCATTCCCAAGTACAAATGACTTTACAAACGAAACATCTATTACATTTATGTTCATATGACATCCTTATTAAGAATATTTTCAAACTTAACAATAAAAAAATTATAAATAAAAATGAGGATTAAGAATGTTCTAAACACGTGACGACAAACAAAAGATATCCCACATTCACATCCAAATGCAATAGAAGGATCCTAATAAAAAAAATTGTAAATAAAATCAAGAACCTAAAAATGATATGGCGATCAAATAATTAAGAACCTATTCATTTATGGTACGTGTAAAAGAAAATTAAATATACACATCAACCCTGACCTAGAACTATGATTACACAAGTACACCCTTTTGCAAGTTGCTAAATGTCCAATTTTCATGAGACAACAAGCATTCAACTTGTAACATTTACACTCTTTTCCAATCTTCTATATAAACAGCAAACAGAACCCTAAAAAAACACCATCCCCTTTTTTTCTACCCTCCAAAAATAATCATGCATATTCCCAAAATCTTGTCCATAATTTCCACTTTTCAAATGAGCCTCATAACCTTAATTTTCATCATTCTCTCCTCCTCCTCCTCCCATGCATCCTTCTCCTCCTCCCGTCCCCCTTTCAAGAAAATCTATGCCTTCGGCGACTCCTACACCGACACCGGAAACACCAGAACCTCCACCGGTCCCACCACCTTCAATCACGTTTCTAACCCTCCCTACGGCGTCACATTCTTCCACCACCCGACAAATCGATACTCCGACGGCCGCATCGTCCTTGACTTTGTGGCCGACGCCCTATCTCTGCCCTTTGTGCCGCCCTACCGCAACCCTAAGGCTGACCGGTCGCATGGCGTCAACTTCGCCGTGGGGGGCGCCACCGCGATTAGGTACGGGTTCTTCGTGAAGAACAATATCTCATTCAACCTGGTGCCTCAGTCCCTCCAAACTCAGCTTGTTTGGTTCAACAAGATCTTGGAAAGTGAAGGGTGCAAGGATTCCAAAACTACCCCTAGAGAGTGTAAAGGAATTCTTGAAGATTCCTTGTTTTGGGTTGGTGAAATGGGAGCCAATGATTATACTAGTAGCCTTGGATCTTCTGTTTCCAAGAGAACTATTCAAGTTCTTGCCATAAATAGCGTTGCGGGCTTCTTACAGGTGTGAAAATGACTAGAAATGCTTTGAAATTTAATTCCTTGAGTTTAATCCCCCACTTATTTATGCACATTAAAACTTCATCATAGGATCCTCATTCATATTTATTTTAAATGTAAGGATCCTCTTTAGCTAGATTTATTCACATCAAAGGCAGGATTTTTCTAAATATTAATTCGAGTCACTTATATATGGGTGTCCGAAATAATCATTCTAACATTGTATTAGGTGTGATGGAGGATGATAGAAGCACTAATTTAAGTTTTTTTTTTTTTTGGCTATTAAAAGCAAAACTCAAATGTTCTAAAGTAATGTTGGAAACAGTTAGTGGCAGTGTTACATTGTCAATTTTTAAAAAAAAATAAGAATTAGTTTTTTATGGTAGGATTTATTTATTTTAGTATATTTTAATTTGAGGTTATATATATATATATATATATATATATATAGGGAAGCGTTCACATGTAAATAAATCATAGTGTGAGAAATGTGAATTATGCTTAAAGCTATAAAGAATTATGCTTACAGCTATACAAAATTATGCTTATGGTACAAAATTGTGCTTATGGCTAATTTTATGCTTATAAGCATAAAATGTACCATAAGCATAATTTTGTATAGCTTTAAGCATGATTCACAATTCTCACACTAGAATTTAAATCTATATGAATCAAACTCTCTCTCTCTCTCTCTCTCTCTATATATATATATATATATATATATATTAACTTTATTCATATGTTTTATTGTCACGTTAGTCATAGCATATCAAGTATTCCTACACTACAGTGCACAATGTAGCAATATATATTCCTCCTATTTTAGAATAGCAACACATTATTTTCATACTATTTTAACAATCTTATACACACAATTTCTGTATAATTCAAGGCATTAATCAACAAGGGAGCAAAGTACATAGTTGTTCAAGGACTTCCACCAATCGGCTGCCAAACCTATTCCTTCTTTCTCTCCTCCCCCGACGACAGAGACGAGATGGGCTGCGTCGCCACCGTCAACCGCCTCACCTCCGCCCACAACGCCGCCCTCCAATCCAAACTCACCGCCGTCAGAAACCAGAACCCTCAATCCGTCATCCTCTACGCAGACTACTACAACGTGTACCTCACGATTCTGAAAAACGCAGCGAAATACGGCTTCAAGGAAAGGTACAAGGCTTGCTGCGGCTACGGCGGAGGAGAGTACAACTTCGACATCTTCAACACCTGCGGTATGGCTTCCTCCAGTGCGTGCGATGAGCCCTCGGAGTACATAAACTGGGACGGAGCTCACCTCACTGAAAAAGTGTATAAAGTGATGACTCAGTCTTTTCTCAATGGCAGCTACTGCATCCCTCCCTTTCATTCTTTGATGAGAAAGAAAGTTCAGTCAGGTTGAATTGAATCCCTCCGTTTTAATTAATTTGCTTTTTTTTTTTCTTTTTTTTTTTTTTCTTTTTCTTTGGGATTTCTGTTGTGTTCTTTTCAGTCACTGTGTTCTAATTAGGGTTTGTTCTATTAGCTGAAGAAAAAGCACGTGCATTGCGCGTGGTGAAATAATTATTTGATTTTGCTTAATGATATGTAGAGGTGGCCAAATGCGGGTTTGGGTACAGAACCGTACCCGTACCCGGCAGGTACGGTTTCAACAAATCGAACTCATACCCTACCCGCAGTATAGGAAGGTACGGTATGATTTCGAGTACGACAGGTGCGGTACGAGTACGAGTACAACCCGACAGTTCTAGCGGGTTTAATAATTATTATTTTTAATAAAAATATATTTAAAATTTGATTAGTTGTAACTCGAATTATTTGCAAAAGAAAAATATTATTTTATTATAAAGATTCCAACAACTTAAATATAAATTAGACCTCTAAATGCTAAATCATTGGAGATCAAGTTATTTAAAACTTTAATCTTCAAGGGCCGAGTACCGTTAAAGTATAATTAGTGAAAATTTAATGAAAAAAAATATTAAAGTAGGAAAAAGAGTGCATATATAATTAAAACTAAGAAATAAAAAATATATTTTAGATGAAATATATATCAAAATTGCGGGTCAGCGGGTCGTGGAACCGGCGGGTTACGGTTCCAACTTTCAGTACCCGTACCCGAACCGCCGCCTTCGGCGGATGCGGTTCCGAACCCGAACCGGTGAGTACGGGTACGAGTACAAACTCTCCAAGTACGTGTACGAATGCGTGTACGGGTCGGCAGTGGCGACTCCAGGAATTATAATTCGGGGGTGCGAAAAATAATTACTCCTTATGTCCCACCGAAATAACATTGTTTTCTTATACTCCTTACATATGTTCAAGAAGGAAGACCATTTCAGCGGGATAGAGTGAGTATATAACATTAATAGTACCATTTTACAGAATATATACATAATACTAGTATTTTTTGTTAATATATATACATAATACATAATACTAGTAAATTTTTTTTTTTGTTTTGGGGGTACAGCTGTACCCCCAATGCTCCATGCTGGAGTCGCCAGTGCGGGTCGGCGGGCACGATTATTTTGGCCACCTCTAATGATATGTCCACTTTCAGAAGGACTTTGGTTTTATTCGGTTAAGTAGAACTGCAGGATAAGTACTTCAATTTTTTTTTTATCATTTATTTATTTATTTTGTAAAAATTTGTTGGAAGCAAGGTAAATATATACTTTGATTTTAAAATATGAAAAAGATCGGTACATTAAATCATCGTAAATAATAGTACTATTTCTAGGCTGTTTTGAGTCGTTTACTGGCGTCCAATTAATATTGAATGCTCTGTGCCCACTGCCTTGAAATATAATGCTTCCATTAATGGGAATAACTAGCTAGGACTTCTCCATTCTCCGTTGTCGTACCGACTTGTACCTTTCACATTTTCTTATGCTGTGAAATTTTGTTAGGCGATATACTTTGACATAATGTGGCCAACAATATGCAATTTTTTGCAATATTTAGTATCCCATCATAATTAAAAGACAAATGTCGATAACACTACAACAAAATGTTACAATACTGATATAATTTTTTGAAGAATTGTGACACTTAATTATAAATGTCACTAAATAAAATTATGACATATTATAGTTGAGTAGCTAATATGCTTGCCACAAAAATAAAATCATGTCACTAAATTTAATGACACTTGAAGGTGTAACTAATTTTGTGACATATAAAAGTGTAATTATATTTATGACATGTGAGAGTGTGGCTATTCTTTGACAATTTATTTATAACTATTTCCTAGAATAATTATTTTATTAATAATAAAAGTTATATATATATATATATATATATATATATATATATATATATATATATATATAACTTAGGGATACACTTGAATTAGCTCGGACTCACATTGTGATCTATTGAATATTTTTATAAAGCATTCTTATTTTGAGTTGTTTTATTTTCAAGGCTTGGTCACACTATTCTTATTTTGAGGGGCCTAGTGGATTAATTGAGCCATGTGATTTATTTTGCTTATCAGCCCGGACTCACATTGTGATCCATTGAATATTTTTATAAAGCCTTCTTATTTTGACTTATTTTGAGTTGTGGACCTAGTTGATTAATTGGGTCATGTGATTTATTTTGCTTTCAATACTTGGTCACACTATTCTTATTTTAAGGGGCCTAGTGGATTAATTGGGCCATGTAATTTATTTTACTTTCAAAGCTTGGTCACAATATGCGGCCGGACTAATATATATATGTATTATATGTATGCGTCTTAATTTGTATTATTAGTATAACTTATTGTATATATACCCTAATCTCATACCCATTGTTTTAAGGCAGTGACATTGTTTGTTGATTCTTTTCATAAAATATGTGTCTTTTTATTATATTTTTTCGATGTGAGATAATTCTTATAGCAAAAATTGTGATAATTTAAGGTGTGTTAAAATTTAGTGACATGTATAGATGTCACAAAATTTGCTATTTTTCTAAATGTGACTAGTTTACTTATATTTTTATGTGTCACAAAATATTATACATGCATGTGCGGGTGTAACTAATTTTTGCTACACTAAAAATGTAACAAATTTTATGACACCTCTCATGATGTCACTAAAATTGTGTCATTACTAGACATTTTTAATTTGTTGTAATGTAAATATAAATAAAAAGTGTATGTACCTTCGTCCTGTTTATAACGAGCTATTTTCGTACGTTATTGTGACATCTCATTGACAATAGCTAGGTTTTTTCCCCAATAAGGAAATAATTACAAAAACACATGGGACAAATAAATCTTACTTTAAACACAAATTTTATGTATTTAATATATAAATACGAATCCGTGTACAAATCCAAAATGTTATGAATTAAAATGAATTTAATGCGGGCTTCGATCTCTATTCTTCCTCTGATTCTCTGTATTTCGAACGATCTTCAAACAACTTCCGAGATTTTCAGAGAATTTGGCTCTCCTTAATCTCCACGAACTTGATATTTGATTTATATATCGTTTATTTGGAGGGCAATCGCCTTATTTCCGAATCAAACGCGGATTTAGAGACTTTCCGTATAGAATACGATCGTATCCAACGAAGAACGTCTTGAATATGACAAAAAATCGAAGAAAGCCTTTGAATATTTAGAGAGAAATTCGTAGCGAATTATAACTCCAATTCTCGAACTTATGATTATGATTTATGGTGTGATTTTAAGCTTTCTTAAGACCCCTATTTATAGGTATAGAAGTAGTAGGCTTTTGGGCTTCATATTGGGCCCAGGGCTGAGGTGGCGCGATTTGATTAGCTCCTTCAGATTTATTTATTTACTGCATAGATTTGACAAGCGGCAACTTCTTATTGGTTGGAGATTCCACATGTGTAAATATTAATTATATATCTATTTAATATTAGAATTATATTTAATTCAATCCCAAAAATATAAATAGAAAATATAATTAAATATTTTAATTATTTTATTTCCACGTGGCATGATTTAATAGGCTGAAAATTTAATTGCCTACAAATTGCCCCATCGAGACTTGTTCAATGACGAGTTGTCTTGGAAATAGATGAGTCTCGAAATTTATTTGATAGTTTAAGCTCATATCGAGGAGATTTCGTGAACTTGCTTTGATAAATAGTTTATACTCGTATTTAGGAGTTCTTGAATCTGAACTTGGATTTGTAAATAGTTTACACTCGTATTTAGGAGTTCTTCAACTTGAATTTGGATTTAGATTTATAAATAGTTTATACTCGTATTTAGAAGTTCTTCAACTTGAATTTGGATTTAGATTTAAAAATAGTTTATACTCGTATTTAGGAGTTCTTCAATTTGGATTTATTTGTCACAATCATTTTCTAAATCGTGACAAATATTTGGACTTGGGTTGATAACCATATTTGGACTCATCCTTTTTATGTATTTGGATCATCTTGAGAATTAATGTAGCCTCATATGTTTCATGAAAGCCCATGCGTCCAACTTAAATTGGATTTAGAAAAATATACATAATCTTTCTTTTAATCCATTTTTCACTAATTTACCTACATAAGATAACTCCTCTGACAATCCTTTGGCGGCAAGCTATCAAGATACTTCTTCCTTTAGAACCCTATCAACGATATGATTTCTTTTAGCTCAAGATTCAGATTCCTTTTCCAACTTAACCTCTCTTACGGGATCTATAAATACTGCTCCTAATGATATTCTTTAAACTGCCACCCGTAATTAATCCTTGCGCAGATTTATTGTAAAAAAAAAAAAAGTGCTGCTACTATTGTCGAGAATTCAACGCGTCGAACTTTGTTGCTGCTGCAGACGTGAGCTTCAGACAATTTTGTTCTCGGCTGTAAATCCCTCTTTATTCTCTTCTTTCTTTCCCCAAGACTTTAATTATTTGCGAGCTTCAATTCATGCCCCTGCTATTTATGTCTTCTTCTTTTATCAACATTCGCATTCCAATGTATCTATCCATATTTGCTTTAAATCTCATGGTTTGCTAATGTTAAGAACATACTTGATGCTTATTTGGGAAGGGATTTATTACTGCTCTCTTCTATTGATCGGTCTCTCTTCTTCAAAGTGATTAACCAATATATATCTTCTGCCGAGAATAGTCATTCGTCATGCATGTATTCGCATGGATATACTTTTTTTTTGTTGTTGTTGTTGTTGAATATATTCATGTACATATGCTCTCAAACTTTCTCTTAGTTTATTCCTCAAGATAAATTTCAGATTTGAATTTTACTTTTGAGCATTGTACCGGCGATAACCAAAAATAATCATGCCCCATGATTTATTCCACAAATTGCTTCCCTCCCTTTTAATTAGATATCCCTCCATGCAGAAATCCTTGCTGTAGTCAATAAAATAAATTCATCGCCAAAGAGTGAATATATTTCTTTGAGGTAATCATTTGATTCCATATTTTAAACTTTACCGTCACCCTTTCGATTTCCTCTTTTTTTTTTTTTTTCATGAGGTTAAAGTTGGCAACTTTCCATCCAAGGATAATTCCTAAGGATTGGAGTTCTCTTGGATATTTGGCCCCTTGTCAAGAACTATTTCTTAAATATTTGGTCCCATGTCAAGAACTATTTCTTAAATATTTGGCCCCGTATCAAGAACTATTTCTTGAATATTTGGTCCTGTTATCAAGGATTTTTCCTTGAATACTTTGTCTCTTGCCAAGAATGTGTCTTGGATATTTTGTCCCTTGCCAAGATTTTTCTTGGATATTTGGTATTTTGAGGAAGAAAACTGACATCTATTTATTTGTCTATTTTCACAGCTGCACCATGGTTTACTTCAAGGATATAACTGTTGATCAACAAGATTTCTTGGTGATTCTGAATGACAAGGAGTAATCCTTAGACAAAGGAACTCACCTCAAAGTCTACAGGCCATTAACTGGTCGCTTTTCAAATGCTTGGCCTAAATTCGCAAATCCTCTTCACAAGCCGACATGGACCGAAAAGATGAATGTGACTAAAACATCAAAGGCTTGGACTTTAGGATCAACTCATCACCAACCATCCGAGGAAATTGACCGTTTATTGACTTTGGGTCGACGTATTGCTGAAGGGAATGCCAAGTGGGGAGACAACACTAAATTCCCTGGAGAGTTTCATTATTATGGACTGAAGATGTTCTTAGTCGATGTAAAAGTGATCTTCGTTGTTCTGGAGTTTATGATGCAGTATATGCCTCTCTCTACACATATGATCGAAGTCTTGAAATGATCAAAGCCTTTTGTGAGTCTTGGAGTTCAGCCACAAACACCTTGGTAACTTTATCAGGTGAATTGTCAATTTCGCTATGGGATTTGAATTTCTTTTCTGGACTTCCACACTTGGGGTACTTTATGATGAATGATACCTTGTCTCAAGGAGCTTGATAGCGTTGACTGAGGCAAACTAAACATTCTTGCGAGTTGCAAGCATTTACTCCATGCTTATCACCTTATTGGAAATAAAGATGGCAATGACCCAGACTGTTCTGTCACGATTGAAGAGTGGATTAAATTTTGGTCAAAGAAGAATGCAAGGTACCTAGTGCCTCCTCCCCACAAAGAAAGAAAAACTGTACGTCCCAAATCGACTTCTAATCCTTCTGGTGAAATCAAGGACTATGAACCATGGACTACTATGGAGAAGAGTTTATTTGCTAAGCTTGGAGTTAAGGAACAACATTGGGATGTGACGTAATTAGCCGCGTACCTTGCTTGTTGGCTGTGCACTTTTGTTCTTCCTAACGGCGATGCCAGTTTAATTTGCCCAACTACTTTTAAAATGGCTAGCTTGATGGCTTATCGACAAAGAGTATCTCTTATAGTCTCAGTTCTGGCCAGCATCTTTAGAGGTTTGAATAATTTTTCAAGATCTCCAGAGCCTTCCCGACTTCGAGCAGCATTTCCAATTCACTTTGTTTATGCTTGGATGTTGTTTTATTTCAAAACTCATTTCCCACTTAAAAATCACCCTTATGGCCCTAGAATGGTTCAATTTTCTAGTGAGGGGGGCACAAAACATCATGATTCTGTTGATGCTCGCAAGAAAATCTTAAAGTGGGATCAAATACCTTGGAACTACACTATGTTCACCAAAAACAAAGATATCATGTTTTTTGATAATGATATGGCAAATGAATCTAAACTTTGCTTCTTCATAGCCATCTGGTCTCAATATTTGACTCGAAGAAAGATGATAGTTTTACGGTGGAACCATCTAGTCCTCACCGCTTTAGCCATCAATTTGGGTATTATCAGACTCTTCCAGGTACTCTCACTCGAGATATCCAAAAAACTTCTCAAGATAGTGGGCTCAAGTATTGGCGTGCTTATTTGCTATGTAAGTCTGGATTGAGAGTTTGCTTTTCACGCTTGACTTTGAACGCACAGAAGTTTTCATTGGACGAATACAAAAACAGATGGGAGCAAGTATATAAGAGTTCATTGGAAGAGAATATCATGGTTCCAGTCATGCTACAAGAAAATGGCATTTCTAAGGGGCAAGTTAGAGATGAAGAGGTTGTTCCTTTTAAAGATAAGCGGCAAGCAACTCCAGTTCTTTCGGAAGACACCGTTAGTAGTAGCAAGGAACATTAGTGAAAAAAGCAAAGAGTTGCTAAGTCTCCGAGTCTTGTTAAAGATCACCCTCAAATAAGTGTTCTCCAGGTTCTCATTTGTCCTTTCTTTTATCGTGTTTTTGTACTATCTCCCTTTTTTACTTCTTATACTCATGATATGTGTTCCTTTTTAGGTGGAAGACAATGTCCTTAGTGTTGATGAGAAAACCAGTTCTCAAGGTAGTTATGCTCTAAGTGAACCTAATCAAGAAGATGAAATTTTGGTGGATGTGGAAGATAATGTTCCTCATTCGCCTCGTGTCGGAGCCATTTCAGAATTCCTTTCTCCAAATAGTTTGGTGTGGTCTTCGTGACAAGATAATGTGGACTCCTATTGACTCTTTGTCATCAATAGAAGAAGAGATTAAACTTGGTCTCTCTCTTATGAAAGGGCACATGAAAGGGCACGAGTCTGATTTTGACCTATCTTGTGTTGAAGCCAGTATTGCAACACTTTTTACTCATGCAGCCGCTTATGACCAAGCAAAATCAAAGTCCCGTGAGACTGGGGAGAATTCTGCACAAGAAGTTCAAGATGCCAAAGCTCACCTTCGTAAACTTCGCTTGAAAGAGAAAGAATGTGTTACCAAAATTCAGCCAATCAAGCAGGAACTTGCAGATATAGAGAAACAGAAGAGTGAGTTAACTGCAAGTTTGAAGAAGCAGGAATCATCACTCCAAGTTATCCGAGACGCGATCCAAGAATACAAGCAAAAGGTTGATAAATTCAAGAACACTCCTTTGATCGATGGTGAAGCTTTGGAGAATTTGAAGAGCTCGCAACTTCTTTTGGAGTCTGCTCACAAGGCATTGGAAGATCAAGATCCCTTTGCTTAGACTTCTTAGCTTGCTTTTTCTTTGCACATTCCTTTCACTTGTTTTTTTTTATCATGGTAGACCTCTTCCCTTTTTTTTTAGCAATACAAGTTTAGTATTTCTTTTCTTTCATGGTTGATCTCAGTACATGTATTGCCTCTTTTTATCAACTTGAAGGTTCATGTTTCTTTGTACTTCATGACTGAACTTTGATTATAATCACCGATTATAATCGTAACCATCCAACTTGAGGGATATATAGAAGTTATGAATGAACTTAGAATTTATCTAAGCTGCCTACATACTTTTTTGAAAAGGATCAAGTCAAAACGTAGTTCAAAATTAAGCTTTAACTTTAAAAAGTGGGGTGCCGTGCACAGTTTATACTCATGCGGGCCAGGAGTGACTATTTATTTAACCACTATATAGACAAAGTGGAGTATATAATAGTTTAACCACATATATATACCTATTTGTGGGATAAGTAAAGTTTAACCACATTAATTTAACTTATGGTGGAAAAGTTTAGCAATTTAACCACGTACACTTTCATTGGTGGATACCGTACACATTTTATACTCATGTGGGTCAGGAGTAACATGCAGTTTAGGCTCGTGCGCCATGGAGCATGGTCTTTTTTTTTTTTTGATTGAATTTTCATTTTTTTAAGACCAAGGTTTTTTCTTTTTTTAGGGATAATAGCGCTTGAGGAACTTCCCATTGATTGGGCCAACTCTCACATTGTCTTCCGAGATCAACTTATATACGCCATTAGTGTAAACTTCCTTGACGACATATGGGTCATCCCATCTTAATACAAACTTATTTCCAACATGATGAGTAGTGACGATTGGCCTTCTAATAGCGAGCACCAAATCTCCAACTTCAAAAGAACACGTCCTCACTTTTTTGTTGAAAGCTCTTGAGAGACGAGCTTGATAGCACTCAAGTCGTTGTTGTGCCTCCAATCTTTTTTCATCTAAGGCTTTTAACTCTTCAAGGCAGAGCCGAGCATTTTCTTCTTCTGTTAGACCCTCTTGGATGGTGATCCTCAAAGATAGGATTTGTTGCTCAAGAGGAACAACGGCTTCTACACCATACACCAAGGAATATGGAGTTGCTTGAGTCTGAGTTCTAAAGGTTGATCTATGTGCCCATAATGCTTCTTCAATTCTTTTGTGCCAGTCACGCTTTGTCTTTGCCACAACTTTCTTCAACAAGTTGCACAAAGTTTTGTTATACGCTTCGGCCAATCCATTGGCAGGCGCATTGTACATTGAAGATTTCCTCTGCTTAAACTCAAACTTTTCACAAAGTTTATCTATCAAAACATTACAAAAAGGTTTTCCATTATCGATTATAATGTACCGAGGAATACCGTAACAATAGATGATATGACCTTTGATAAAATCAGTAATGTTCTCATTTTTTACTTCTCGTGGAGGTATGACTTCTGCCCATTTGGAGAAGTAGTCTATCGCAGCCAGGATGTATAAATGCCCCTTTAATGATTTTGTCAAAGGTCCAACAACATCCATGCCCCAAGCATCAAAAGGCCATGAAGCGACTGTATGGTGTAGTGGTTCGGGTGGCTGATGAATAAGGTTTGTGTGAAACTGGCAGGCTTGACATTTTTGTGCGTATTCCATGCAATCCTTTACCATGGTTGGCCAATAATAACTCATCCTCTTGATTCTAAAATGTAACTTTGGACCGAATTGATGAGCGCCACATATGCCAGAATGGGCGTCCTCCATAGCCTTTACAGCTTCTTCATTATTCAAACACCTTAAAAAGACTTCATCAAATGACCTTCTATAGAGTATGCTTTTGAAGTAGATAAAGCATGTATCACGATGGCGGATGTCTACCTTTCGACGTGGATCACTTGGCAACTTATCATATTTCAAGTAATCTACAAACACTTGGCGCCAATCTTCTTCTCCTTCCTTGATCTCAAACACTTGCATCACATTACTTTCGTTATCTTCACAACTCTCATCTTCGAAGAGTGGTGGTATGACCCAACTTTGACAAATTGGTATGGAAATATCACCGTTGCACATTGCAATAGAGGAAACGAGTTTTGCAAGTACATCTGCTTGTTTATTATCACTTATTGGAATGTGACCAAGTTCTACTTCTCCAAGCCATGCGATAAGCTTTTGGGCATACTTGACATATGGAAGTAACTCAGGCTTCTTCACTTCATATAATCCGAGAATTTGATTCATGACCAACTTTGAATCTCCATATACTTTTATGTGTAGTCTCTTGGTGTCCATGGCCATTTCCAATCCCAAGATTAGTGCTTGATATTCAGCCACATTATTGGAACAACTTTCAGTCAGAGTGAAGGAATATGGTAGCACTTGTCTCTCAGGCGTTACAAACACAACTCCCGCACCAGCTCTTTCTTTGTGAGATGTTCCTTCAAAATACATTAACCAAGGAGGGCATACCTCAATTACCAGTGCATCTTCATCGGGTAGATCGTTAGTTAATTCCCACTCGGCAGGAATTGGGTGATCAGCCAAGAAATCAGCTAATACTTGCCCCTTTCCAGCCTTTTTGGGAAACTTACATAATCTCAAATTATTATAACTGGAGATACCATCGAGCTAGTCTATCAGATAAAACTGGTTTAGACATCACGTACTTCAATTGATTTGCTTTGGAGATTAGACGCACAGTATGTGCTTGGAAGTAATGTTTTAACTTTTGGATAGAAAATATCAAGGCCAAACATAACTTCTCAATCGGAGAATACTTTTAACTCATTTGGCGTCATCATCCTACTTAAGTAATAGAGTGCATTCTCCTTCCCATTTTCATTTTCTTGAGCAAGCAATGCCCCCATGGATCGTTCTTGAGCGGCAAGGTATAAAATCAAAGGACATCCTGCCACGGGTGCAGCTAAGACATGAGGTTTCATCAAGTATGCTTTATTGTTTTTGTTGGGAACCCCTGCAGTCTGATTTTGATGATGTTTTTCGAAACCACACTTAGCCATATTTTCAATTCTAGTTAGGATTGATAAGAGCGACCTGCCCTGTTTGCACAGGTCATCTCCCTAGTTCTTTTACAGGTTGAACCTTTATAAAGAACAGATCGTGTTAGACGATCTGATCTATAATCTTCGACCTGATCTTTTTTCCTAGTCAACCTGCAGTAGAAGTTCAGCTGGCCTGCTCTGAAGAGTTCAAGATCGCTGGAGTCAAGCAGATTCGCCTTCACGAGTCTGAATGACCTGTTCTCTAGTACCTATTTTCCAGCTAGGACGAAATCTCTCAATGGCTAGAAGCAAGTCAGCTGTACGGCCTCTCTGCCATCACTGACAATTTCCAACGGCTAGATTTCAAATCTGCGCCTATAAATACTTCAAGCCTCTCCAGAATCAAGCACGAAAATTCAATATACAAGCCAGATCTCTGCAGAAATCTCTGCAGCTCAAAGCTCCACTTAACGCTCGAAAAGAAAAGATTTTCTAAAAGAGTAACCAACTTCACTTGCCAACTTCTGCACTGCATTGACAACCTGTTGGCACAAAGTGAACCTATTCTCAACTGAACCTGTTCTTGCTCAACAGAGCGTCTCTATCTGATAAAAGTTGACCTGACCTGTCAACTAGATCGCATACTTTGTTTTGAAGTCAAAACTATTGGTAATTGGTGTATTCCCCCCCCATACACCAAATTACTCTTTCTGGGACCAACAAGTGGTATCAGAGCGGTGGTTCTTTTGACCATCGCCTCTGCATACTGAATTTTTTTTTCTTCAAAAGGTTTTGGTCAAATTGGACTAGATCCGAGAAAATCTTTTCATTCATTACTTTACTCTTTACTACATGTCATCATGTAAGCATCTCTTCTTAGAGTCTGCAAGGACTTTTCCATCCAGGGCTTTGAAGACTGGAGCTTTAGAATTCGAATGTGTCTTGAAGCTCATCATGTGTTGATTGGGATGTCATTGAAAATGGACCCACACCAATCTATATTCCTCATGACACTACGGTCACTGACAAATCTGAGTATATACCAAAGTTGAAGGATCCACGATCCTACACTGCTGAGGAAAGAAAAGAAGTTGGCCTTGACAGTTTCACAAAAGGTCTGATCTCTAACACGGTGATAGGAGTTCACCTTGCCAAGATTAGAAATCTCAAAACTGCTAAAGAAATATGGGATACCTTGAAAGCAATCAGTCAAGGGTCCGAAGAAATGCTTGAAAACAAACTGTCTATTGCATGTAGCAAGCTTGATGATTTTAAGATGCTCCCTAAAGAAATAATAGAACAAATGAAAACTCGATTCGTTGAAATCACGCAAGAGATTGCTGCTCTCAAACCCTCAAAATATACTTAGTGTGAGCTCAATCAAAAAGTGATGCGTGCCCTACCTGCAAGCTGGCATGTGTATGTTGCACTCCATCCAGGTCATCCTGACTTCAACGAACTGCAGACCGATGATCTCCTTGATCTTCTTGTTGGAAACGAATATGAGATGGTTCGTCTTCATGGATCAAATCAACATGCTGCAAGTTCAAACAAACCAATAGCTGAGAAGAAAGAATGTGAAGCTGCTTTCAAAGCTGAGATCTCATCTGCTGCTCAACCTGCCAAGTCAGACCAACCTAATGGGATAGAGCAACTGATTCAAGATTTTGCGTTACTTGCTCGTCGAAATGAAAGAATGGAGTCCAGAACGAACAAATTCAGAAAATTCTATAAAGATTCCAAGAGGAATTTCAAAAATCAGACTCCACCGCAAACTAACAGGAAAGGTCAAGGTAACCCTAATTCTTCAAATACGAATTCGACTAACACTCCATCTGGAGGTTGCTTTCAATGTGGTGAGACAGGTCATTACAAGACAGATTTTCCTAACCTGACACAAGAAGAGCGTGATGCGCTATGAGCAAAGAGGGATCGCAAACTGAAAGAGAGAAGAGAAGCCCTACTCGCTGAGAAAGCATCTCAGAAAGAGCCTTCGTTCTCTAACACTTTATCAGAAGAAGATTACATCGCAGATATGGATACTGACGATGAAGAATTCACTCTTGAATATGCATGTCTCAGCGATGAAGTTGATGAGAATGATGATTAAGAAGAGTGCTACATGGGTCTCAAAGATAAAATTGAGACACCCAAGGTAGACTCCCAACTTTCTTTTTCAACAACTTCTGACAATAATAATGCAGGTGAAGAATCATCTGAGATGCCGTCTTGGGAGGAATTCAATCAATAATTGTCTGATTACAAAAAGCTTGCAACCATGTTCAAAGAACTAGTGGTGGTCGGAAATAAATTGGAAGAAGAAAATGAGAAATACAAACTGGCACTGAAAGAACAGTTCGCACCATACGATGCAGTCAAAGAAAAAGAAGTGGAAACCCTAAAATCTCAACTTGATCAAGCTGTCCTAAAGGAAGAGCATCTGAAAGAAATGCTCACAAATAGAGATAAAGAAATTCTTGATCTTTCCCAGAAGCTGACTAATCTTCAACAAAAGATAGATTGCAGGATCAAAGGAATGGAGAAACTGGAGAAAATTCAATCAGTTCAAAGGAATCCAATCATCAAGACTGGACTTGGATTCTCAGGCCAGAAAAAGGAAAAGAATCAAGCTGATGACTGCCGGATCCTGTTTGTCAAAGCCCAAGACAAGCAAGAAGCAAAGTCGGCTCATCAATCATTGCCTGACAAAAGAGTGGAACTGAAGAATCCCGCCAAACAACCTCAAGCTATACTGATCAAGGAACACAAAGTCTCAACTCCAGAAAATCAACTCAAGAAGTCAACTCTGAGAAAGACAGATCGGGTTGAATCTGTAAGGAGAAAGCCTGTGATGAAAAATAAAAGTCAACCTGCTCTCAAGCTGAAAAAGAAACAACCTGCCCGTCAAAGACAGACTCAATATGAGCAGTGACACTTTTATCCAGATCATAGTTATCATGAGCAGTGGAACCCTAAGCCTCACTATAACCATAACAAGATTATCCATCATATGGCTACCCCAACTTCTATCAGAATGCTGCACTAGTTTGTATATCCAGATCAACGTTACAACTATGAGCAGTATGAGCAACCCATGTATCAAGATTACTACTGCTCGGGATGCCAATCATTCCATCCTTCTAGGATATTATGAGGACCCATTCTTCTATGCAGATCAGTATCAGTTTGCACCTTAAATCTATAGGAAGAAGATAAAGAAGAAGAAGTCTCGCAAACTTGCAAAGAAATCTCAACCTGTGAACAAAGCACCCCAGTTTAAATGGGTTGCTAAATCTGTTTAATTGCAGGGTGGAAAGCACAAAAGGAGGAAGGAATCTGCAGGCGGACCTGTCTGGATCATCGACAGTAGATGCACCAAATACATGACCGGATTCAAACATCTCCTCTCTGATCTGATCGAACATGAAGGACCTGATGTCACCTTTGGAGGAAACGACAAAGGAAAGACAAAAGGTTACGGTAAAGTACTTGTTGGTAAAACATCAATTAATGATGTCACTTATGTAGAAGGTCTAAATCATAGTCTTTTCTCTGTAAGCCAACTATGCTCTAGTGGCAAGAGAGTCAAATTTACTGCTAACAAGTGTTTGGTGAGAAACAAGGAAGGAGAAGAAATTCTTTTTACCGGTGTTCTGCAGGATAATCTATATATAGTCTAATGGAACAGTGAACATGAAACCTGCCTTGTCTCCAAACGTGCAAATGAGCTGAGCTGGCTGTGGCATAAGAGATTGAGTCACCTAACTTTCAAGTCCATCACTTATCTTGCTCGCAACAAACTGGCCCGTGGAATACCAGATCTAGTATTTCACAGAGATCATGTTTGCGAAACTTGCCAAGCAGGAAAATAGACCAGGACATCTTTCCCATCTATTGCAGCTCAATCATCAACTCAAATTCTAGAACTTCTGCATCTGGATCTTTTCGGACCAGTCACTCCTTTAAGCTTTAATGGTAGAAAATACACTCTCGTAGTCATAGATGACTTTTCTAGATTCACGTGGGATATTTTCATGTACAAAAAGAAAGAAACCTTGGAGAAGCTGCCTGAGCTGATCACCAGATTGTGCAACAAGAAGAACTCAACTGTTCAGACCATTCGATCTGATTAAGGAATAGAGTTCATCAACCAGGTAATAGGGTCATTCTGTTCACAAAAAGGAATTCTCCATCAAACTCAAACTTCAGTAGCTCGTACACCTCAACAAAACGCAGTTTACCATTCAGAAAAGCACTTTGACGTCCATTTGATAGACACGAATCTATTATGAGCAGTGTAGGCCAGGAATAGTCTGATTGCTTCCAGTCTGGCAACAGGGGCAAAAGTTTCTTCATAATCTATTCCGTCCTATTGACAGTAGCCTTTTGCCACTAGTCTAGCTTTGTTTCGAACAACTTCTCCAGATCCATCTCTCTTGTTCTTAAAGATCCATTTTACTCCAATTATGCCTTGATGACTAGGTCTATCTACAAGAGACCAAACTTTGTTTCTTTCGAATTCATTTAGCTCTTCTTGCATGGCAATAGTCCAATCAGCATTTGCAAGAGCTTCACTAACGCAAGTTGGTTCTTCATAAGATAGGTAACAACTTAGAAGACAACTTTCTCCAATCTGACATCTTATCCTCACGCCTTTATTTGGGTTCCAACAATGAGCTCTTTAGGATGAGCATCAACCCATCATCTCCGACGAGCTATTTCTTCTTCAGAAATTGCAGGTTCGGGCTCATCTACTGGGTCATCAAACTCTGGATGAGGTTGAGGCGAGAAAGGATTGAGTTGTTCAAGTTGTTCTGTTATCTGATCGACACTGGGCTGTTGGTTGATGGCAGGCTGATCTGAGGTCTGTCTGACAGGTGACTGGTTTGGAGTAGACTGTGGATCCAGGTTGGGAGACACAGGTTGTGATTGCTCAGGTTGACTGGTTCCCCATTGCTGTGAGCTCGGTTTAGAGTTAACTTGAGCAAAATCTGTTTCCTCTTCTTCTAGATCATTGGGTCCCCAGCTTAAGATTTCTTCCAGGAATTGATCATGTGAGTTGGTTTGTCCTGTCACTTGACCTGAAGTTTGATCTGTAGATTGATTGGATAATGGAATTTCCCTATGCACACAGATAGATTCATCAAACACAACATGAGGTGTTACTTCCAAAGTCATGGTAGACTTATTAAAATTTCTGAAAGCATTGCTTGTACCAGAATAGCCTAAGAATATTCCGGGATCAGCTTTGCTATCAAAGGTCTTTAATTGAAAGAAGAAGTCTATGTGGAACAACCTCCTAATTTTGAAAAAGGAGATCATTCCAAGGTCTATAGATTGCACAAAGCAGTCTATGGCCTAAAGCAAGCTCCTCGAGCTTGGTATGAAACCTTGACAAAATTCCTAATTGAATCAGGTTTCAAAAGAGGAAAAGTCGACAAAATGTTGTTCTCAATCAAATGGAAATACCATATCTTTTTAGTACAAGTTTATGTTGATGATATTATCTTTGGATCAAAATCTCAGCTTTTGTGTGATAGATTTGGACAACTAATGCAAGATAAATATAAAATGTCCATGATGGGAGAAATGAATTTCTTTCTAGGATTGCAGGTCAAGCAGTCTAGTGAAGGGATATTCATCTGCCAAACTAAGTACACACATGAGCTGATTGACAAGTTTGGTGTCAAGGATAGCAAACATGTGAAAATTCCTATGCTTGCTAATGGAAACATTGATCCAGATGTTGATGGAAAACCAGCCAACATAACCCTGTACAGGGGAATCATTGGTTCTTTACTTTATTTAACTGCTAGTCGACCTGATATCTCTTTTGCAGTAGGAGTATGTGCTCGCTTTCAAGCTGCACCTAAAGAATCACACATGGAAGCTGCCATGCAAATTCTCTGCTACCTTAAGGGAACTCCCAACTACGGGTTGTGGTACCCCTGTAATGATAACCTAGAATTAACAGGTTACTCTGATTCAGATTATGGTGGTTGCAAAATGGATCGAAAATCCACTTCAAGAACTTGTCAATTTCTAGGCAGTAAATTGATTTCTTGGTTTTCCAAGAAGCAAACATCAGTAGCCACATCAACTACTGAAGCTGAATACATGACCGTAGGGAGCTGCTGTGCTCAGATCTTGTGTTTAAAGCAACAACTTAAAGGCTACAAGATCTCAGTTAGCAAAGTTCCCATCTTCTGTGATAACACTAGCACAATCGCAATCACACTGAATCCAATTCACTACACTAGATGCAAACATATTGATGTGAGGCATCATTTTATTCGTGATCATGTTGAAAAAGAAGATGTGGTGGTAGAAAAGATTCCTACAACTATTCAACGCGCTGATATCTTAACAAAACCTTTGCAAGAGGAAAGGTTCAAAATGCTATGTGGAAAGCTAGGAATGCTCAGTGCGCCAATATCAGATTAAGTGTGATCTGATCTGTCCCAAACAGATCATGATTTACAGGTCATCGCTGATCTGATAAGTTAGACTAACCTGTAGTCTCAACCTGTTCAGTCAACCTGCCTTTGAGAAACTAATCATAAATTCAGGGGGAATTCAGAGATTATGTATCTATCTCTGAACATATCTTCTCCTATACACTTTAAATTCAATGATTAATATTTATTGATCTATGTGTTTCTCTATTTAATAACCTTCAATTTCTTCAAAGGCTGATTGGACTCTACTGACATAAAAGAGACATTCCATATGCTAGTCCACATCATGTCAAAGGATTTCCGGCTGAACGAGGAAACATTTAATTCGGGAACAGAAAGGACGTCGCTTATCTTATGGACAGGGCGAGCACATACTGCTCAGATGCAATTCCACTCGCACTCCCACTCACGACGGTTTAGGGACGTAATCCTGACCCTTCGATTTTCTAAATCTCAACCGTCCATCTTTGTATATAAATACACGCTTTTCTTCTCACTTGAACTTCATCGTCTTTAAAACTCAATTTTTCAGTTTTCAGAAAACCTGCAAAATTCAAATTTCTTATCTCTGAAAATCTGAAGCACATCTTTTCTTTCACTTATTTTGTAAAATGGCTAATATTACATCGAGTTCTAGGTAGGAATCAATGTCTTCCGACAACTTAATCGCCGTTATTCAGGCGCATGTGAAGGCGGAATCCTACACCATCTTTGAACACTTTAGGTTTTCCGGTCTCGAACCGCTATTCGCCACCGTGAAAGCATGTTGTGGCTTTCACAAAATCATATCAGTGAAGCTGTGAGTTTTTCACCCCAAGCAAATCGCAAATTTCTTCTATAACTGGGAGAAGACTCATATTTGGATCAAACTCTGTTCATCTGTCCACTCCTTCCAGCGGCGGTTCGGTAAACGCTCTCCAACTTATTCTCCGCACTTTCAATTTGGAGGACAAGGGGTCCATTTTAAAACTGGACGATATTACCCTTGAGGACAGGCAGCGCATTTTTAGGGAAATCACAATGGGTGAACCTGCATATAAACCCAAAGCTTTCCCTCGATAGCTTCTCAAGCCTCAATATAGAATCCTCTGTGATTATGTTCAGAAAGTCTTTCTCAGGGCACCTTTGAAACTGTCACTCCCCAGAAGTTTCAGGTCATGGTTGCTGTGATCTTGAAACTTGATGTTAATTGGGCTCGAGTTCTCCTCACCTGCCTTGCTCAAGAGGCTGCGAAAGTGGTGATTGAATCTGTCGATGGACAGGTTGTAAAAGTTATAGTATCCAAGCCTCCCCTCCGTATGTGCTCTAAAGTCAGTCTCCTCCTCATCCAGCACTTCTCAGATCGCAGATGGTCCAGTGCTAACAAGTTTGATGAATCTCACACTGTCCCCAAGAACAAGAGCCAGATTGAAATAGCTCTTGGGATATCCAATAATCTTTATTGGACTGCCTCTGATGTCTATCGCCCATTTCTCTTGACGATGGGTCAGTCTGATCCTTCATGGACTGAGCCTTCGAAGAAAGATGATGTTGGCGAAGCTATGGGAGAGAAGAGAAAGAAGGCCGAACCTACAGATATAGGGAAAAAGCCACTCAAGAAATCTCGACGTTCTGAGCCCTCTCTCTCCAAGCCTATTCATCGTCAATTAAGGGATGAAATGGATGATGTTGTTCGATCTCCATCTCCTGTTGTCTCACCTGAACAAACACCATCTCCTATTCGTTCCCCTATGATTCAACCCTTTCCAGCATCTCCAGATTCACCCCCTCTCTCCACAGATGAAGTGGCCTCCTTGCTACAAACCAATACTACTTCTATCGTCTCCTCTCTTTGTTCAAAAGGAGAAGTAAGAGTTAGAGCTGCATTCCCCTATATCGAGCTCACTCCCGAGTCAATGCAGCTCACTTTTCGACTCCAGTTCTACCTCGATGTCAAGGATAGCTCTTACTTTGTTTTGGAATCTGTCATGGAGGAGCACTCTATGGTTGTTCTAAAGCTGGAAGAAGCCATTCTTGAGGAAGAGTTCAAATTCTACTCTATCCCTGATGCTCGCAAGCACTTTGACATCATGGTTCTCTCTAGAATGATCAAGGAGGCCAAGTCTCTTCAGATTGACCTCAAACCGCTTTTTGCAGATGATGCTGACATGTTTGATGCAGCCTGTGATTTTAGGAGAAGCGGATCTCCTTCCAGCCATCCGTCTCCTTAACCTGAACCTGAACCCTATCATGAACCTGAAGTTGAAGGTGATCAGGTCAACCAAGAACAATCTGCTCCCTCCCCTCCTCCTGTTCGCTCTAAGGCTGAGGAACCTCAAACAGAACAGACCGCTGATGCTAAATCATCAGAGCAGTCTGCAGACCAATCTGCACATGAAGAACTCCAGGAACTACAGTCCGAACCTTGCTAGACTGTTGGCTTTCACTTTCCTAATCTGCGTCTTCACTTTTCCTCACCTGATGAAGAGATTTTCACTCAGGGAACTGCCCCTCGTGGCTATGTGTTTCCTTCGACTGAATCTGTATCTTCTTCATCTACATGCAGATCTCTTTCGAAGGGGGAAGTCAAGTCCCTTGTAAACTCCTTGGTTGAAAACCAGTTGAAGGACTTCTCCTTGGAAGCAATCTCTTCTGGATCTGCAGCTCTCAAGCTGTTCCAAGAAGATCTATCCTAGCAACTGAATAAGCAACTCAACTTCCTCAAGATTCAAGTGAGGAACCACAGGGATGAGTTCATCGAGTCCTATGATCAACTCTCCACACTTTGCACCAACATCTCTGGCATGGCGAAGGCCGTTGGTGAGGTAGTTGAATTGCAAGAGCCTGCAATTCTCATCAAGGCTGAAGACAAGATCGAAGCCCAACTCCAAGAGTTCAAGAATGGTGAACTAAAATAGCTCTTGAAGGAGTTCTTTGGAACATAGTTGGTAGATTTTGTCAAAACTCAGCTCAACACTCATGTCTCCAATTTATTTCCCAAACAGATCGAAGACTTCAGTGAAGTTGAAACGGTACAGACAGGTGCACGAAGATGGAAGAAGTGCACTCTACCTTTGTGGCCAAATACACTCATAATGCATCTGCCACTCAGTCCTCTGTAGATGCCATTCAACAGGACATCAACGCTCTCCTACACTTCAAGGAATCCACATCTGCTGAAATAGAGAAGTTGAAGAGCGAAAATACCTCTCTTTCATTGTCGATCAAAACCCTGTTTGATGATGTCAAAAAGGGGGAAGAAAAGAAAGGCAAAGGGAAAGGGAAGTCCCTTCAAGCTGACAAATCAAAATTGCTGCCTCCACCTGTTTCCAAGCCTGAAACTCAATCTGCTCGCCCCTCCTCATCTGCCACTCCTCGAAAACTGGGTGACGAGGATATAGCTAAAAAGGCAGACAAGGTTCGATCTTTCATGATCTTGCAAATGATCCAATAGGGCTACTCCATGGAAAATATCTGAAATCCGGAGTTAGTACGATAATTCACCAAGGATTAAGCAAACAAGGCCAGAAGGCTGAGAGAGATCAAGGAATGGTCAGATCGAACCAGGGTATTCTATCAATTGAAAATGGAAACTCAACCTCCCACCGCTTGGCTCAGTACATAAGACGCCAACAGATGGAATGTTCTCACCAGTTGCTTCATCATGGAGCACTACTTTTTTGAAATTCTAGAGTGTCAAGGAGATACTGAAGTTGTTTTCAGGCAATACCTCAATGATCACCATGACCAAGACTTCGTCATGAAGGTGTGCAAACGGGCTGATGATGTAGGCTTCTCGATTCAAGCTCCAGCCAAGGAATTTTTCTCCCCTCTTCTGCTCTCAGATGGAAAGTACCCAGATCGTACCAAGATCAATGAATATGTGATCGCCACAGCTCAACATTTTGGCATTCCTGTTGGAGATAATGCTGCCTACAGACGGATTCGAGACGGTGTGTATTCCAGTGTGAATCTAGTCTCAAATGAAAGGAAAATGGAAGAAGCTGAAGCAAGGAGGAAGCTCAGGAAATGATATGTATTTCATTTTGTCTTTTTGTTGTATCGAGCTGTAATACTTGTAACTATATTCTGCTCTGATACCTTAATGAAAATGAGATCACCTTTTGACCTGATGACAATACCTCTTTGTCCAGGCTATCGCCTTTACTGTTTTTCTTATCTGTTTCCTTATAATGTTTCCTATATGCTCTATCTGCTCTTAGATTTAATTTTCCAGCTATAGGAATCCTTGTAAAGTGTTAGGTTTCGTCATCATCAAAAAGGGGAAAATTGTTGGGAACCCCTGTAGTTTGATTTTGATGATGTTTTCCAAAACCATACTTAACCTTATTTTCAATTCTAGTTAGGATTGATAAGAGCGACCTGCCCTGTTTGCACAGGTCGTCTCCCTAGTTCTTTTATAGGTTGAACCTTTGTAAAGAACAGATCGTGTTAGACGATCTGATCTATAATCTTCGACCTGATCTTTTTTCCTAGTCAACCTGCAGTAGAAGTCCAGCTGGCTGCTCTGAAGAGTTCAAGATTGTTGGAGTTCTACAGATTGAAGGTCAAGCAGATTCGCCTTCATGAGTCTGAACAACCTGTCCTCTGGTACCTGTTTGCCAGCTAGGACGAAATCTCCCAATGGCTAGAAGTGAGTCAGCTATACGGCCTCTCTGCCATCACTGACAATTTCCAACAACTAGATTTCAAATTTGTGCCTATAAATACTTCAAGCCTCTCCAGAATCAAGCACGGGAAATTCAATTTTCAAGCCAAATCTCTGTAGAAATCTCTGAAGCTCAAAGCTTCACTTAACGCTCGAAACAAGACAATTTCCCAAGTGTTAAGTCCATCAAATTTCTGATCCTGGAATCCTTGTTCTTAAGTGTTCATTGCTGCTTAAGAACACCTTGTATTTTCTTCACCCAAAGTCTGTAAAGTCTGAAAGTGTTAGAAAGGTTGTTAGATCTCTCTATTGTTAGGTTTGGATTAACTTAGTAGTTTAGAGGTCGAGTGTGTGTCAAGTTTGTAATCTCTATTCTAGAGAAGTTGTAAGGGTCATGACCTAGATTTCGTGTTCAGTTTTTTGTCAAGTTAGATGAAAACTAAAGCTGATTCTCTATCAGTCTAAACAAGAAGAGAAGCAAGGAATTTTAGTTACGACAGTAGCTGACGTGGACGTGGGGAAGGTTATCCCGAACCATGATAAAATCGACTGTCTCTATCACTACTTTATTTACTTCAATTGATTTGTTGCTTGTTCTCTAACTTGCACTCATAAGCATTCACAATACTCAGTCTTCATACAAGTATGTGATCTGCTATTTTGAAAAGAAAAGATTTTCTAAAAGAGTAACCAACTTCACTCGCCAACTTCCGCACTACATTGACAACCTGTTGGCACAAAGTGAATCTGTTCTCAACTGAACCTGTTCTTGCTCAACAGAGCATCTCTATCTGATAAAAGTTGACCTGACCTGTCAACCAGATCGCACACTTTATTTTAAAGTCAAAATTGTTGGCAATTGGTGTATTCCCCCCCATACACCAAATTACTCTTTCTGGGACTAACAGTTTTTGAAAGCATTTTTGCATGTTTTGTCCCATTCGAATGACACGCCTTTCTTCATGATTTGGCTAAAAGGTTGGCATCGACCTGCTAAATTCGAGATGAATCTTCGAAGATATGCCAACTTTCCTTGTAGACTTTTCAATTCATGAATGTTGCGCGGTTCAGGCATCTTCATTATGGCATCGATTTTGGCTTGCTCAATTTCAATTCCTCGATGTCGAATGATGAATCCAAGGAATTTACCGGACTTCACACCAAAAGCGCACTTTAAAGGATTCATTTTTAGTTCATACTTCCTTAATCTCTCAAAAATGATTCTTAAATCCTTTAAATGTTCACTTCTCTTCTTAGAGTTCACAACTACATCATCCACATAACACTTAATATTCTTGTGGAGTATGTCATCAAATATTTTCTGCATGGCTCTTTGGTATGTAGCGCCTGCATTTTTCAATCCAAGCGGCATTACTTTGTAGCAATGTATTCCTTTGGGAGTGCGGAATGCCGTCAACTCTTCATCGTTTGGTGACATACAAATTTGGTTGTAACCTGAAGATCCATCCATGAATGACAATGCTTCATGTCCGGTTGTAGCATCGATAATCAATTCAACAATTGGCAGGGGAAAGTCATCTTTTGGGCATACTTCGTTTAGATCTCTGAAATCCACACATACGTGAATCTGCCCATTCTTCTTTCTCATAGGGACAATGTTGGAAATCCATGTTGGGTACTTAACTTCTCTAATGAATCCACATCAATGAGCTTGTTTACCTCAGCCTCAATTAATGGAATCAACTCAGGTCGAAACCGGCGTTGAGTTTGCTTGACAGGTTTTGCCTCCTTTCTAATAGCTAAGTTGTGAACAACTATTTTCGGGCTCAATCCCGGCATATTCTTGTAAGACCATGCAAATATGTCTTTGAATTCTTTCAACAATTCAACATATGAGCATTCTTCATCATTAGTTAATAGGGCACTAATGTAGGTGGGTCTTAGATCATCAAGAGTGCCTAAATTAACTTCTTTCAACTCATCAACAGTAGACTTGACGCCTTCTTCAAATTGTGGGGGTGCCATTTCTGCATCATCTTCTACACTTACCTCATCACACGAAGTAATATGGTATGACGTCATGACTTCATTGCGAGCCATTCGCTCTATATCATGAGCAACATTTGTAGTTTGAGCTCCCTCTACAATGTAGTAGGATGATCCCACACTTTCTCTATCATTCTCGTTCTCTAAGACGTGTTCACAAGCAATTTTCTCCTCAACAGCCTGTGTAAAGATGACCGTCTTCATCTTGGCTTTTAATTCTTCTCCACATGATATGGTCAATGTAGTGCGCCTTTTCATACGAGAAGGTATCAAACTCCTCAATTTATGAGTTGTTCGGACCTTATTGTATTTTTCAGTCTTACTTTGCTTCATGCCTTTTCCTTTTCCAAGTCTTTCAAAAATAGATACTCCTTGAGCTTGTCTTCTACCAAGGCTTTGAAAGACAGATACTTGTTGAGGCTCATTTTAATCACATGATTCTTCTATTTACTCCTCAATGATGTAGTTAGAGGTGGCCCTTTTGATGGCAATGCGAACAAGACTTTCTGGGATAAATCCTAATCCTACTTTTGCCTTTTGAGCTGGTACACTTTTCTTTATTCCTTTCTGGGTAATTTCAGGTTTAGTATCACGCACAATCTTTGCGGGAAATTTCACTGGTGATTTTTCTTGCACGTTATACCCAGCTTTAACGAGAAGCTCATATGCTTTTGGACCAAAATGTCTTGAGATTTCTCGGTCAGAAAGTTCTCCATGCTTAATCACACTTCATTCCTTTGGTCGAACAAAACCTTCAAGCGGTTGAGGGATTGGTCTATCAGTATCAATTTTCGTCAAAGGCATAGTTAATCCTTCAAAGGCTTTTTCTTTAATAGAGGACAATGCTCTTATCTTATTCTCCTTACTGCTGACAAATTCCTCATCAACTTGTGCATCCATCCCTTTTGGTTTTAGTCACATAATACTTGGCATCGGCGAAATGTGATTCTGCTTCAGTGAATGGCTTATGATCACCAACTACCATCTTGACTTCACCATTTTGAGAGTATTTGAAATATTAATGCAATGTTGATGGAATTACACCATATTCATGCACCCACAGACGACCAAGAAGCATGTTGTATGACGTCCTAGCATCGATTACATGGAAAAGTGCAGTCGAACCCATATCCTCCATTAATAAATCTAATATCATAGTTCCAAGAGCCCTTTGTCCCTCATGGTTAAATCCTTAAATCATCAAGTGACTATTTGAAAGTTCACTTGTATGAATTCCTAATTCTCTTAACATTCTGAGTGGCAGAATGTTAATCGCAGATCCTCCATCAATGAGTATTTTGTTCGCCTTCTGTTCATTGGTATAATAACTTACAAATAGAGGCCTAATGTGAGGTTCAAATCCAAGTTGCAAATCTTCATCGGTGAACGTGATAGCGGAAACACCCTCATTAATTGCCTTTCGTTCTTTTTCGTTTGTGTCATCAAACAAATTTCCAATATCTTCAAGTGTATTATTAGATTTGGTGATAACATTGGCAGCAACATTATCTTCCTCGAGTGATATCTTTCCTTCCCGAGGAAGTTTCATGATCTTGTCCTTAAATATAAAGCAGTCATTAATGGGATGCCCAACTAATCGGTGATACTTGCAATACTTAGGATCATTGGTTTGCCCAGCTTCATTAGGTCGCTTCATTTCTGGTAACTCAATAAGCCCTTCTTTGAGTAGATCATCAAATATTCCAGAGACATCAGAATCCAAGAAAGGGTATTGCTTCTGTTGCATCTCCTTTAAAGTCAACTTCTTCTGCCCCAAATCTTAAGAGTTTTTCTGCTTGTCACTATTATCTTCAGCCTTTCTTAGAAACTTGACGGGGCTTGCTTTCACTGCCATTGATTCTATTTTTGGCATTTTGTCGAAAGCAGCTCCCTTCTTAAATTCTTGCTTTTCTTTGAACCTTCGTGGCTCTTGAACAGGTGGTCCTCCAATCCCACTCACTGCCATACTCAACTTCATATCATGGGCCCTAGTAGCCAATTCTTTGAATGTTTTGGGTTGAATCCCTCAAAGAATATAATGTAAGCCCCACTGCATGCCTTGGATGCATATTTCAATAGCCGATGATTCAGAGAGTCGATCTTTACAATTAAGGCAGAGATTTCTCCATCGGTTGATATAGTCTATAACAGGCTCTTCTTTCCATTGGCGGGTACTTGTAAGCTCCACCATGCTAACCGTTCTTCTAGTGCTATAGAAGTGATTGAGAAATTCATGCTCCAGTTGTTCCCAACTATCAAAAGCATTTCCTTTGAGGGAACGAACGAATTGCTTGACCAAGTGATCCCCATAAGTACCAACATTATTGCATGTCTCAATGAAGTGAGCAATATGTTGCTTAGGATTGCCCTTTCCATCAAACTGTTGAAACTTAGGAGGTTGATAGCCAAGTGGCATCCTTAAGTTATCGATCTTTTGAGTATATGGCTTGGAGTAAACGGATAGAGACTTGGAACTTCCATCAAATTTAGACTTTATGGTTCCTTCAATGAATTCTTTTAACTGACCTACTTGAATGAAGCCATCTGCAGTGACATGAATGGCAGATGATTTTCCATCGTCAAGCTTTTCTTCGGGTATATGCTCATCATCATTATTTTCACTTCCTTCATCATCATCTTATTTTGCTTTTCCCTTTATGAGTTTTGCAATCTTTGCATCTTGTTCCATCTTATGCTTGCTCATTCCCTCCATCATCTTGGTTAGATTTGCAAGCTGCTCTTTTATGGTAGAAGTACTTACCGTCATAACACGTGCTTCAAGTGATCCGGGAGACTCAGAGAATGGATTATTATTCACTAAGTCAATATTTCCATCAACATTCATTTCTTTCAAGGCAGCAAAGGCCGGTACACCTTCCGTGGTGGATGATGATTTTGAATTTTCCCTTGCTTTCTTTGCCATGTTTCGTGTCAGAACTTCGATACTCCCCGAAGAGTTTTCCGGTGCAAACAAACTTTGATTCAATATCGTCCAAGTATTTCTTTAGAGGAGGAGTGATGAGAGGTAGAGACTGTCCCACTGGGCGTGCCAAATTTTGTAAACACAAATTTTATGTATTTAATATATAAATACGAATCCGTGTACAAATCCAAAATGTTATGGATTAAAATGAATTTAATGCAGGCTACGATCTCTATTCTTCCTCTGATTCTCTTGTCAAATGTATTTTGAACGATCTTCGAACAACTTCCCAGATTTTCAGAGAATTTGGCTCTCCTTAATCTCCACGAACTTGATATTTGTTTTATATATCGTTTATCGGAGGGCAGTCGCCTTATTTCCGAATCAAACGCGAATTTAGAGACTTTCCGTATAGAATACGATCGTATCCAACAAAGAACATCTTGAATATGACAAAGAAATCGAAGAAAGTCTTTGGATATTTAGAGAGAAATTCATAGCGAATTATAACTCCAATTCTCGAGCTTATGATTATGATTTATGGTGTGATTTTAAGCTCTCCTAAGATCCCTATTTATAGGTGTAGAAGTAGCAGGCTTGATGGGCTTTTGGGCTTCATATTGGGCCCAGGGCTGAGGTGGCGCGATTTGATTGGCTCCTTCATATTTATTTATTTACTGCATAGATTTGACACGCGACAACTTCTTATTGGTTGGAGATTCCACATGTATAAATATTAATTATATATCTATTATTTAATATTGGAATTATATTTAATTTAATCCCAAAAATATAAGTAGAAAATATAATTAAATATTTTAATTATTTTATTTCCACGTGGCGTGATTTAATAGGCTGAAAATTTAATTGCCTACACTTACTATTGCCCTGTATATAAAGTTGGTCTATTTTTTTCGAGTGTGGTTTATTTTTCTCTTGTGCCGTTGGCGTCTATTACATAAGAATGGAAGTTTAGCCATTAGGTTGCGCAACACCACATCGGCTTGAGAATTAATTTCCACGAACATAAGAAAAAAGTTCTTATACTATTCAATCAACATATACTAGGAACTGGGAGAACTTTAAAAATAGCCAAAAAAAAGATAATTATATATGTTTTATAGCCACAAGTTTAGATACATATGTTTTATAGCAATTTTTGATTAAAAAGACAAATGTACCCCAAAACTTTGACCCCACGTGCATTTAAAAAGAAAAAGAAAAAGAAAGTAAAGAAAGCACATACAACCAAAAAAAGGACAGCCCCACTTAAAATTAAAGACATGTATAAAAAAGATTAAACAAAAATTTTGGAAAAATCATGGGTTGTCATTTTCCATTTTTTTTTAAATGCATTTATTAAAAAAAAATCTCACATACCAACTTTATCTCAATTTTATTCACTTCATTAAATTCACATAATTGTTAGTATAAACAAACAAATAAGGTTAAAAATAAAAATCTATGTTTTGTAGGTTAAGTTCTTCATTATACACGATTATTTGTTACCATTTATTGATGATTATTATTATAAAAGTTAAAAATATTTGGATGGAGTTTTATTAGCCTTTTATTTATTATTTTATACGGTTACATTGGCATATTACACGGTTAATTTCTCCAACCGTGTACACTTAAATCATTTAATATTATTTATTAGATGTTTTATTCAATTGATCAAGATTTAAATTCATTTAATATTTTTTTATAACGATTTTAATTTAATTTATACATGGCTAAGGCCATATTTACATGGTTACATGGACATTTTAATTTGAATTTTGTTAACTTTACAAGGTTAAAGCCTACACTTACACCGTTGGTCAGTTGAAACAACGGTGTATCAGTCATTTAACCGTGTAACAGCCGAGAGATTTTTAAAAATTCTAGTGAATTTTTTTTTATTTTTCAAAATAATGATTTTTGTTTGTAATCTTTTTGTACCCTCAGCGCCAATGGTTGAGGGGCAGACTACAAGGTTTTGCTGCTCAAATAAACTTTTACGTACGAGACGACGTCATTGATTCTATACCTCGTGTTTTGAGGAGAGAATGAGGGAAAAATTTGTATGAATGATTCCGTAAGGGTCCATTTCGATGGCTCTTGGAGATTAAGAGAAGAGGAACCGCGAACAATGCGCTACACGAGCTGCTGATGCGAGAGCTCACCAATGATGATTTTACAGATCACGAGAGATGCTCGGTGGGCGTGACATTCTATTCTCCACGAGGGAGTTTGCCCTCGTGACCGGTTTGTCATTTGGAGATTCCAACTTTAATCCTAGAGTTTGCCATGGCGTTCTTGGATATGATATGTTCTGCCTTCTGTCTTCAGCCATTACACGGTTCAACCGTTTTCCGTTTTCAACGGTGTAATGGCCATTTTAATCGTGTAAGAGTTGGTTTTACTCATGTAATTGACTAATCTCTTGAATAAATGGTTGACTAATTAATATTGACTCATACACCTTTAGGGTACAATTCAACCTTGTAAACATTAATTTTGACTGTGTAAACATTGATTTAAAGCATGTAATTCATTAATCATCTTGTAATTATTAATTAATTAATGAATAATTCGTGATTATAGCTTCTAACCATATTCTAAATGGAATACAAAGTATAATTAATAAGAAATATTAGTTGTATTAGTTGATTAATGATAAGGAATGTAATTCATATGTGATATCACTGTAAATTCTAGTATGAGTATTACTATGACCATGAGAGTTCGAAGTAAAGAACCATTCCAAACTAATCCATCATTTTTAATTTGTAAATTCTTGTATAGCTATCCATAAATGGATAATTGCTAATCAATATATTTATATCTACCATTAAATAAAACCTTAAAACGATTTAATTACGTTAATTTCTCTCAATTTTGACTAATACACAGTTAGGGTTGAATTTTACCGTGTAAATATCAATTTTGATTGTATAAATATTGATTTTAAGCGTGTAAGTGGCTAATCCTCTTATAATTATCAGTCAATAATTTATGATTATAGCTTCTAACCATATTATAAATGGAATAATAATAATAATAATAATAATAATAATAATAATAATAATAATAATAATAATAATAATAATAATAATAATAATAATAATAATAATAATAATAATAATTAGTTGTCTTACTTGATTAATGATATGGAATGTAATATATATCATTAACCACTACAATCTCTAGTACATGAGTATTACTTTCACCATGAGATATCTATGTAAATAATCATTTCACACTAAACTATCATTTTAAGTTGTAATTTCTTGAATAATTATCCAAAAATATATGTTTTGTGACAAATATATTTGCTCTGATGACCAAATAAAACATTAAAATGCATTAATTACGCTAATTTCTTTCAATTTTGACTGATACGCCGTTAGGGTTTATGTACCCGTGTACAAAGCATTTTCAAACGTGTAACATTCTAATTTTGACTAGTTGATTTTGACTGATACACGGTTGAATGGTCGAAATCATCCGTGTAATATGTTTTTTGCCGTGTAAGAATTGTAAACAACCGTGTAATGGCAGAAACTTTGCAAAAAAAGAAAAAAAAAAAGAAAGAAAAGAAAACTCTTGAAAAGATTGTTCACTCCCCAAGCAAAGATTCTTTCCATCCATCCTTCCAATTGAGAACTACATGATATTCAACATCAAACTAGAATCCACATAAAATAGCTTCAATCCACATAACATAGTTTCCATCCAAAACAAATTCAAATTTTATGATAATACAGACCTAGATCATTCCCTCAGTCGATCTGGACATCTTGGTCTTGTGTGTTCTTCGCTTTGACATATGCTACATTTCTTCTTCCGTAGTCTGTGCTCGTTGTCGCCCTAAGGAAGCATATTTAGATCGACATCTCCTACAGGGATTGAGTCAGTGCATGCTCTTTTGTTGTGCCCATCAATTCCCTTTGTTCTTCCCCTTCAAGTGGGTCCTGTCCACTACGATACCGGTCGTAGAAAATCGCTTAGAAATACTTGAATTGACTGCCCAAGGGCTAGGAACATGTAAACACAATCGATCGTCACTATGAGATGTCACAATATCGTACACGCTCCTCGTTTTTCTCTCTCTCAACAATACAAGTACGACGGGAGCTTCTCATAAGACTTGTTAAATTAAAAACTTAATAAAAATTGTTATATGAATATAATTTCGATTAATTAACATAAAACAACTAGTGTGTGTGTGTTGGCCTAGAGGTAGGAGGTTAATGCCTTGGACCAAAGTTCCGGGGGTTTGAGACCTCCGTGGCGTGATCGCTCTCACTTTTGGAGTAATTAACAAACTTAGACTTCAACTAAAACTAGCAACAAGTAATCAAAAGATATAAACTCAATATAGAATGAAAGTGACTCCAATTATACTTCAATTAGGTCTAAGTGATAGGGATGTAACACTTTAACTAGAATTAGCCATTTTAATCCAATTTCATGTGGGAAACCTCCTCAGTATGATTCATTCAATTCTCATTGCAACTAAATCAAGTGGATTAACGAATTACCTAATTCCGACTAGGACATCAAGTATATCATTAACTCCCAATAGCACATGGAGTTCTATAGCCCTACTATCTCTAGCATGCAATTCTCTTGTTTCCTAGCATCTAATCTAAGCCTCCTAAGCATTAGATCAAACACTTGATATGCAACTATGGTGATCAAGCACAATTACATAATAAAACATAGCACCAAGAGAAATAAACATGATATTAGAAGGTAAATTCACAATTAAAGCCTAATCCCATCACTTATCCCTAATTTATATATAATTGGAATGACAAAGAGATCTAGCTAGACATGATTAAGGAAATTAAACCATAGAAAATAAATGAAATCATGCTTAAAAGAAAGAGAATAAGATAAGGAATAGAAATATGGTCTTCAATCTTTAATACACCAAATAAATCTTCACAAATCTTGAAAATACCAAAGTAGAAAGAGGGAAAAGGAAATTAGGGTTCTAGAGAGTATATTCAAGCTAAAGTATATGTTTTTATAAAGTATAGTAAGCCTAATTGGCGGGATGAAGGTAGTATATGTTTTTATAAATTTATAATATTATCTTTTAAAAAATAAATTATGCATTAAAATTTATAACAATGCATTTTTAACACTGATAAGATATTTTTAATAACTGTGCTCAAAAGTTCCGAGCCATATTGGTGCGCGAGAGGAAATACAAAACTAACGAAATGGGAAATCATTGTCTTGATTATATCCTTAGCTTAATTTTCCTGCATCATAAAGGTATGTGACATATACTGTATGTGGCGGCTGCAGTATGCATGTCATAAATTAAAAGAAATTAATTATATACAGGTAGGATATTCTGAAGCTGTCATATCTCATAATTTCAGAAGCTTTTATTTGATCAACTGTTTTCTTGTTCACTCATTATGATTTTGTCGAACGCCCATTTCAATCTATTAATATTAATTTTACAGATTCAAGATCTGAACAATTAAAATCGGCAGAACTATATGTACCCATAACCATGTGCGTGTGTGTGTGTGTGTGTGTTTTTTTTTTTTTTTTTAATAATAGTTTCAACAGATTTTATAGTAGCTCTAAAATTTCCTCTATGATATGCAGCATGGCAATAATTAAAGTAAGGTCATGTCATTAACCTAGTCAAACGAAATTTATTGAAATCCTCCGAAATTAATGTCTCGAATTTATCATAGATTATATGTTTAATTCATTTTATTTTCATTATGTAGTACGCCCTTAATGTATAGTGAAAATGCAATAATTATCAATATTTTAATTCCTCTTAAATGTTAATATGGCATGATGGATCTTTTATTAGAACTTGCAAGAAGTCAAAAATACAAGTGGGGAAAAATATTTTAGATTTTCTAATAAAGGACAAGAATAATATATATATATATATATATATATATAGAGGATGAGAAATAAGTTATGGGGTGAGAAATAGAAATAGATCTGGACTATTGATCTTAGTTAGATCTATGGTTGATATTGATTTAACCATGATTACAAGGTACAATAAGCATAATTATATTTAAGCATAAATTTGTATATTAACAAGTACAATTATGTATTAAGCATAATTCTATACAGATTTAAGCATGATTTTGTTACCTTTAAGCATTATTCTCATTTTCTCACGCCAGGATTTATTTACATGCGAACCATTCCCTACATATATATATATATATAGTGAAGAGATCACGTACAAAAGACTAGTTCTGTAAGAAATGAGAAGTAATCTGGACCATTGATCTTGGTGTGATCTATGGCCCAGATTAACTGGTGCATTATAATTGTACTGAAAATGCATTATGATGACTGATGCATTATGATAGTATTGACAATGCATTATGAGCACAATGCATTATAATTGTACATATAGTGCATCATTTTTTACTTTTTATGAAAAACTTCATTTGTATGGGATTTCACCCCTATATATATATATATATATATGTAATTTTGCTACAACAGCACAGTATTACATCTATCCTTTTGCCAAGTGAAATTATCTAATTCCTAGCATGTTGTACTTGTAAAGTAGAAAAGTTTGTAAAACGAGTAATAAATAATAATTAAACAACCAAAAGAGTTGGTAATCCAATTCGGTTCAACAACCTACGTCTGGAGGCAGCGCCCAAAGAGCCAATTCCATGTTTTAGTGCTCGAGAGACAAAGGCTATTACTTTAAGGTCAACACCCTCCTTTAGTGAATCGAAACTAAACTCTCCCAAATCTAGCCAAACCTAATCCCTGCGAAGATCTAGGTTCACCCTTGCGTTTATAATTACTCTATTACAAGATTTCACACACCCAAAACCTAATATGCTCAATGAACGAATACTAGATGTTGATGTCCTCCGCACACACTCGTGTATGCAGGATCTCAATAATAAACTTAGTCAACACGTTTTAGTATGGCTCTTCTCAATATATAGGATTTCTTGTCAAACCCTAGATATTGGCGTGCTTCCCAAGATAAGAGATATTGTGTATAGAGTTTGGTTCATATGTTAATAAATCTTGGTGTGTTAAATAGGAATGAATCTGGATTATTGATCTTAATCAAATTTATGGTTGTCGTTGATTTAAGCATGGTTTCAAGGTACAATAAGCATGATTTCATTTAAGCATGAATTGATACATTTAAAAGCATAATTATATCATAAGCATAATTTTATGCACATTTAAGCATAGTTTTGTATACCTTTAAGCATTTTTAACACTTTAACACGGCATGATTTATTAACACACGAACCGTTCCCATTGTTGATCGATCTTGTTTTCGTAAGGTAGTTAAAGCACGTAGACAAGGAATTAATGAACATGAAAATAAAAGGACACAAAGGGATTTACGTGGTTCGATCTATAGATCTACGTCCACGGGCGGAAAGAGTATGGATCTTTATTGCTTGTATGAGTAGTGATTACAAGATTGTTCTCCCCCCCAATCTATTCTAAGCCCCTATTTATAGATAATTACATGGAGTTCGACTATAATACGAATCCTTCTCCTATTTGGACTCTTTGGCTTGATCTCCTCCTTTATGGATAAACACCGAGCTTCTATATCTCTCTCAGAGCTTGAGTTGTAGTCGATGTAGGAGTCTTGGTTGCCTTGGTGATGGAGTCTCTTATCTTCAGTTGGGCCGAGCTTAACTGTCGGGGCCCAATTATATTGGGCCTGATGCTTGGGCCTAGGAGCTGGGCCATATCCTATCACATCCCCCCCCTCCCCCAAAAAATGTAGAAGCGAGGGTGTGACTTAGGGGAAATAGTTGAGGTAGGAATAGTTAAGGTACAAGGTAAAAAAGATGCCTTGCCCCGTCGAAAAATAAATTCGACGAAGTCAAATTCGGCTCGTCTCGTCAAAAGACGAGGTAAAAAAGATGCTTTGCCCCGTCAAAAAATAAATTCGATGAAGTCGAGTTCGGCTCGTCCCGTCAAAAGATGAGGTAAAAAAAATGCCTTGCTCCGTCAAAAAATAAATTTGATGAAGTCGAGTTCGGCTCGTCCCGTTAAAAGACGAGGTTAGGCTTTAGGTAGCTCGTCCTCATCATGAGACGAGGTTAGGCTTTAGATAGCTCGTCCTCGTCATGAGACGAGGTTAGGCTTTAGGTAGCTCGTCCTCATCATGAGACGAGGTTAAGCTTTAGGTAGCTCGTCCTCATCATAAGACAAGGTTTGGCTTTAAATAGCTCGACTCGTCATAAGATGAGTTTAGGCTTTAAATAGCTCTTCCTCGTCATAAGACGAGGGTAGTTCGTCCTTGTATGGAGCAAAGGTAGTTCCTCCTCTTTTAAACAAAGGTAGTTCGTCCTCATTTTTACACGAAGGTAGGTAGTCTTCATTTTTAAATGAAGGTAGGTCGTCCTCATTTTTAAACGAACGTAGGTCATCCTCGTTCTTAAACAAAGGTAGGTCGTCCTCGTTTTTAAACGAAGGTAAGTTCATCCTCATTTTTAAACGAAGGTAGTTCGTCCTCATTTTTACACAAAGGTAGGTAGTCTTCATTTTTAAATGAAGGTAGGTCGTCCTCATTTTTAAACGAAGGTAGGTCATCCTCGTTCTTAAACAAAGGTAGGTCGTCCTCATTTTTAAACGAAGGTAAGTTCATTCTCGTTTTTAAACGAAGGTAGTTCGTCCTCGTTTTTAAACGAAGGTAGTCGTCCTCGTTTTTAAACGAAGGTAAGTTCATCCTCATTTTCAAACGAAGGTAAGTTCGTCCTCATTTTTAAACGAAGTTAAGTTCGTCCTCATTTTAAAATGAAGGTAAGTTCGTCCTCATTTTTAAATGAAGGTAGGTCGTCCTCATTTTTAAACAAAGGTAGGTCGTCCTCATTTTTAAACGAAGGTAGTTTGTCCTCGTTTTTAAACGAAGGTAGTTCATCAAACGAAGGTAAGTTCGTCCTCATTTTTAAACAAAGGTAGGTCGTCCTCGTTTTTAAACGAAGGTAGGTCGTCCTCATTTTTTAAACTAAGGTAGCTCATCCTCGTTTTTAAATGAAGGTAGCTCATCCTCGTTACAAGAGGTTTAGGCTTTAGATAGCTCGACCTCGTCATAAGACGAGGTTTAGGCTTTAGATAGCTCGACCTCGTCATAAGACGAGGTTTGACTTTAGATAGCTCGACCTCGTCATTAGACGAGGTTTGGCTTTAGATAGCTCACTTCGTCATAAGATGAAATTTGGCTTTAGATCGCTTACTTCGTCATAAGATGAAGTTTGACTTTAGATGGCTCACTTCGTCATAAGACGAAGTTTGGCTTTAGATGGCTCACTTCGTCATAAGATGAAGTTTGGCTTTAGATAGCTCACTTCGTCATAAGACAAAGTTTGGCTTTAGATCGCTCACTTCATCATAAGATGAAGTTTGGCTTTAGATCGCTCAATTCGTCATAAGACGAAGTTTGGCTTTAGATAGCTTACTTCATCATAAGATGAAGTTTGGCTTTAGATAACCCGTAGGTTTTAAGTAACCCGTCCTCGTCATAAGATGATTTTTAAACCTCTTATGTGAGGGTTCGCCTGCTTGGGGACTTCGGGCTGGATCTGGATGTGGTCCGAGCCTGGACTCTAAAGATCCACGTTGTAGACTTTCAAGGGCACTACGTCGACATTTGGCCCCGGTCGTTCCGATCCTCCTCTTTCTTGTCAGATGGCTCAGCCTTGTCAGCTTCGCGCTTTCTGTCAGCTTCGTCGGCTCTTACGAACCGATCTGCTATGCTCCATAATTGCCTCGCAGTATGAGGCTCGTCCCTCATGATCCCCTTGTATACGGCACCCGACTTCTGTTTCTGGAAGTTCTCAGGAGTTCTTGAGTCTTTTCATCCTTGTTTTGACGGTATCGTCGGCAAGGAATAAAACGGTCGCCAAATTTGACCCGTATCTCCGATTTTTCACCATAATACCATTCCTGAAGCGGAATGGCGCTCCGCATCGAACTTTGCTGTAACATATAGGTACGGCAAGCCAAATTCAGCCGTTTACTGGTTCAAATCAGCCGTCGAACTTTTCCGGTTTTTGGGAATTTTTTCAGTTTTCGTCCAAATAAATCATAATCTGCTATACTTGAGTATATTGGGTAGTGTAGATTCAATTTCTAAGTTTATTTAAGTAGGGTTACCGTGCTTATCCAGATCTTGAAGGAATCCTTCGGGGGTCGGATCTCTTGCCGGTTCTTTCCCAGGTCGACGGCGTGTTGCCGGGTTCGGATCTTGCGTCTGGCTTGCCTCGTTCGTGGATTTTTGCTCCCCGAACTGGTGGATTGGCTGCCGGACCTTGTCCGGTTTGCTGATTCTCCTTTTCCTTGTTGGCGGCGGCGGCAGCTGCGACGGTTGATCGTGTTGGTCTTCCTGTCATGGCGATAGATTACCTAGAAAACTTTTAATCGGAAATCACAAATTTGTTCCCACAGACGGCGCCAGTGATCGATCTTATTTTCGTAAGGTAGTTAATGCACGTAGACTAGGAATTAATGAACACGAAAATAAAAGGACACGAAGGGATTTACGTGGTTCGATCTATAGACCTACGTCCACGGGCGGAAAGAGTATGGATCTTTATTAATTGTATGAGTAGTGATTACAAGATTGTTCTCCCCCCCCAATCTATTCTAAGTCCCTATTTATAGATAATTACATGGAGTTCGACTATAATACGAATCCTTCTCCTATTTGGACTCTTTGGCTTGATCTCCTCCTTTATGGATAAACACCGAGCTTCTATATCTCTCTCAGAGCTTGAGTTGTAGTCGATATAGGAGTCTTGGTTGCCTTGGTGATGGAATCTCTTATCTTCAGTTGGGCCGAACTGCCTGGGCCGAGCTTAACTGTCGGGGCCCAATTGTATTGGGCGTGATACTTGGACCTAGGAGATGGGTCATATCCTATCAACAATATATATATTTCCTTGTTGAACTCAAACTCTTATTTGATGAAACATATCCTTAATTAATCACTGAAGCACGTCACATGATTTCTTAATTTACATACGTTGCATATAAGGAAATTTCCATACAAATAATCATGTCTAGTTGTTTGCCAACTGTCACTCTTTGATCTTGAAGTAGAACACTTCCTATAACAGACTACACACACGCAACGAATCTTTCAGATTAAGTTGTTTATCATAAATAGCCAACACATATGTAGTGTATTTCATACACTAATACCAAGAACTACTTGAAGTTCAATAATCCTTGAAGTGAGTGTTCAACAACAATTAAATTACCGTGTTAAAAAATATAGATAATTGTTATTTGATTTTTATTTATTTTTATAAATTACTCATGGGTCTAGATTCATACATATGAGATCTCATAGATTTAAATTCGAATGTTATTTTTTATTTTTCTTATTTTTAACTCAATGAATCTAGGTGATTGGGACCCTCTATTGCTATGGAATTCTTTAATTATTGTTGTATTTCAATATTGTATCTTCTATTATACTTATGGAATTCTTTAATATTGTTGATTTAAAAAATATTTTAAATACTTTTTAATTTAACAAATTTTAAATATAAATCCAAATTTAAGAACATCTATTCGAATTCGGCCCATTGCGTTGCGGCGAATCTGCTCTTAGTTAGAAAGAGATGTGCATAGTGAGGATCGCTTAATACGTGAAGGGCCCAAGGACTCATTGAAGCCCAATATTTAAGATTTTACATCTCCTTATTTAGGTAGAAAATAAAATAACAAAACAAAAGATGGAAAAGATTAATTGTTAGAAAAAGAGGATTCTTTGTCCTCGCGCCTCTCGATCTCTTGCCGCTCACGACAACTACTTCTGTTTCCCCACTATCCACAAATAGCATCTCTTCCCCTTCCCCTTGCTCGATCGCCTCAACTAATTTAGACGAAGACGGGAGCTAATTTGGTTTATAGGTACTCATAGTTTCAGTATTTATTAATTTAGTTTTTATTAATTTTTCAGGAACACGTAACTTCTTTAAGAAGTTGCAGAATTTTTTAATTTTTTTTGGCCGACATCTCGCACATACAAAAACTATGGCTGAACTTTACTAGAGCAGTTTTTCATATAATTATCTTTTATTTATTCGAAAAATAAGGAAGGAAGGGCAAAAGAGGGAGAAGATGCCGACGGCGGCGGTGAGTGGAGCCGTACTGGCACTAGCGTACGAGTTGCATGCAAACACACTATGCAATCGCCGCTTTGGTACACAATCTGCATGCATTTGTTTAGTTTCATATACAGAAATAAACATAAATAATTAAATAATTTTGAAAAAATTAATTTATCGCAGGTGTGACGAGATGTGTGTTGAAGATGGCTGCCGGAGCGGTGGTCGGAAGAATGATTGTAAAGTGGGATAACGATGCCAGGCGGCGCAAGCAAGGCTAGGAATCTTCAATTACCTTTCCGGCTTTCCCTCTTTATATCATACTCCTATTATTATTATATATACTCGCCACTCTAGATGACACTATATTTTCTTTTTAAGACGTCCCATACTAGATGACACTTCTTTTTTTTTTTTTTTTTTGGAAATAATTAGGATTTAAATAAATATTACACTTAATATTCCATAATTAAATCTCGTCATTTACTCACCTCTCAGTATGTATCCTAATATAATTTAAATTCTAAAAGTTTAAATTATCAAAACTTGCTTGTTTGTTCTTCAATCTTTTATGATTTTTATACTAAATCAAAGGTCCTGATATGATATTTTATTTAAAACCAGACATCAATGTATTTTTTATGCATCTATAATGCTCTAGTTTTAAAATATGCCTAAATACATAAACCATACTACATCCTTAAACACAATACACTTTACACACTAAACACTCTGATCTTAATTCCCGTGCTGAAATCAACTTCAACTAGGATGAGACGGAGGAGGTATAAACTATATGCATGTATTAAACATGGGCTGTTATGAGTTAATTATAATTGTCTATTGTAATTAATTTGGTGGGAACAATTACCCTTTGTGGATACCGGTTTATGTGATTCACGAAAATAAAAATAAAAAATTGAAAAGGAGGGAAGAAACTCGGAAACTCATATGTAACAAAATTTAGATCATTTATTGCATTGCATTTTGGTGCACCCTTTAATGTTCGCTATGTGTAAAACATATGTACAAAACCTAATGCTAAGGTTCTCATATATATAAAGTATTTGAGTGCCTATACCTTTTAACTCCATTATAATACGTACAACTTTATTTGAGTAGTTTAATTATGTAAACATTGTCGCCATCATTAAAGAAAATATTAAAAGTTCGAAACCAATCTTTCTATTCAAGAAATATTTAAGAGATTGTACCACGGCAAATTTAACGACCGCTCCACGGTAAACTTGACTGTTTTTATGATTGCCTTAAATCGTTAACCAAATTATTGCTTACCTTTCTCATATATTTATATATAGATTATGATTTATTTTTTCAAACTAATAAAATTGATATTTCTAAGGTGGTGTATTCAATTTAGAATTTAAAAGATTTTAATGGACTTTTTATTTTCCGTAGATTTATTAATTCTATGAATTGTTATATTTGTATGCAGAGTTTAACAGATTTTGTAAGATTGATTTATCTCTATTTTCATAGACTTTATAAGTCTATAGTTATAAAACAGACCTTAATTAATCAAAGAGTGATGCAATACACGAAGTAATCAAAGAGTGATGCAATACACCATAGAACTCGAGAACTTGTTTTGCTATATACTACCTCCATCCCACCTAATAGTTTCATTTGGATTGGGCACATGAATCAAGGAAAGAAGAGATATGTGACTATAATTAATTTTAAGGAGAGAGAGTTAATTGTAGCCATAAATTTTTTGCCATATAAGGAAATGTGACAATTATATGGGACGGACCAAAACGTTAAATGAGACAATTAAGTGGGATGAAGGTAGTATCTTCCAAAAGCTGCGTTACAAGTTACTCCCAAAATATGAAAATTGTATTATAATCCTTGAGTTTAATAGAATTTGCAAAAGTAAAATAAGCAATAGAAGCTATAATAAGTTGTGAAAATAGAAAAGGCAAATATGCAGTAGTCTAACTCAAAAAAAAAAAAAAAAAAAAAAAAAAAAAAAAAAAAAAAAAAAATCAGCGAGCAAACTCCTAAGCTTGTTTGCGCCCGTCCAAAGATCCAAGTATATACCAAAGCCAACACTTGTTTAGCACCATCAATATCTTGAAGATGGGTATTGGCAATGGTATATTTATACCTTATAAAAATAAATTTGAAAAAAAACTAAATCCTATTAAAAATAACTAAATCTTTAATAAAAAATTATTGACGTGACATTGTCACATCAGCTATAGACATATTAAGTATTTTCATGGTAATTAGGAAAATATTCATGTTTATATTAGAGCTATAGAAGTAATTAAATAGTTCATCAATTAATTAATATTTTTAGGTCTATAGAGAGAGAAAAAAAACTGTTAATGTATAATTTAATATTATAAGGGGGCGTTTATTTACGTGATTAGGCCGGATTGACTAATTTTGTGTGACCTAACAAGATTAAAAATTAAGTATATTTACAAATGGTGGGATCTGAATTAGACTATTTTCAACATCCTATTACAACCCAACCTACAAATAAAATATTAATTTCTCTCTCATCCACCTACACAATCTACAACTCAACCCAATTTCATAACCTATATACTTTATCAATGACCCAACCTAATATACAATATAATTTATTTTACATATTATTTTTGGATATTATGAGTTTTATATTATTAAATTTTTATATTTAAAATTATAAGTTTATATATATATTATGCCAAATTTATAATTTTTTTAGTCATATTTTTTAAAGCTTCAAATAGAATAAGAAAATAAAAATTACAATAAATTATTTACGAAGTAAAACAGAAAAATCACATTGTAAATACTTGTTAGAAATAAAAAAAATTACAATTGCTTGAAATACAAAATAACAATTACTAAAAGTAAATTACATAGTTAATTAATACTGCCATATATGCTCAATTAAATCCTCTTTAAGAGCTTCATGACTTTCGCTGTTTCGAAGTTGTGCCCTATTAGTCATGTAAGAGGACAAACTTGCAGTTGAGTATTGAAAAGGTTGATCATTTTCTTCTTGTACTCCTGAGTCCGCAACAAAAAAAATCCGTTGGATCATAATAGTTCAGATATGTGTGTCACTCATTCTCTACTACCATATTGTGCATGATTATACAAGCCATCATAATTCTTCCAATCAAAAACTTATCCCATACAAGACATGGTTGTTGAAAAAATTTGAAAACAAGCTTGAAAAATGAACAAATTTATTCAAAAATGATACAAGAAAAAGGAACAACGAGATTTTATTTTTTTTTGGTTGAAATTATAGCAATATGGGTCTTTATTTATAGAGATTAGGAAAACTTAAATTCTGGTATATTTATTTTTTATTTTTTAATATATATTTATTTGTAATATTATGATAATAAGAATTATCTTGTCAAAATTCAATGTACCAATCATCTTATGACACATGACAAATGACAATTGGATAACCCAAATTATGATTTGGGTTGTTAGAACAACCAAGTCGTCCCACCAAATGCATTTTTAAATTTTTTTTTTAATCTCGGTTTTTGTAGTATTCCCACAACCTAGACAATAGGTTGTTAATAATTGTAGTCTTAGAATTAGAATATTTATATCACATCCCATGTAGTATTTTACATCCCATAAAATTAGGGGCCAAAATTAAGAATACCCACTTTTAAGATATATATACAAAATCTACCCACTTTCAACTTACACATTCAAAAAATACCATTTTTCCATTTAAAACACTATTTCCAAGTCATTCTTTACTTTGTTTAGAACAAATAAAAATAATCATCAGACCCACTACACTTCCGTAAATAAAATTAATGCATACCAACTTCATACCTCAACTGTTGTGGGATCTCCTTCGCTAGAGGTTTTATAGACTGCGTCCAACCACCAGGAGCACCTTATGGTTCTCTGTCGAATTCCTTCCTTAGCTTCTGATCCGCCTCGCCTTCGTCTAATTATCAATCCGAGCAGCGCTCCAGGAATCGTGATAATGGCTCAGAACACTGAGCAAAGACTCACTGCGGGCTAATAGTTTTGTTGGTAAATAGAAATTTAAAATACGAAGGTAATGAGCAAAATCCTATTGGGGAATTATATAAATATTTTTTACATAATTTTATCTCTTTTTGGGAGGAGACAAACTTGTTTAGCTACCTATGGTAGTGGAATGGAAAACACTCATACACTAGAAAATTTAAACTATTACAAAGCTTATGTTGAAGAAAATTAAGAAAATGATCGATGATCTTTGCTTCCTTCTCCCATCTTTATTTATAGAGGGTTGAAGACATCCCTCTTTGCTTGAATTATTGCATCGGATGCTCTTTTCCACCGATGCCAGCTTGCTCCCATGTGAAGCATGGGTCCTCCTTCCTCAATTATCACCGAAAGTAGCAATAATCGAAGGTCACATGTGGAGTTTTGGGGTTCTCCACTTTGAATTCCACCGAAAGAAGATGGTGGAATGTCTCTTTCTTTAGTATAGTCCTCAAGACTTATTCTTTCTTCACGGTTTGAATGTTTTGAACCGTAAACCTTTTAAGACCCTTCCCACTTCACTGTTTAATATGATTTTGAACCGTGTAATTTTAGTGGAAAAACTTTTCTCACCCTTGTCGTTTTTTTTTTGGTGAGATTCCTTCATTATAGAGTCACATGACCCTATCCTCTTGTGTCGGCCACCTAATTTTTTCTTGGCGGGGCCTTGGGCATCTTTCCTTTCGGTGGCGCCCTTGGTTCTTTCTTGTCCTCAGCTCGAGACCTTCTTGGTCTTGGCATGAATCCTCGGCCGAACTCTAGCTCCTTTTGATTTGGGCAAGTTGGACAGATATGATTAATCCAGTTCCCATAATGAACCATGTTGCAAAACTTGCGATGGGTTTCTTTACTTGTCGCAAGCTTGTTTTCCCATAGCAAAGTCCTCTTTCTTTCGAAAGCTTCCTCTGCAAATCTCGTTGTTTTTCCTGTCATCATATTCAACAGGAATGATCCATTCATAGAATTCTGGAAGAATTTGAATGAATACTTGACTTTGTCCATTTATGTGAGACAGACCCATAAACCCCAAGCCCTGCGGGTTGAGATTTCATCTTCGGAGATTGTGGAGACGAGAGGTACTTCTCCACTTGGAACCTTGATGTTGCATCGACTCTTTTCATCGGTTCGCCTGAGCCTTATGTAATGGAAGGCTTCATGGTTCCCCTTTCCTGTTGGTTCTGGTGCTGCACTAATGAAGTACAATTCCAGAACATCTCCTCAGCTAAGTTGTTCATTGTTAGCCCATGAGTCATGTACAGCTTCCTGAATCCACCTGGGTAGATTCTTGATTTCTGTAAACGAAGGAGAGATAGTATAAACCGAGACAAGTGCCCCAAATTCATACCATTCCTTGACCTCTTGTGGATGAACTCCTGGCATCATCCATATTTGAGGGTATTTTCCTGAGACATCAACCAAGGTTTTGTTGGGAATGATGCCTCGCCTTGTCAGTAACTTCTCCCAGCTTGCCTGATAAGCCTGCCAATAGGAAGAAACTTGTAAAACATTGTCAGTATTAATCCTAGAAGTGCCTTTCAATGGCCTAAGATTAATCTCTCCCTCTTTAACCCCGGAGGTGCCAGGTTGAAATGATGCCCTAGGATTTAAAACCTGGGTATCATCTTTTCCTTGGGCCGATGATATTGATACCACCAACTTAGGACTCGTGCAAGAGGTATCTGAGTCCTCTGCTACCGTTATAGGGGCCGGCAACCGAAACTCTTCTTTCTCCAGTTGCAAACTGGAAGCCCGAAGGATTAGCTCTTGTATTGCGTTCCAGCACTATGTTTGTGCTAGCGCGCATGCTCGTATTCTGTTGGTGACTTTCGTCTTATCAACAACTTGTATTCTTCCGGCTTATTCAGCCTTTAGAACACACTCATCCCATTCCCTGATATGCAACTCAAGGTTTTCCCTGAGATGCCTCTGGGCTGTCACGATAGAGTTAACCTCAGCTGGCTCCATCTCTCGTTAAGAAATCTGCAAAAACATTTTCATGAGATTTTTTCACAATGACAATATCAAAAATAAAATATTGACATTCAGCTTGCCATCTTAGTAATCTAGCCTTTTCAGGTTTCGATTCAATCTTGTTTTTTAAGAAAGCTTTAACTTGTGTGTTATCAACTTTCAAAATAAATTTCTTTGCTAAAAAAAAGAGAGGCCATTTTTTGAAAGCCTTTCGAACTGCAAAGAATTCTTTCTCGTTAATGTGCCATCGAATGGCCTCATTTTCCTGGAACAAACCACTACAATATATGCATGGTTCTTCTCCATTAGGAGTGATCTTTGTAAATACTGCCGCCTACCAATGATCACTTGCATCCGTGTACAAGACAAGATCGTCTTCGTCTTGTGGTATAGAGAGTTTTGGGAAGTTCTCACAAACCTCCTTTAAATCTCTCATTCTTTTTTGATGTTCATCTGTCCAAATGAACGGAACATCCTTCTTCAATAAAGGGCTGAAGACCTTTCTATATTTTTCAAGATTCTTGATGAATGCTCCTGCAAAATTAACAACTCCTAGAAAACTTTGAAGTTATTTTTTCTCCTTTAGATGCTCAGAGAAATTCTTGACCTTTTGAACAATATGGTCCTGTAGAATTATCCCTAATTTATCTATCTCAATTCCCAGAAATTCCATTTTCCGGGTTGCAATTACTACCTTCTTTTCTGATAGCACTAATCCTGCCTTATAACAAACATCTGCAAAAATCTCAAGATGTTTGACGTGTTCATTTATATCTTTTGATGTTATAAGAATATCATCAATATAAACAAACATAAAAGAGAAGTAATCTTTGAAAAGATTATCCATCTTTCTCTGGAAAATCTGAGGTGCATTAGCTAACCCCATTGGCATCGCGTTCCAAACATAATGCCCTTGTGGAGTAGAGAAGGCTGTAAACTTCTTACTACTTTCCTCCACGCAAATCTGGTAGAAACCTGACTTGCAATCAAACTTGGAGAAAACCTTAGCATTTCTAATGCAGTTAATAAGGTGTTCTCTACTTAGAATGAAATAACCATCAATCTCTAAAACATCATTAATACCTTTATAATTAATAACGAATCTAGGTTTATTTCTTTTAATCTCACCATGGTTTCTTACCAAGAAGCCTGGGCTACTATATGGCGAGTTACCTGGTTCGATTAACTTCATATCAAGGTGTTCCTTGATAATCTCCTTCATATCCTGTTGATCTCTGAGATTCATCAGGATTGGTCTGAATCTAACAAACTCATTGACCTTGTCTGGCTTTGCCTTTAATGTTGCTCTGAGTTGGTTTTTCTCCCACCATGCCAAAGGATTCTCATTGTAACATCTTACAATCTTCCTTTTGACATCTTCTAATGACACATGCGTATCATTTTCAATATCTTTAGAAATTAAAGATACCTTTAGGAGTTGAATCTCAGCTTCGTTATCTTCAAATTCGTTGTCTATCAACTCTCCTCTGATCCTGTAGTTCAATAAAGCTTCATTGAACCTTCTCCGATCTTGCATATTTGGGTGTCGAAGTTGTCCTTCATCACCACGCTTGCTGCGAAAGGCTAACGGCATTTGTCTGTTAAATGCTCCTTTTAACCTTTGAACAATGATTTTGTGATCACATTGGGTTGTGAACACCAATCTTTGTTTCTCGTTATCTTGCATATATCTTTTGAACATCTGCAAGAAATTATTTCCCAACAGGATATCTGCTCATGTATCATGAAAATAAATTGGTGGAGTTTTAACCTTATACCAAGACGTCTGGCCTGCTCCTCCAATTAGAACTTCCACCATCTTGACTCCCTTTGTTAGAATCAAGATTTTCTTGGAAAAATCTCTTCTTGCAATCCGGGGTAGATCCTCTTCAACTTCTGTTGGGAAGATCCCTCGTTTTGCTGTGCATACTCCTACATCAGAATCAATATAAGCAGCAAAATATTCTGCCTTATATTTCTCGTATAACACTCCAATAGGAATGTATATTGAGAATGGACTAGTCATTAGATCAATATTTTTCTTTCATTGACCGTGACTTCCATTCCTTCTTCTCCATGTCTCCATGGTTTGAATTTCTCAAGAAAATCCAAACCTAAGATGAGGATATTTTCCTCTCTTCCTGCTCGTCCTTTGATCTCGACCGTAAATCCTCCAATTTAGATCATTCCTTTGTAATGATGGACTTCCGGTTGCTCGAGATAATACAAGACGTTGCAAGGGAAATTCGTCTCCCATCTTGTAGTATCAAATCTAACGGTTACTCCCCTCCATCCTTCTGGACATTTGATGGTAATAGCCGTTCTATTGTGACTTAGAGCTTGCAAAGAGCACTGAGCCTCTTGATTTTGTTGAATAAGACTTCTTCCCATTGGTTGAGAAGTAATCATATCTCATTGGAATGACAATCTTCCAGATTGTACCCTAAGGCTTTGATCGTGCCTTATGACAACTCTGTCCTGGATTTGCATATCCACATTTCTTAATCGTGGAATCTCGACTCTGTCGGGGCAAATCGCCATTGTCACCTTCTTGAAGAAATCGGGTATCTCGATGAACTGCTTTCCCAAGAATAACTCAGTATGATGTGAGTTAGAAAGCGCATATGATACCTGATATGTGATTGGAATAAGGTCTATTCCCTTCTTCCACCAGCTCTTTCATCTTGAAGTCCTGATAAAGTGTCAGGGCTCTGCTGAAGTTGGTGTCGTTAAGATTGTAAGCAATCTTGGGATATATAATCCCGATCACCTGTCCAGCGCATAAGTTTCCCGCGATAGTTCCCATCATAGAATCTTTGAGATTTCTGACTCATTTGTCACAAATCGCGATGTCAATTGGTGAATCCACACCCGCGAAAATAGCTGATTTGAGTACTAATTAGATTGCTCCAATATGTATCCAACTCATCTTCTCCGCAATCTCCGGCTTCATCTTTTCAAGATCCTCCCGGATATCGCTTGCTGGAATCAATTGCATCTCCACTTGATTCCCTGTGAGCTCGATTGGAAGCGCCATCTCTCGTCTTGTAATACCATAGACAATATGGTGCTTCCGAGTCTTAAGACTAAAATTCCTCATAGCATAGTCTATGTTGTCTGCTGTAGAGCCTTGATACTTCTGTATATTAAGACTTTTCTTCATGATCTTATCGATCTGGCTTTGTGAAACCATCGTCCGGCTTGAATAGCCAGTTTGATTTTCACTTTCTTGATGATGAACCTCCGGTTCAGTCTGATTCTGAATCGGTTGATCCATCTTCTTCACTACTAAGGACTTCTTCCTATTCGTAAATACTCTCATCTGAGGGTATATCCTCAAATTTATAGACTTGTACTAGATCTTGGAAATAAATCGCATCTTTGATGTCTGGGGTTGACTCGAACCTCTTCATCGACTTGTTTTCTGGGCAATTTGTAGAGATATGCACAGCTGCACCGCACGTCCAGCAGTTGCAGTCTTTGAAACTTTCATTAGCTCTAGTGTGAGCTTTTCGTAAAGTTTTCTTTGCTGGTGTTCTCTACTGAGATCTGCTTGAACTTGCACCTCTAGATTGAAACCTGCTTCTTGATGGACCGCTTCGCTGTCCATATTTGTATGATCTAGCCTTCTGTCTAGACCACATCATTCTTGGTTTCCAAGATCTTCTCTGAGATCTTCTATCTTTAGAATAGGGTTGATACCTATTCTTTTTGCTTCTTTTGTGACTAGCAGGATCTTCTCCAATGACTGTTGGGAGATCATTGTCTTCACAATTAAGAGGGGCCGCCTTGTTGATCCTTCTTAATTTTTTGATGTTCTTTTGTGATGTGGCTTATTGACACCACTCCGTGAGCTTGGTATGCACAAAAGACATTCTCTTTCCCACGCCATCATATTCACCGGGAATGTAGTCTCGGATGAACATTTCTCTCCATGGATTAGGAAATTTTAATAAGAAAATTTCCTTTGCAAAGCTATCATCAGTCTTTGATTGATGTTGATAGACTGTGAAGAGCTGTAGAAACTTGTTGCGAGACTTTTGATCTAAGACTGCGAGTCTTAGATTAAGAAGAGCCATTGAATACTTCTTCTTTCTCTCTCCATCATAGGTTCCAAAATAACCAACTCCCAAGAAATGGTTCTTTAGGATATCAGTCATCTTTTTAACCTTCTTCGTGCGGGATTCGATTTTAAAGCACTCATTTTTTACATCGGTGCTTATATTCTTTTCCCACGTAGTCCTTGCAGCTCCTGCAAGACTCATTTTGAGGAATTTAACATATCCCTCGTCACTCATATCAAGAGTTGACCCTGCAACTCTCATTGCGGCTCCCCAGTCATCGATGAATTTCTCTCGATCTTTGAAATTAATTTCATCGAGGTTGAGAGTGACTCCATATGGATGGATGGGCTCCAAGGTTGGTTTTTCAGAAGGATTATCATGTTTCCATTTTGTCCTTCGTCTGAAACTGATTTTGAACTGATCGTCTGCAATACCACCAGTTCTTTGATGATAGGTAGAACCAGCCTCAAAATCATAATGACTCTGTGGTGGTTGTGTTGTACCTCCTGATGTTTCTCCTTCGGTCTTGGCCATCTTGAGATCCACCACGTTCATGTTAGCAAAAGATTCTACTAACTCTTGTAGATCTTCTAGTCCGATCCTTTCGAGGTTATTCATCTTTTTTACCTCGGATCGTACCAGTGATTAGATCCAATATAGGGTCGTGTTTCTCGCCCTCCTTGACTGGTAACGGGTATCTTTTTGGTTCATCCCAAAAGAAACCCCTCTTGGCTCGACTGGAACTTGGGTGTGACTCAAGTTTCTCCACTCGTCTTTGAATATCCTTTAGAATGTCAAGCATGACATCATGTTTGCTGGATATTTCTTCCAGCTTTTGAGGTACTCCATATAGGTTGTTGCCATAATTTTGCACCGTCTTCTAGATTTCCTGTAAATCCATAGAGATTTTGGCCGGATCTGGAATAATCTCTATGAAATTAGGGCCAATCTTGGGTTTTGAGAGTGCCATCAGATATGATCATGATGAGCTAATCTCATGAGACACCTTAGTTTCCCCTCAAGATAAGAAGTTATCATGAGGCGATCCAAGTAGAACTTGACGGTCCATATATGAACACGGATTTGTTCTGGGCTTTGATTGTCTCGAATTGCTTCTTCGAGACGTTCTCGTCTTACTCGTAGTAGATCAAGATCCCTTTCTTTGTTCCCTTCCAAAATTAGGAAGTATGAATTGTAACACTCGCAACTCAGACAATAATCTGGTTCCATTTTACTTGAAGTCTCCTCCGTTAGGTAATAAACATTATATAATAAATAAATATAATTCCAAAATAAACCTAGGGCTCTGATACCATTTTTGAAGCGCGAGATCATATCACCAAAACATGAGATTTCAATCCACTTTTAAACAAAATAAAGCATAAAGCATGGAAATCAAAGAAATACTTGTCATTAGCAATTCTTTAGTGTGCTCATAGTAAATGAGTATTTTGTGATGATGTATTTTTAAAATGGGTATAAAGTGTATGCATGCCTTGAGAATGGGTAAAATTAATTATTAGCACTAAAAATTAGTCATTCGTCAAAATAAACACCTTTACATAAATTAAAGATGTCCTTTTGTTTTATATGATATGATATGACCACGTACGGTTAAATCATACCATATTCGTGAGGGGTAAATAGAATTGACCTACTCTAATTAACAACTACAGTTTGGGGAAAACAAACAGAGGCAAAGAGAGAGAAGGAGAGGAGAGACGATGCCAACGGCGACGGTGACTGGTGCGCTGCTGCCTGCTGGGATGGGTGGTCGAGAGACGCATCAACAAATTTCGCAAACCCCGTTCAGGTACTGTGCTAAAAATATATTCGCAGAATCGAATGAATTTCAGAAAAAATGAATGAAATTAGGGGAAATCGCAGGTCCAGGTAGTTATGTGGTGATGATGGCGGTGGGAGCGGTGGTTGCGAATGCGGTTGTGGCGTTGGACAACGACGCCCACGGCCGAAATCAAGAGAAGATGAAGACTGGAGAGAAATGCGCGGAAATCTGATAGGAAATGGATTGAGTAATGATGTTAGTATCTTTGATCGAACTTATTTTCGTAAGGTAATTAATGCATGTAGACAAGGAATTAACGAACACGAAAGTAAACGGAACACAAAGGGATTTACGTGGTTCGATCTATTGGAATAGATCTACGTCCACGGGCGGAAAGAGTATGGATCTTTATTGCTTGTATGAGTAGTGATTACAAGATTGTTCTCCCCTTCAATCTATTCTAAACCCCTATTTATAAGTATCTACACATGGAATTCGACTAGGTTTACAAGTCTTTTCCTATTAGGACTCTTTGGCTTGATCTCCTCCTTTACTTGATAAACACCGAGCTTCTATATCTCTTGGAGCTTGAATTGTAGTCGATGTAGGAGTTGCCTTGGTGTAGAAGTCTCTTTGAAGTAGGTTGTAGCTGACTGGGCCGAGCTGCATAGGGCTTTAGTTGGGCCGAGCTGCGTTGGCCGAGCTTAACTGTCGGGGCCCAATTATATTGGGCTCGATGCTTGGGCCTAGTAGCTAGGTCATATCCTATCACATCCCCCCCCAAAAAGACATAGAAGTGAGGTTGTGACTCAGGGTAGAAAGTTGAAGTAGGGGTTGTTAAAGTGATTAGAGGAAAAAGTGAATACCGCCTCGTTAAGATGAGAGAGAAGTAATACCGCCTCGTTAAGACGAGGGAGAAATAATACCGCCTCGTTAAGACGAGGGATAAATAATACCGCCTTGTTAAGACGATGCGGGTAAGAATTTTGCATTGCCCCTTTGGAAATTGGATTTCGACGAAGTCGGAATGCTTGCCACCTCGTTAAGACAAGGTGGGTATAAAATTTGCATTGCCCCTTCAGAAATTGGATCTTGACGAAGTTGGAATGCTTTCCACCTCGTTAAGACGAGGTGGGTATGAATTTTGCATTGCCCCTTCGGAAATAAGATTTCGATGAAGTCGGAATGTGTAGCGCCTCGTTAGGACAAGGTCGAACTGAAATTCACATTGCCCCTTCGGAAATAAGATTTCGACAAAGTCGGAATGCTTGCCACCTCGTTAAGACGAGGTGGGTATAAAATTTGCATTGCCCCTTCGGAAATTGGATTTCAATGAAGTCGGAATGCTTGCCACCTCATTAAGACGAGGTGGGTATAAAATTTGCATTGCCCCTTCGGAAATTGGATTTCGACGAAGTCGGAATGCTTCCCACCTTGTTAAGACGAGGTGGGTATAAAATTTGCATTGCCCCTTCGGAAATTGGATCTTGACGAAGTTTGAATGCTTGCCACCTCGTTAAGACAAGGTGGGTATAATATTTGCATTGCCCCTTCGGAAATCGGATTTCGACAAAGTCGGAATGCTTGCCACCTCGTTAGGACGAGGTAAAGCTTAATTTCGCATTGCCCCTTCGGAAATTAAATTTCAACGAAGTCGGAATGCGTTGAACAGCACGACTTCATCAAAGACGAAGTTTAGGCTTTAATTAGCACGACCTCGTCTTCAGACGAGGTTTAGGCTTTGAATAGCACGACTTCGTCAAAGACGAAGTTTAGGCTTTAATTAGCACGACCTCGTCTTCAGACGAGGTTTAGGCTCTTCTCCGTTTTAAACAAAGGCCGTATCTTTGTTTTTAACCGAGGTTTTAAACAAAGGCTTTAATTAGCACTACTTTTGTTTAAAATGAGGAGGCACCACCTCGGTTAAAAACAAAGATACGGCCTTTGTTTAAAACGGAGAAGAGCCTAAACCTCGTCTGAAGACGAGGTCGTGCTAATTAAAGCCTAAACTTTGTCTTTGACGAAGTCGTGCTATTCAAAGCCTAAACCTCGTCTGAAGACGAGGTCGTGCTAATTAAAGCCTAAACTTCGTCTTTGATGAAGTCGTGCTGTTCAACGCATTCCGACTTCGTCGAAATTTAATTTCTGAAGGGGCAATGCGAAATTAAGCTTCACCTCGTCCTAACGAGGTGGCAAGCATTCCGACTTTGTCGAAATCCGATTTCCGAAGGGGCAATGCAAATATTATACCCACCTTGTCTTAACGATGTGGCAAGCATTCAAACTTCGTCAAGATCCAATTTCCGAAGGGGCAATGCAAATTTTATACCCACCTTGTCTTAACAAGGTGGCAAGCATTCCGACTTCGTCGAAATCCAATTTCCGAAGGGGCAATGCAAATTTTATACCCACCTCGTCTTAACGAGGTGGCAAGCATTCCGACTTCGTCGAAATCCAATTTCCGAAGGGGCAATGCAAATTTTATACCCACCTCGTCTTAACGAGGTGGCAAGCATTCCGACTTTGTCGAAATCTTATTTCCGAAGGGGCAATGTGAATTTCAGTTCGACCTTGTCCTAACGAGGCGCTACACATTCCGACTTCATCGAAATCTTATTTCCGAAGGGGCAATGCAAAATTCATACCCACCTCGTCTTAACGAGGTGGAAAGCATTCCAACTTCGTCAAGATCCAATTTCCGAAGGGGCAATGCAAATTTTATACCCACCTTATCTTAACGAGGTGGCAAGCATTCCGACTTCGTCGAAATCCAATTTCCAAAGGGGCAATGCAAAATTCTTACCCGCATCGTCTTAACGAGGCGGTATTATTTATCCCTCGTCTTAACGAGGCGGTATTATTTCTCCCTCGTCTTAACGAGGCGGTATTACTTCTCCCTCATCTTAACGAGGCGGTATTCACTTTTTCCTCTAATCACTTTAACAACCCCTACTTCAACTTTCTACCCTGAGTCACAACCTCACTTCTATGTCTTTTTGGGGGGGATGTGATAGGATATGACCTACCTACTAGGCCCAAGCATCGAGCCCAATATAATTGGGCCCCGACAGTTAAGCTCGGCCAACGCAGCTCGGTCCAACTAAAGCCCTATGCAGCTCGGCCCAGTCAGCTACAACCTACTTCAAAGAGACTTCTATACCAAGGCAACTCCTACATCGACTACAATTCAAGCTCCAAGAGATATAGAAGCTCGGTGTTTATCAAGTAAAGGAGGAGATCAAGCCAAAGAGTCCTAATAGGAAAAGACTTGTAAACCTAGTAGAATTCCATGTGTAGATACTTATAAATAGGGGTTTAGAATAGATTGAAGGGGAGAACAATCTTGTAATCACTACTCATACAAGCAATAAAGATCCATACTCTTTCCGCCCGTGGACGTAGATCTATTCCAATAGATCGAACCACGTAAATCCCTTTGTGTTCTGTTTACTTTCGTGTTCGTTAATTCCTTGTCTACATGCATTAATTACCTTACGAAAATAAGTTCGATCAATCTTCTTCTTGTTTCTTTTCTTGAGATGATGTATATGATTTACTGAAGAATAAGTTTCATAGGAAAATCTGATACAATTGACGATTGTTGTTATTTCCCGAAATTGCATTTCATCTTTTCTTGTTAGTTATTCAGTTTCTGCTATGGTTGTGGATCTTGATACAGATTCGATTTTAGGATTCGCTTTTTCAAAAAATTTAGGCCTTTGGTTTGTTTGGATTTCTGATTTTAGGGGTGTGTTTAGTAAGTAAAATACTACAGTACATGATTTTAATCTTACCCCCTTTAATTTGCCTTCACTCTAAAAGTTCTACTAATAAAATTTGAAACAGAACGATGATCACGCCCTAGAAAGACCTAGGAATGTAGTATATTCATTATTATCAATACTTGCTATGTTCTTCATCTTTGTTTCTTACTGTGTTTTTCAATCTTTTTCAATGTGTGTCGATTTCAAAAAAGAAAAAAAGAAAAAATCTTTTTCAATGTGTGTGTGTCATGGATTGAAAAGTAGTTGAACTTTAATCAATTGAAAATCTCTCGAGTTTCAGTTCTTCTTCAACGAACACACCATTGTAACTCTCTCTCAAGATGAACGATACTTAGCAGAATGGGAAAGTATGGATCAACAATTTGAAAGATTTTGAGAATTGCATGGTTTTTTTTTTTTTTTGAAAAAGGCGAGATATTGATGGGAAGTGAAGTTCCACCATTTTTCCGGTGGCTGAATTAGGCGACGTCGTTTTGGATGTTTGCTTGGCTAGGAGAAAATGCTGGTATGGAACTATGGAAGGTGATCAAGTGGAATCTTGGAAATCATCCATACAAGTATATATTTTTTTTACTTAAAGTGATTTGGCCAAAGTCTTTTTCTATTATAATTTATGATAGATGATTGATGTCGCTATAGAAAATAGTGATGTGAACAAACATAAACTGCCTTTGTTCAATCTCATTTGGTATGTTTATATTCAATATATGAGGTATAAAATATACAATGAACCATTTATATTCAATACTCTATGAGGTGTAAAATATACAAACAGGTCAAATGATGTTTGTATATGGACCATTTATATTCAATACTCTATGGGGTGTAAAATACACAAACAAACCAAATGAAGTGAAACGGAGGGAGTTTTGTAGAAGAAAATAGAGTGAGTGAGAAGGTTGAAAATAGGTGGATGGAAAGTGCGCGATGAGCCAATGCATCATCTCTTTCCACTACTAATTCTCTCTTTGTCAATGAAGATTCCAATATATTGCCAACGACTTTTTCATACTCTAGCTTGTCATCAATTCTTGGGCTCTATATCGAATCCTCCTCTCCCTATCCGAGTAATAAGAATTTGAGATTGAAATTGGTGTAGTTGTACATTCAATATTATTTTTATTTATTTTTAAAAAAAGTGGGGATATGATGATTGATGATAGGGGCTATGTTTAAAGAGTAATGGTATTCGGCCATAATGTGTTTATAAAAGTAATTAATTATAATAATTATTTATTATTTTTAAAATGACATATATTATGAAAAATGTCGTTGTGTGACCGGCCACATTATGTCTAAATATCATTATTGATGTTTAAAATCACCCGAATAGGAAATGAGTAGATTAATAAAACAGTATGAAGACAATATTAACAATCAAGATAACTTTATATAATTGTTTGGTACAGTAAGTTAAGCTCAAGATTAAGTAGAGATTTACGAAAATAACTTTATATTTTTCTCTATTGATGACAAAAATGTCCTCTAGAATTAAACATATTGAAGTTCCTCTTCAATCTCATTCAAGACACTGCCAGACGTAGATGAAAAAATGTTATTGGAACATTGTTTTTTTGCACCATATTTTGAAAACTCACCTAAATTTAATATTCTCCTCGTTAAGAAAATTAAAAATGGGAAAGTGCAGACTGCAGAGCACTGCACAAAAACATATCTGGTCTGACTATTCAAAGTTTCAATGAAAATTAAAAAAAATAAAAATAAAAAATAAAAAATTTATTTTCCTTTTAATTACTGTCGTTTGATCATTAATTATAAGTTAGTCCGTACAACATTCAAAAGAGCAATAAATATTTACGTAATTTAGTATTTGGATGACTTGTAGAATTTAATTTACAGTACATTAAACAGCGGCCACATGCAATAAGAATAAGAGAGTATTACTGTTATCCAAAATGGAACACAATGTATAGGATTCACAAATAAGATCAATTTACTTATAAAGTTAAAGAAAACTTAGAACTTACCTAAATAGATCGAATGTATTAGGTAATATTTAATATTTATTGCAAATCATTTTTAAAAAAGAATATCGTTTGATAATTCATTTATCAAAAGTAGTAGTGATTTGTTATTATTAGTTATAATTTATGAGACCAATAACATTAGCAGTACTACTATTTATGTCATTTTTAAAGTTTTTAATATCTGTGTCAACAACAATATTAATAGAAATTAATAATAATAATAAATTAAAAAATAACAAATTTGTATCAATAATTATTCAAAATAAATTATCTAAATCACTTTCATAATAAATAAATAAAGAGCTTGCTAAAATCGACCACACCGTTGTTGTTATGGATTCTTCACGATAGTACTAATAGAATTCAATATTTGTATTTTAAAAGTTAACTTATATAACTTCCTATACGTTCCGCTACGGATTCGAAGCCCCACGAGAAAATTCTTGTATACATATAAGTGTAGTGCACTCACTTCTCATATATGAATATTATATTAATATTTTTTATATTAATAAAATAATCTCATGTGAGGGGTGGGTGTAGTACACCTATACCCATAAAAAAAAATTCATATGCTTACGTGGCACCACATTCGGCCTCCATTCTTATTTATCTAAAAATCTATATATTTATACATTTTATATTATACATATATACTAGTGTAACACCCGTCGAAAATCGACGGGATCACTTTTTGTTACAATTTTTAATTAAAATATATACAAAAATTATAAGTATTTATTTTAAATAATACTATTGAGACTATTCATAAAAAAATACTATCATTGAATTATATTAGAAACAAATATGCCAATTAAATTTATTAAAATTTTAAATGTTAAGACGTCCGTTAAACACAGTAAAGATGTAACACTTCTCTCGTAATTGTAATTACTTTAAAGAGGCAAAAATTATTATATCTCTTTACACATAAGGAAATCAATTTTTCTCCCAAACTTAACAAAACACAACATTTACCCAATTTTCATTTGAGTTGCCTAAATTACCCCTCATTTTAAAAACTCACCCCACTTTCCCACCCCACCTCTTCCTCTACACGATTAGTCCGACTCTCCCTCTCCCCCCCTCCCCCCCACACAACACTCTCATTTCCTCTCTCCTCTCCCTTCTCCAGAGGAAACCGAAAACCCTAACACCACTCCAGTCCCCTTCTCGTTCAACAATGACAACCAGAAGTGCAAGGCGTCCCCGTGATGAAGTTGCAGCCAGTGAGCCAACGTCAGCCCGACAACAACCAAAAAAGAAAAGGAAGAAGACGCAGAGGCCTCCGATCGAGCAACCCGACGAACAACAGCCGGAAGGTGGGGAGGCGTCGGATGAACAACGACCAAGTGGATACCCATTTATAGACGCAGAGGTAAATAGTTAGGGTTTTTTTTTTTTTCGGGGCTTGCATGTATGATTTTGTGGTAGATTCTTGACTGTTATTTGCCCAAAATTATCAAACCCATGCTTCCCTTCGATTGAAAAGCTTTTCATTAGGGTTTACTGTTTTCATTTGGTTTAAAGGGTAAGAAATGGTGAGATTCTTGCAGCTATTGGTTGATTTGCAGTAATATGGTTTAATGTTTTGATTAACTTTGAGGGGTAAGAAAAATGGGAAATTCTTGCAGTAATTGGTTGATGTGTGTTTCTCAATTCAAAAAAATTGAGTGGTACAACAGAATTAAGGTTGAATTTGATGGGTTTTTTATGGTTTAATCTGAGCTTGAAAATCTGATTTGTTAGGAATACTACATAATCCGTGTTTTCCTTTAGGTTCATAAGCTTTATATCAGTGTTTAATGTGTTTTTTTATGCTTACTGGCCGTAAGAAAAAAGAAGATTTCTTACTGTAATTGCTTGATTGTCTTGATTAATAGTGAGAAGATTCTTACAGTAAGATTTCTTGATTGTGTGATACTTATATATGTCGTAAGAAATTGTAATTCTTACAGTAAGATTTCTTGCCATTTCATAATTCTTAGAACATTTCTTGTCAATTCTTGCCTATCTTGCCATTTTCTTGCCATTTCTTATATATGTGCATCGTGATTGCAGGTTGAATGGGAATATGAGGGAATCGGGCTGTTGTCTAAGCCACGTAAATTAATCCCCGCAGGGTACGAATCAATGGTCGGGGACGTTAATGCAGTGCTAAGGACATTGCCCATAGCTAAAGCAGATCTGGTTCGAAGATCAGTGATGGGCGAGTACACGAGGCTTGAGGGCTTCACCACGAGGTACTGCAATATGCTCCACTATGTGGTGTGCCACCAGGTGACTCCAAAACCAAACTTTGACCCTACGTATTTGTTCTTCAAGTTCGACGAGAAAGTAGTGCGGCTTTTGAGGGTTGAATACGCACTCGTGAGTGGGTTAAAGTTCAGTCCAACAAACTTCAACCCCTCCATGAAGCACGAGCTGCCCGAGGATTCGATGTTTGAAAGGCTGTTCGGGGCAAATGAAAACACAACGCTTGCCGATGTACGACTTGCCTACATCAACAAAGAGTTTAAGGTGAATAATACTAAGGTAACTGCTAGTCAAGATGACTACGTGAGGCTCTCCAAATTCCTGCTAGCCTTGGGATTCGCATTAGGATTCGACGCTACTAAAAAGAAGATCCCACTCTGGTTGTGGGTTTTGATAGAAGATGATAAGGTAAACACACATAACTTCTTACTACTATTATTCTTAGGTAAAATTTTGTTTGATTCTTACATTAATAATCCAATTCTTACATAAATTTTGGTTCGATTCTTACATTAGTTTTTGTTCGATTCTTACCTTTGTCTTTGTGTTTCTTACTGGTTAAGGAATGGGAAGAATTCCCATGGGGCAGCCTTTCTTTCCAAATCATGATGGCAGTGGTCAAAGGAGTTAAGAAGACATGCACAACGAAGAAGATGAACTACACACTGAAGGGGAACACCGTAGCATTCTCAGTGAGTTTGACGTTTATAATAATTTATTTAATTTTTTGAGTAGTAAGCTTATTATGTTGCATCATTTTTGTGTAGGCTTGGATTTTTGAAGCAATCCCAGCCTTTGGAGAAGTTGTTGGTATTAAGCAACCTGATGCCCAAATACCCCGTTTCTTGCACTACTCCTATGCAAATGTGAAGAACGGAAAATACCCTACTGAGGAAGTGATTAAAGAGGTAACATATACTTCGAGTTATATTTGAATTCGTACTCAAAAATTTTATTCTTACTCTTGCATGTTGAATTCTTACCTAATGGTTCATCAAATTCAATTCTTACTCAAAGCATTCTTGAATTCAAATATAAGAATTCTTACCCCAAGAATTTGTGAATAGTTACTACTGAAAATGAATTCTTACTCTTGCATTTTTAATTCTTTCTCTTGGATTATTCCTACTCTTGAATTTGAAAATGAATTCTTACTCTTAGATTATTCGTACCTTCTATGTTCATCAGTTAAGTTCTTACCCAAAGAATTTGTGAATAGTTACTACTGAAAATGAATTCTTACTCTTGCATTTTTAATTCTTACATCTACAATATATATGCTGAATTATTACATTTGTAAGAAAAATTCATATCTTTTCATTTTGAATTATTACCTAATGGTTCATCAAATTCAATTCTTATTCCAAGCATTCTTGGATTCGTGTCTTCTATGTTCATGAATTAAGTCCTTACACCTACACATTTGTGAATTCTTACTACTGAAATTTAATTCTTACTCTTGTATTTTGAATTCTTACTCTTACATTTTAAATTCTTACCTAAGCATTCTATAATTCTTACCTGCTATTATCATAAATTAATTCTTACCCCACATATTTGTGACTTTTCAGTACTGAAATTGAATTCTTGCTTGTTCTTGTTCTTGCATGTTGAATTCTTACCTAATGGTTCATCAAATTCAATTCTTACTCAAAGCATTCTTGAATTCAAATATACCCCAAGAATTTGTGAATAGTTACTACTGAAAATGAATTTTTACTCTTGCATTGTTAATTCTTACTTTTACAATATATATGCTGAATTATTACATTTGTAAGAAAAATTCAATTTCATTTTGAATTATTACCTAATGGTTCATCAAATTCAATTCTTATTCCAAACATTCTTGAATTCGTGTCTTCTATGTTCATGAATTAAGTTCTTACACCCACATATTTGTGAATTCTTACTACTGAAATTTAATTCTTATTCTTGTATTTTGAATTCTTACTCTTCCATTTTAAATTCTTACCTGCTGGAATCATAATTTAATTCTTACCCAACATATTTGTGACTTTTTAGTACTGAAATTGAATTCTTGCTTATTCTTATGTGCGTTCTTATTCCACGCAGGGCTTTAAGTGAATGCTTGAACCATCCGCAGAAGAGTGTGATCAACCATTCTGGAAATCGCTCGAATCAGAACCATCCGAAGAAGCATTTGCCTTCCACTACGACCACGCTCATAGCAAGAAGAAGCAAGAAACAGATGACAATGATGATGAAGAACTGAATGAGCATGGAAGAGTTGGGACAGAGTTAACATCTGCACAGCTTGAGGTCGTAGTTGATGCTGCTACAAAGAAAGTGCTCGTGCAATTGAAGGCGATTCTGGATGAGTATCATGATAAGCTGGATCAGTATCATGAGAAGCTGGTGGACGATGTTGCTGAAAGGGTGACGATGAAGCTGCTCGATAGAGCCCCACGCCAGGATGAAATGGAGCATGACAACAATTGGGGTCTTGTTGGACAGATCGTGCAGGAATATGATAAAGATGACAAGAGTGCATCCACGGGCAAACCTGAAGGCGAGGGACATGCACTAGTGCATTCACCCAGCGCAGCAGCAGCTTCATCGCAACCTGAAAAGACATTAACACCAACTTCACCAGAACCAGTGACACCAGGAGCGCATGTGGCATGTGAAGAGAACACGTTGGAGGCAAAGACAGTGGAGACCGATGCACTTGAGGCAGCAGATGATGTGCAGGTATAAGTAGGATTAAAGTATGAAGGGGTGAACACTTTTCAAATTTGTGGTAATGCAAAGGACAAAAATCGTACTTCTGTTTTTTTATATTTTATTGGGCTAGAAATTCAAACATTACTAATATAGTTAACACTCCTATGTTTGGGACGAACTACTTTACATTTGTTTGTACCTTATTTTAATTTTTCATGTTTGGAATGTAATGTTTATGTTGCTGTATTTTATGGATGTACGAAAAATGGTGCTTAAAGTATTACTTCGTGCCATGTGACAGTGGTGAGAATGTGTGAAAATCATACAATTCTTGCCCATTTCCATTCTTACTGTATGTTGCGCTTTGGTGCGAGGTGGTACTTCTAACCATTTGCACATTCGGCAGCAACGTAAACAATACGCCAAACATGAAAGATAATGTACAAACAAAAATATAAACTAGTTCGTTTTCATGACACATGTTCAAGCAGGCTGACCAGAGCGAAGAGATGTTTTCGGACATGCAAATTGATCGAGAGTTCGATAAGATTGCAACCACCAAAGTCGTCGTGACTCCCTTTCAAGTTGTAGCAAAAAGAGTGCACCCGACCAGAATAATAATCCCATCAAAAGTCTTTCATAGTCCCTTCCAAAATTTCCGATAAAAGGCCTGGCGCTTATAGGCTTGACAGATTCCTGAGGGGTCCAGACGAGTTGTAAGTTCACATACAAGTTATTTACGATTTTTTCCCCTTTTATTATGTTTTAAGGAATAAAAACATAATACACGTGTGTGTGTGTAAAACAGGCAGAACGTGGGATTAGATCATTTAGTGGGGAAGAGTTTTTTCGAACAAATTCTCGAAAAAGGCAAAAGCCTTCTCGAACACCACTTGGATGCATATCTTGCCATTCTTGCTTCGAGACTAGCTTTTCTAGGGATAGGGCAAGTATAAAACAGGATAGACATAACGTCTTGTGGTTTTATGGTAAGAATCTGCATATAATTCTTACTACACGTATCAAAAAATATTTTGAAAAAAACATTTTTTTTAATGATTTTACAGAGTGAGGTCGAATTCGTGTTCGACGCCATGCACACACCAAATGCTGCTAGAGTAGATCCGTATGAGATCGATGACTTCAAACCAACCATTGAAGAGGTTGTCCCTAATGATCTTATGGCAAAATTAATCGTGTTTGCTGATGGGACAGTTCCGGAATGGGGGATAGGAGTCAAAAACTGGAATAATTATGACAAGGTAAAGTTTGAGCATACATGACAACAAATTACATTTCTTACTATAGTAGTAAGAAATTTAGTATGGATCAATTCTTACATGTACTATGTTTCAGGTAGAGCTAGCCTCAACTCTTATGTACTTATGTGTGTATGCATGTAGGTTCTAGCAATATGTTTCTTCAATGGAAACTGGGCAACACTCAAGATCAAACTTAAGGAGCAAAAGCTCAAGATATACGACCCAAAGGCATTGAACTTTAGAGAGGCTGATTTCAAGAAACACAGAACGAACATCTTCCTCCCAATGGCCCGACTCGTACCCCAGATTGCGAAAGCAATAGGGTACTTCAAGAAGAACAACATTAAAAACCCGCAGTACGGGCACTGGGAAGTTAACTTTGGTGACGCTACAGGTACTGTCGCGCACAACTACGTGATAAAAATTGCCATATATGTCATAAGAATTATTGATTTCTTACATCTAGACAACATGAAATGCTATATGTGTCATAAGAATTACTGATTTCTTATATCTAGACAGCAAGAATTCTCATATGTATCATAAAAATTGTTGAGTTCTTACATTCAGGCGGCAAGAAATGTGTGGTTTATTGTATGTTTATGACCAATTCTTGTCATGTATTCATGTAGGGCGGAAGGCCTATCGGGAGCTGAGCGAAATGGACAGTGCTCTGTACTGCATGAGATATCTAGAGAAGTTCTTTCGTAAGCAAAGCAAACCAAGGGGTATGGAAAACGCAGATGAAATTGCCAAGTACCGTCGACATGTAGCAAAATTAATCTATGGTCACAGCACAAGTGCAACATCATTCCAGATGGTAATATCGAATGTGCAAGATGCATAGGCACGTGGCTGCGTAAGATATTTTTTGTATATTTGTTAATGTATTTCAAGGTCGCACATAAAACATACACTATGCACCTTTTTTTGCTGGCGTGTATCGAAGAAAAGTCACAAGTTTTTTTTGTTTTTGATGACAATAGGGAAAGAAATGACTAGATTAACATAGAGGGTAATGGCTGAAATATTTTTTGTTCATGGTTGTATAAGAAAAATTATGCAGTTCTTTTGGCTCTATGTGTAAGAAAATCACTTTGTGAATGTTTTTTGTATATGATCGAGTAAGAAATGATTCAATTCTTGGTATTTTATGTGTAAGAATTTGTAAATTTTGATTAAATTCTTGTGATATTGCAATATTTGATTAAATTATACGTAATGCTATAAAAAACAAAAAAAATTTAACGGCAAAAGTTCATACTGTATTAATATTCTACTATGGAGGCGAATCAACAACATAAATAAGTAAGAACATGATTGAATTGATAGGTAAGAATTGATAGAACAGGATGTTTGCACATAGTGCGAATTCTTACATGTTGCCACATCAACTCTTACAAAAGTATCAGAAATTCTTAATATACCACGAACACAGACGTGTGGTAAGAATTCACAACATTTTGACAAAAAATGTGCTAAGCGGTTGAATCTCTAACTACTACTTAAACAAAAACACATATAGCCATAGAGATTCTTGCCGTAAAATTTGACAATATTCTTGAAAATAAAAACTACGCAAACCTGTTAGGGTCCGTACAAGTTTTGCGAGTGTGTCCGGTGTTGGTCCTGAAAGGCGCTTACACACGTAGAGGGGGAGGGGGTGAATACGTGTGTAGAGAAGTATTTAACTTCTTTAACGAATTTTGGCCTTTTAAACGAGTGGACGCTTTGAAGCTTGGTGAAGCATTCAAGGCTTCATGCTCGTGTAGTGAATAGACGCTTTGAAGCTAGGTGAAGCAGTCAAAGCTTCTATTCTGTGAGTAACTTGTGTGGAATGTGGTGAGAGGGTTATAACTTTTTCTTGCAATTAAAAACAGTTTTCTATTTAAAGCGTGTGTGTGTGTGATGAAAATCAAAGCAATAATGAATTTAAAAGTAAAGAGACAACCAATTTTATAGTGGTTCGGAGTACCCCTCCTACGTCCACACTTATCCTCGATGGGATGAATACCTTCACTCGGTATCCCTTGTTTTATACTTCCAAGGGGAAGTGATTCAAGGCTAGTAACAACCTTGTCCTAGAATCCTCAGAGATTTTACTGGCTCTCGAGAAACCTTACAACAACACACTCTATTACAAAAACTCTACAACCTTTCAACTCAATCTATTCACTCTAGACTTGGGTTTTGGGGTTTTTGGATTTTTGCAAATATGAGAATCCTTTACAATTAATTCACAGGCAAAGGGATAAGGATTCTCAAAAAGGACTAGGCTTTGGATATGAGAGATTGAACCTAGAATTAGAGATAGTTGCAATACTTAAGAAATAAGTTCTTAAGGACACACTAAAGTGAAGCGTTTTGAAAGAACTTTGGGCTTGAGAGAAATTTTGCTTGAGTTCTTAGATTATGAATGCTTAAATTGTTTGTACGTGCGTCCCTCTTGATGTGTGCAACTTCTCCCTTTTTATAGTAAGGAGCCCTTCTTCCCGTTGAGAGAGAAGAGGTTCCTTGTTCCTTAATTTCCGGATATGTCAGCGTGTCAGTCTCTTTTCTGCTTTGTCAGAAGTAGGAAGGGATGTTCGACGCACCTAAGGTATGGCGACTTCACCTACTTAGACTGTTGCTTTATCCGTTGTGCAATGGTGTACTGACACGTCGGATCAGAGTCAGCCATGTGTCAGGAATTCAAATCTTGAATTCTCGGTCAACTTTATCATTGACGCTCTTTAAGTGCGGCTTCGTATCAGAGATGCTTTGGATGAGCTAATTTGTAAGCGCTTGAAGTCGGCTTTAGATGTCTTCATGACGCTCTGACAATTCTTTCTTTCTGGCTTCTTTACAATTGAAGTCGTTTTGCTTCCTGACTCTTTGTTAACTTTAGTTGCTTTGTCCTTTGCACTTCTAGACTAATATAAGCTTCCTAACAAGTAAGCTTCGCTAAGATCAACTGATCTAGATTTATCAAAAGTAATAAGGGAAATGACTACACAATGAGGGTTTTGGGATCGAATCAAAACAAGTTATTTCGAACTTGATCCAAGTTCTCCCTTAACATAATATCCCAACAATTTCCCCCCTTTTTGATGATGCGAAAACCCGATGTCAAGTACTTACACAAATCTAGACAATTCTAGGCAAGTATAAGAAGAGAAGCGGGTTAGGCAAAGCACGATATTAATGCAATTATAGTAGTTAGTATTAAAGCAAATAGCAAGTAAAGACAATAAGAGATTGTCTTTGAGTAGTAACAGATATCATTGTATTAATGGGGTTGAGAATTGTATAAATATAATGAGTATCGATCAGAAGCGCTTCTGTGGAGTTGGAGGAATCATGCCATAAGCACTGTGGACTCTAGCTTTAATGGCGGCTTGAGAATGATCTGGACGTTCATTCTTCTCCAGCCAATCAGCACACCCATTGATTTCCTTTTTGATGGCCTCATCATCAGGGATAACGTCTCCAATGAGTGGGAGTTTGTAGCTCTATTTCTTTGGCGGTTTGAGAGTGATCCCGTTTGCTAGCTCCAAGATTTTGTTGAACAAAGAGATATTGCAGTTATCCATATATGCAACGAAGCAGTCCATGGTCAGATCACTGTGAAAGCCATTCCAATGATAAAAACATTTCACAAATTTTGTCTTGGCTTCATTCCACTCCTCCTTGAGGTCAGCTGGAATTATCTCTTCACAAATTTCGCATTTGGAGCTACATTTCTCAGCCTTTCCCTTTCGGGTTTGTCCCTAGCAGCCAGTTGCTTTCTGCATTTCTCGAAAGCGTTTGTTCGCAGACTTTCGACATAAACTCGTTTTGCTTCAATATCCTCCACCTTCATGAGATGCAACGCTTTGTCCGCATCTGTAACCACTTGTTCATTAAAAATTTCATCCCTGCACTCTGACACCGCTTTGTATCGTGCCATCACTTCCAGGCACTCTTTTTCAGCTTTGTTTGTCAGTGTGTTCTTCAACAGATACCTTCGGAGGTGATGCAGCCTCTTAACTTCCAAGATCGCGTCTAATTCCTCTTGGAATTCGCGTTGCATTCTAGCCTCCTTGGTCATTGTTGCGGGAGTCATTTTTATCTTCTTCTTTTGTTTGTCAGCAGAATCAGTGGTCTTGCGCTTTGGAGGCGCGTGCTTTGAAGGCTCTGCTGCTGACACGGCTTGAATCGGAGCGGCATTGATTGGCTCTCTGGAAGAGATGATTTGGAGCTCTGGTTCTTCTTCCCCCTTTTTCTGTGCCATAGCCAAAGTGTGTTGAGCACTTGACGTCCCAGTCGCTTCCCCCTTTTTGGCAGAATCAAAAACAGTTGGGGCGGGAGCGGAAGGTGTTGTGGCACTTTGATTGACGGCACCTTGCAGATCAAGATTCGGCTGATTATCATTTAATAGACCTTGTGCCAGAAGAGCGCCAAGGATTTGTGCCGAAAGAATCAGAGCGGGAGCGCGAGCATTCGTGAGAATGATAGACCTAGAGATTGTGTCTCGATAGACTGTAAACTCATGTCGAATATGATTTGCAAGCACGTTGATAAGGGCGGAAAGGCCTTCCAAAGTGGCAGTGTTAGTTTGTCCAGACTGGCCCATGCCACTCTGTTGCCTAGCAGTAGGTGGGTGTGTCGAAGCTTCGGCAAGCTTCCTTTGTTGTTCTGATATTGCAAGCTTCAATTATGTGGCAAGAAGCTTCTCTTGTAGCTGGCGGGCGGTGGAGTCCGCATTGAATCTGTCTGCTTTGACTGCTTTCAGCTCTTGCTCCAGTAAAGCTACCTTTGCATTGGTCATGGAGAGCTCGGTATTAGCACACTCTAGTTCACGATGGGCACGCTCCAGGTCGTCCATCGTGAGGTCTTGACGTTCGATCGCGGCTTCCAACGCATTCGCACTTTGATCGATATCGTCAAGAGCCATATCCAAGGCATCAGTGATCTCCAGAACTTCCGATCGTAATGCTGGGATTTCTTGAAGATTTGCCTTGATGGTCGAAAGTTCATTACGAGCGTCTTTGATGTGTTCTCGTTCGTCTTCCAGCTGATCTTCCAGATCAGTGACTGTCACCTTGAGCTCCGTTAACTCTTGGATAGTAGTTGAGAGTTCTTCATTCTTCTTCATGTTGTCTTCTTTGAGTGCTTTCAATTCAGTGGAAGCAGTTGAAAGCTCTTCAAGTGCCTTTTTCTTTTCTTCTGCATCCTTGGAGAGTTGGCTCTCCTTTTCATGCAATACAAGCTTCAGTTGAGCGCATTCACGCTCCACCTCATCATGAGCGGTTTGAAGAACAGCCAGACTTTTTTCAAATGCTGTGGCGGGAGCGCCAGTAGGTGTGGTAGGGCGTGGAGTGTAGGATGGAACTAATTCTTTTACTTTCGTCTCGATCCGCTTCCATACTTCCGCCTCATCAATGAGATCATCGAAGCGTTCAAGCTTGAAGTTGCTGAGAATGACGGCTTCATCCTCGATCAGTGCTTTGGGATCGGTATCCCGTAGCAACTCACAAGTGCGGTGTATGTTGGTACTGCGACAACGAACATATTTCAGAAATTGAGAGAGCATTTCCAGCACATGTGTGGGTATGGGGAATGTTCCAAAGAACTCTCGGATTTCTTCTGCAGCCCACGCAAGCTCTCTGTCAACAGCTTGGGTTACCCTACTGTAAGCTTTGGGAGATGGATGAGATTCAAGTTGCAGCTCCTCATCTGTTAATGAATTGGACTCGAAAGCGTCAGTGTGGTGATCAGCTGCTGGAGCGTCAACTTCTTCTCCTTCCTCTTGTGCTAGAAGAGCACCGACTTCAAGATCCTGACTCATAGTTCTGTCAGAGTCTAAAGCGTCGGAGGAAGACGCGGCGCTTTCCACATCCTCTTCATCTACCAAAACACGCTTCCCGGTCTTGGTAGGAACTGATTGTTCCAGAGATGGATTTTTCTTTGGTTTCTTAGGAGTCTTCGCTTTCTTTTTTTCTTTCTTCTTTCTTCTTTTCTCTTCTTCCTCCTTGAGAATCATGGCTTCATCTTGGGTATACTCAATGTCCGTAGCGGGTGGAACGACAACTCCAAACTCGTCACCTGGGAGCGCCCTGGTGAACTGGACACGAGTGTATTTATTCTCCACGTGCCATTCTTGTGATGGCCATGAGTGCTCCAAAAACATGGAGATCTTCATTCCGTATTTCAGCTTTCCAAGGAACGAAAGTTGTCCTGCATGTTTGCCTTCAGTCTCCTTCCTGACGCTTTTACTCGCTTCGACGAGCTGCCGTATGAACCACGCTTTCCAGTTATAAGGCGTTCGGTTGGAAGCGGCATCGCAGAGCGCCGAGAGAAGACGAATCTTCTGCTCTGTGATAGTAGACCAGCTACCAGTGTGACAAAGAAGACACTTTGTCACAATGTTCATCAAATGGTCAAAGGATGACGAAGAGAAGTCATCTTTGAATGTTTCCGGACAAAGATGGCACGAGGATTAGTTGTGAAGCGTCTATACTCTTTTTGAATATCCAGATCACCAGCGGTCTCCAGGTCAGCCCCAGAACTTGGAATAGGAACTGAATCTTCGAATAAATCCTCGAGTGCTAGTGATTCAGTAGAGACCAGAAAGACTAGGCCATTTTCTTCAGTCTTACAGAGAGAGATTTTAGTCTCTAGGGTTTGTGAGTCCAGATTAGAGAGGAACTCAACAACCCCAAGTGGATTGAAGATTTTCCAACCCTGAATATTGTATAGCCCTCTTGATGATTCCACCATCAGTGAGCAGATCCGGATTAACGTGAGCCTCCGTATAGATGAACTCGCCATATCGGCTACGCAGAGCGGGTTTCCATTTAGCATTCACCATTGTTTAAGATTTTCTGAAGTAGAAGAAAAATTAAGATTGTTGCGAAAAATAAGTTCTGTGAGGTGAAGAACTTAAGAGTTCCAGAAATTTACGAAAAATGGTGAAAAGATGAGTATGCAACAGTGAATGTATGTATATATATTGATGTATAAAAATATTTCAGTAATTATGAGTAGGAGTGGTGTAGTGGAGCGACGTGTCTTAGTGAGTGGCTAAGATCACGTCCCGTAAATTATGTTAGTGGTTGAGATCTTGTCTTACAGTTACTTTGATCGTGCGGTCATGGGAAAAGTAATTCGAAACGTCCGACGGCCAAGATTAAAAAGGTATTGGCGGTTCGGTAGCGCGAGTGAGATACATGCGCGAGTGAGTCTCGAATACCGTATTTACAGCAGTCTTTGCATTAAATGCAAAGATATCACACGCAACTTATACTTGATTGATATCTTACTTTATAGATATATATGATGTACGTAAATTAATAAAGGATTAATTTGAAACAAAAGAGATTTGAAATTTAGCTGAGTATTTCGCTTTGGAACTTAGACGAGAGCGTCTAGTTCGTGAAGCGTCTGTAACAGCCCTTTGTTATATTTCAGTGAGTCATGCACAAGGTTCTTTAAGACGCTTTGCATAGACTGACTTACTTGAATTGAAAGACATGAAAGAAGAACTCACTAGTCAGTCAATCGTTGTAGTTGACTGATACCACGCTTTGACGATCCACATTCTCAATTGTTAAAGCGTAAGTTGAGAAACAGAAACGTTCTTGCTTAGAAAGGTGAGAGCGTCTGTTCTTATCTAGGCGTTTTCTCTCTAAGTTAAGGTGTTTCCCCCTAGTACATAGCTTTGGACTAGTATGATAGAGTGTGGACTCCGTAGGGAAGACGCTTTACTTGTCGAGAGTTGAGATAATGTGAACTTCTTTACTCTTGCGAAGATAGGTTTAAATTCTTGAATTTCACAATATGGATATGAGATTACAAAATCCACAAGGGACCCAGTTGGGGATGAGTGTCTTTATAGATTCCGATGAGATGATATGAGTTGCCTGAGTGCTTTACTTGGGATAACCCTTTTGGGCACCAGATTCATATTATTCATGGAATTGTTATAAATTCACTTCCTTACTAAGGCAAGCTATCTCATATTTCCATAAGGCTAAATTCTGAAGAATAAACACTAACCTTTTCAGAGTTGGCTCTTCACATTACTCAAAATAGTTGAGGCTTTCACAAATAGCAGTGGTGTTGGTATCATGCTTTGTGCTTTTGGCTCCGTTTCCACCATGAAAGCTTGTGAAATTGAGTGAAAATCATTCAAGCAACTCCATACAGTACGTCCCAAAGATTACGTATGTGTATGTTGACTTGAAGAGGATTGTCAGTTCAACGTTTTCATGTTTCTTCAGCTGAAAGGGGTTTGAAGAATTTTGGGGGTGCAATATCAAAATTATACCATGCTTTGTAGGCTGGATAATCAAGATGTGCACAAGATACCACTTGTGCACCGCTCTGACAAGACGGTACAAGTTTTACGAATACCGTGGTATGGGTATCAACCTTAATCAAGTTAATCCTCGATTAACTCATCAAGGAGAAGCATTCAACCATGCTTCACTGAATCATAGAAGCGTATAGAGGTCGATGCTCCAAAGGGAACTCCATCCCTTCGGTTTAATTATCATTCCTTGTTAGGGAGATAAAGTTTTCTTCTTTCATGATTCTTGCAAAGACAGGTTCCCCCTTAACCTATTGTCCCAACAATCTTTCCCTAAAAGGAAAGCGTGAGAGTTGGCAAGGAACACGCTTTGTCTTCTTCACCTTTACTCCACCTTCTCCTCACCAAGGTCGAGCAACCCTAGTTCTAAGCACAATTTATTAAAACGGGCCTGTGGAAGCGGCTTTGTAAGAATGTCTGCTTTCTGTTCCTCAGTCGGAATCTTTTAAACTTTAACATCTTGCTTCTCCACATGATCCCGAATGAAATGATGACGAATTTCAATATGCTTGCATTTCGAATGAAGCACAGGATTATGGGTGATGGGAATTGTGCTTGTGTTATCACAATAAATTGGAATTTCAGAACATTCCACTTTATAATCCTTCAACTGCTGCTTCAGCCAAAGAATTTGTGAACAACAGCTTTCTGCGGCCATGTATTCCGCTTCGGTGGTAGAAGTGGCAACACTAGTTTGTTTCTTTGAAAACCAAGACACCAGCTTGTTACCAATGAATTGACACGTTCCACTTGTTGATTTCCTATCAACTTTACATCCACCGAAATCTGCATCGGAATATCCACTAAGTGTGAGGTTATCTTCCGCCGGATACCAAAGTCCTAAGTTGATGGTCCCTTTAAGGTATCGAAGAATGCGCTTAACTCCTTCCAAATGGCTTTGCTTTGGATTACTTTGAAATCTAGCACATACACCGACAACAAATGTAATGTTGGGTCTGCTAGCTGTAAGATAGAGAAGTGAACCAATCAACATACGATAATCCGTAGCATTTACTGACTTGCCATCCAAATCTGGATCTATCTTAAAGTTTGTGTTCATAGGAATTTTGACTCTTTTGCAGTTTTGAACACCAAACTTAGTGAGCATATCACGAGTGTATTTGGCTTGATTGATGAAGATTCCACGACTCGTTTGCTTCACTTGTAATCCTAAAAAGCATGTCATCAGCCCCATCATTGACATCTTGTATTTTCTCTTCATCAAGCCCGCAAACTTGTCACTAAGGCTTTGATTTGGAGATCCAAAGATGATGTCATCGACGTAGATTTGTACCCTAAGCATGTCTTCACCGTCATTGATCGTGAATAGGGTTTTATCTACCTTCCCTTTTGAAAACCACTTTCTACTAGGAAGTTTGAAAGAGTTTCGTACCACGCTCTGGGAGCCTGTTTTAGACCATAAACTGCTTTGATGAGCCGGTACACTTGATCACTCTTTTCAAAGCTGGGGGGTTGTTCAACGTACACCTCTTCCTTCAAGTCACCATTGAGGAATGCACTATTTACGTCCATCTGATAGACTTTGAACTTCTTGGATGCAGCATATGCAAGAAACATTCTGATGGCTTCGAGACGAGCAACTGGAGTGAAGGTTTCGTCAAAATTGATACCTTCTTCCTGGCAATAACCTTTTGCAACCAAGCAAGCTTTGTTGCGAACAATGTTCCCGCTTTCGTCTGTCTTGTTTTTGAAGATCCATTTGGTACCAATAACGCTTTTGTTGGGGTTGATATACTGAAAAGCATACTTTATGCTTGTATTATTAACAATTTCTTCCTGGTTTTGGAAATAAATATTCTGTCATATGTTTTGCATATTAATTCGTGTTATGGTTATGCAAATAAACGTCTGGCACTATATATTATAGATAATATGGTGTGGGTGGTCGCACGGAAGATCATATTATCGGTTTCTTATATAGTTAAATGGTGTTCGCAACTGAAAGTAATCTTGGACGAATTACTTGTTAAGGTTGTAGTATAAGTTGGATAATAGTTGGTCTTGGCTATTAGCTTATACTGGTGCATACGATCAGAGTTGCGCTGAACGGGATCGAGGTGAGATAAATCCTTTTATACTGACTTATTAAGGATCACATCTCGGACGATTATTATTTCTTAATTCTAGTTGTCATAATATTCAATTATGTATTTATAATAATTATTGCTTTGATTTACCATGAGTGGGAGTTATTGCAACTCAAAGAATCTCCGTATCTTGGGTAATAATATTATAAATATGATAATTAATATTATAGCTAGAAATCGTGTCTCGGTGCGCCGAGTTGATGATGTCCCCTTGAGGCGTTCTAAGGATTATTATATCAAAACCCTGCAGGTGGATTAAGTTCCGATATAATAATAAGGTCGAACGGGTACACTCTCGGAATAAGATATTAATTAATTAGAGCAGTCAGTAGCTTAAATTAATTAATGGACATGCGATATCTTAAACACGGGAAATAATATAATTCAAAGAGGAGCCCGGTATGTCATAATTTGAGATTGGACGGCGATGCAATATTATTTTACTATAGTGGAAAGGCTATAATATTAATATAATTAAATAGAGTATTCGGGGCCAGAGAATACTTGGATTATTTAATTATATTGGAAGGCCTAGTCCAAATCCTCCTCAAGGTCCCTGGAGTAGCCCAATAGAGCATAGCCTGGCCCATTAGCCTTGGCCCTAACCTCTCCAACACTCTACCTCTTATTATAAATAAGAGAGAAGTAGAATTGTTCAGGATGTGATTTTATTCTCACAGAAAAGAGAGAGAGGGGCGGCAGCTTCTGGGAGGCACAGAGAATAGATTTTTGCCCACTCAGAATTTCTCTGGTTGCTAGGGAATACTCCAGAAGACTTCGGGGTCGACGTGAAAGAGCCAGATCTCATGTGCAGAGATCTGGTGCGTGGAAGATCATTTCCTCGACTCAGAATTCCACCGGTGATACGCAAGCAGGTATATATATGATTTAGATCGGTTTCCGCTTTCAAGATCTGAATTCATATGTTAATAATTATTATAATTAATTAAATCTACATCCGAGGGATCCCGGATCCAACAGCTTTGATGCGAGGGTCGATCTACTAGGTACCAAATGCCATTCCTTGCAAATTCGTTTAGCTCCTCTTCCATGGCTGTTATCCAGTTTGAGTCATTTAGAGCATCCTCCACCGATGTTGGTTCGGTGTTTGCTAGGAAGCAACTAAATAAACAACTTTCACCATGGAGTAAGGTGTTTCTAGTCTTGACGCCCTGATTGGGGTCACCTAGAACACCTTCTTGGGGATGATACCTCAACTAAAGCTTTTTCTGGTTGAGAGCCTCTGTCTCATCCGCTTCGGAGTATGAAGTGTGATTATCACCATTCCCTTGATCATATATAACTGGACTGCATGGAGCTTCCTCATAGTTTGAGACGGATGAGGTCGAAGGATCAGCTATTCTCGAGTTTGGTTCCCCCTTATCGAGAGAGAGCTTATTTAGATCCTGCTCCACACCTTCGATTTCATCCTCAGATTCTTCTTCGAGTGAACCATTCACCAGATTCACTTGCTTTGAAATGGAGCGAGTTGTAGGTCGAATAGAAGCTTCAGAATTTTCTATTACGCTTTCGGATCCATTACTCATGCTCTCAGTATTTTCCTGTACCTATGGAGTCTTGAAAGTAGCTTCATCAAAAATAACATGTGGTGTCTCTTCCACAACAAGAGTTTGACAGTTATAGACGCGATAGGCTTTGCTTGTAGGAGAATATCCAAGGAATATTCCCGTATCAGCTTTGCTATCAAACGCTCTCAACTGACTTTTACCATTGTTGTGAATGAAACACTTGCAACCAAAGATATGTAAATGAGAGAGGGTAGGAATTCTCCCTTTCCATAATTCGTATGGGGTTTTGTTGTGACTTGTGTTGATCAGGGTACGGTTCTGGGTATAACAGGCTGTGAAGGTTGCTTCGCCCCAGAACCTTTTTGGTAGTTGAGCATCTGCTAGCATTGAACGTGCAGCTTCTTTGATGGTTCTGTTTCAGCATTCGGCAACACTGTTTTGTTGTGAAGTTCAAGCGGCAGAAGTTTGATGAAATATCCCATTCTCTGTGCAATACGCTTCAATGAATTGATTGAGAAATTATGTTCCTTTATCGGAGCGTATCTTCACTACATCCAGTCCTTTTTCCACAGTCAGTTGCTTTAGGAGTTTTGGTAGCTCCCGAAGCGTATCTTTCTTTTTAAACAGAATTAGTACCCAAGTGTAGCGTGAAAAATCGTCCACGACTACAAGAGTGTACTTCCTTCCACTCAAGGTGATTGGTGAAATTTGACCGAAGAGATCCATATGTAGGAGCTCTAGAATTCGAGATGAACCATGTCCTTCAACGCTTTGGAAGGATTTTTTGATCTGCTTGCCTTCTTGGCAGGCTTGGCACACGATATCCTTGTTGAAGACTTCATTCGGAATACCTCTGACAAGATTCTTCCCGAGATATCTTGTTCATTGTTTTGAAGTTCAAGTGATTGAGGCGACGATGCCATAACCATCCAATCTTTGAAGTGCTTCTAGCGATGAGACAGGTTCCAACTTCACAGCTACTCCAGTTAGCTACATACACATTTTGCTTTCGAATACCTATAAGAACAACCTGCATAGACGCTTTGTTCTTGACAACACACTGGTTAGAGATAAACTCTACCACAAACCCGTTATCACATAGTTGAGAAATAGAGAGTAGGTTATGTTTGAGGCCTTGGACATATGAGACGTTAGGGAATCTCATATTTCCAACGCTAAAGGTACCGTATCCTATAGTGATAGCTCTAGCATCATCACCAAAAGTAACATTTGGGCCGGGCTTTGTAATAAACTCATCGAGAAAGGATCGTTCACCCGTCATGTGATGCGAACAATCGCTATCTAAGTACCATGCTGATTCTTCTTTTCTCTTGTCTGCAATTTTTGAGCTCGTTACCTTGATGTATGAGATCAAAAATTTTTAAGTACCCAATTTGCATTGGGTTCCTTAATGTTAATGAGTTTGGAGGCTCGAGTTGGATTCACTAAGATCGTGATTTCTTTCTCGAGATCCTGAATTAAACAAATAGGGCTTTGTTTGATGGGAAAATCCTGAGTGTAATCGTATGTGTAATAGTGAAAGCGCTTACTGTTCCTTTTTTCCTGAGAGCGTAAAGGAATGCTTTCACCATGTATAGGGTGATCGATGAGTTTTCGATCTTTAGAGAAGTATAAAGCGTCGGGGATAAAGCGTACTTGAGTTCCTCCATGAGATGTGAAGTTATTCAAGTCAGCTTTATACGTTTGTTGACGCTTTGAGTTTATCGCTGACTTGTCACGCTTTGAATTACGTGTAGAGCGTTTAAGCTCTTCAGTCTTAGATTTATTCGAAGCATCGGGTTGAACCTTCAAGGATGCTTTGGAAGCTTCCCTTGAAGTTCCAGCCACAAACCGACTATCTTTTTCCTCTTACTAGTAGCGTGTTGATCAGCTTTGACGCTTTTCAACGACGCTTCAGAACTAGCATCGGATGAATAAGTTAGGATGGAACCAAAACCGATTCTTTTCAAACTTTTTGATGGTTTGAAAGAACTTTCAATTGTTTCAATAGCTACAGAAGCACTATTGAGACGATCGAGAGTGGCTTTACGTTCCTTGGAAGTGGATATGGTACGTTGGTGACGTTCAAGAAGATCATCGAACTTAACCGTCAACTCAAATAGGTCCTTTTCTTTCGACTCAAGTGTATTGGTTAATCTATCGTTCTCTTTTCTGAACCGAATGAGAACTTCCTGTAAGGATTCGTGATACTTGAGCAGCTCTAAATAGCCATCAAGAAGATCACTTCCCATGCCGAAAGCTTCATCATCACCGACACCATATTCACTACCTAGTAAGTTATAGGTTTAGAGATGTTTACCTCCTCCAAGTCATCTTCTATTACCATGCAACCATAATAACGTTCATCATCTGTGAATTGATCCTCATCATGGTCGACAGGCCTTTTGGATTCGACGGGAGTGTCGGCTATGAGAGCACGATAGCTTGCATCATGACGAGCTTTCACCTCGTCCTTCCCTTTTGTTGAGAGCTTTGGACACTCACTTCGATAGTGACCCAATTTATGACATTCGAAGCACTCTATGTGTGCCTTATCTCTCGGGATGGCTGTGACTTTTTCTTCTCTTTTCCTATCCTGTGAAGCAGAGCGTGAGCCTTGGTCTTGAGATTTATAGAATCTTTTATACTTTCTCTGGCATTGGAATTGTTGAATCCTCTAACGAGATAGAGCACATACTCCTCCAGCTCCTCTCTTGACATCTCAGCAACGTCGTTGTTAGAGACATCGGCTTCAGTGATGGTGTTTTCCACAGCGGCTTTGAAAGCCAGATTCTTTGATTTTGCTGGATGCTCCTCCTCATTCTCGCGAAGCGCCTTTTTGGTTAGATCAAACTCAATCGCTTTAAACTCGGAGAACATCATTTCTGGAGACATTGTTCCTAGTTCCTTTTGTGAAAGGAAGAGCTCCTTCATAGTTTGCCACTTTCCATATAAAACGCGAACTACCTTTTGGTTAATCTCTTTGAAGGTGATTTATCTCCCTAGGGAAGCCACTGTAGTGGTAATCCTTAGCACCCGAGTCTTGAAAGACTCCATACTCTCATTGGGTTTCATAGTGAGAGCTTCAAACTCCTGCATTAGTACAGAGAGCTTGTTTTCTTCGATTTTCTCTATGCCTTGTGAGATTAGGGCAAGAGTTTCCCACATCTCCTTCGCCGTTTTGCATTTCATGATTCTGGGAAGATAGGCGTCGGAAATAGTTGACTGGATTACAATGCGCGCCACCCGATTAGATTATCGGCTTTGAAGTTGTTGGCCATATATTCTTCTCGTGGCTTTATAACGTAGACGTCCATGGAAGCATTTTCTTCCTCGTCTATTGCGTTGCCGTCTTGGTCTAAGGGTTTCTCCCTTTCTCGGTTCCTCGTTGGGCATTTCATGATTACGATGGGTCCTTTCTCAATAACTTCATGCATACGATCATGAAGAGAGGTGAGATGAGACTCCACACGAAATCTCCACATGGTGTAGCCTTCTATAGAGAACTGTGGAAGTTGTGTTGAGGAAGACATACTTGATAAGAAGTTAGTAAGATGCAGTGTGTAGTGAGTGAGTTTTTAATGCAAGTTTTGAAAGGATCAGTTCAGGTAGACCGACTATAACGCTTTTGTGTTACTAGTATTCAGAAACAGAGGTCAGTTAGAACCCCTGCTTTGATACCACTTGTTGGTCCCGAAAGGCGCTTACACACGTAGAAGGCGGGGGGGTGAATACGTGTGTAGAGAAGTATGTAACTTCTTTAACAAATTTTGGCCTTTTAAATGAGTGGACGCTTTGAAGCTTGGTAAAGCATTCAAGGTTTCCTGCTCGTGTAGTGAATAGACGCTTTGAAGCTAGGTGAAGCAGTCAAAGCTTCTATTCTGTGAGTAACTTGTGCGGAATGTGGTGAGAGGGTTATAACTTTTTCTTGCGATTAAAAACAGTTTTCTATTTAAAGCGTGTGTGTGTGTGATGAAAATCAAAGCAATAATGAATTTAAAAGTAAAGAGACAACCAATTTTATAGTGGTTCGGAGTACTCCTCCTACGTCCACTCTTATCCTCAATGGGATGAATACCTTCACTCGGTATCCCTTGTTTTATACTTCCAAGGGGAAGTGATTCAAGGCTAGTAACAACCTTGTCCTTGAATCCTCAGAGATTTTACTGGCTCTCGAGAAACCTTACAACAACACACTCTATTATAAAAACTCTACAACCTTTCAACTCAATCTATTCACTCTAGACTTGGGTTTTGGGGTTTTTGGATTTTTGCAAATATGAGAATCCTTTACAATTAATTCACTGGTAAAGGGATAAGGATTCTCAAAAAGGACTACGCTTTGGATATGAGAGATTGAACCTAGAATTAGAGATAGTTGCAATACTTAAGAAATAAGTTCTTAAGGACACACTAAAGTGAAGCCTTTTGAAAGACCTTTGGGCTTGAGAGAAATTTTGCTTGAGTTCTTAGATTATGAATGCTTAAATTGTTTGTACGTGCGTCCCTCTTGATGTGTGCAACTTCTCCCTTTTTATAGTAAGGAGCCCTTCTTCCCGTTGAGAGAGAAGAGGTTCCTTGTTCCTTAATTTCCGGATATGTCAGCATGTCAGTCTCTTTTCTGCTTTGTCAGAAGTAGGAAGGGATGTTTGCCGCACCTAAGGTATGGCGACTTCAACTACTTAGACTGTTGCTTTATCCGTTGTGCAATGATGTGCTGACACGTCGGATCAGAGTCAACCATGTGTTAGGAATTCAAATCTTGAATTCTCGGTCAACTTTATCATTGACGCTCTTTAAGTGCGGCTTCGTATCTGAGATGCTTTGGATGAGCTGACTTGTAAGCGCTTGAAGTCGGCTTTAGATGTCTTCATGACGCTCTGACAATTCTTTCTTTCTGGCTTCTTTACAATTGGAGTCGCTTTGCTTCCTGACTCTTTGTTAACTTTAGTTGCTTTGTCCTTTGCGCTTCTAGACTAATATAAACTTCCTAACAAGTAAGCTTCGCTAAGATCAACTGATCTAGATTTATCAAAAGTAATAAAGGAAATGACTACACAATGAGGGTTTTGGGATCGAATCAAAACAAGTTATTTCGAACTTGATCCAAGTTCCCCCTTAACATAATATCCCAACATCCGGCAACACCACAAATAGTACATTTCTTAGGCTTCCGCCGATGTTTCACACCTGCTTCAGTACTCTCAACTACTTCCTTTTGTGTATCTTGAATAAATGCTTCACACGTAGTTGCATAATGCCCTTTCATGTGGCATCTGGAACAAGCACATATTTTTTTTGGAACTTCTTTGGTGGATCCTTCCTCGGTTGGTCCTTCTTTCGATGGGCCTGTTTTTTGCAGCAAAGGAGGTATGGAAGGTATCCTCTTCTCCTTCGGACGTCCTGCTTGTCTAGGGTTTTTTGGAGTACCAACAACCCTAGCTTCGATATCTAGTGGGACATGCCAATAACTTGGGTCGGGGACCGACATCACCTCTGATGCGTAAATCTAATGCCACATACGAGTCGAGTAATATGAATGAACGTACGCAAGTGGAGTCTGCTTTTTGTATCTACGAGATAATTAAAAAGAAAAAAAATTAGATAATTCTATCATTTATAAAGTTCGAACTGAGACAATTCAATCATTTATATAGTAAGAACTGATACAATTCTATCATTTATACAGTAAGAACTGATACAATTATGTAGTGTATACGGTAAGAATTTACCGTACTGATATATGAATGAACCTATCATGTGCTTTCTTACCTAATAGCTGCAATTGCGTGAGAACATGGGAATAAGTGCATCTGAAAAACTTTGAACGAGCAAACCCTGTTACAGAGATCCACTGTAATACCCCGACTTTTATTAAATACAAGAAAATACGAATAAATTCAAAATTTTGCGTGGCTTTGTTTTAAATTTCCGTTAAATAGAATTTATTCAAGTTGTATGAAATTGCGTTTTATTTTGCAATTTAGGCATAGATATAAATTTATATTTATATCTCGTAATTTTTATTGCGATCAAAGAAAACACATTCAATATTATATTATCGTATAATACTCCTATTTGGATTAATTATAGAATGCTTAATTAATATCCAAGTATTAATAATTGATGAACCAAGAATAATGTTAGTTACAAAAAGAAAGTGAGCCAAGTCCAATTTTAATTATTACAATACACCATAAGATAAATAAAAGCCAAACTTATGGCCCAAAAGAAAGCTAATCTCTACATAAAAGAATACAAGGAATTTAAATTAGAACAACCGCAAGCCTTAACATAACTCAAATTTTTCAACGACAACAATCCCATAAATCTCCCAAATAGTACATCAAATCTTTGCAAAAATCTTGACTTTAGAAATCAAATCCCATAAAATTTGTTGTGTAGTGTAGTGACAGAAGTATGGCAACTCCCTTGAGCCCCTAACCAAGATCGATCCATTGGTCATCATAAATGTTACTGTACGCAAGTCAACAGAATTAATCTTTAAGCTGCTCCCATCAACATCCACTCCTATATCAGCTTTTCACCTATATAATTCCTCAACCCTCCTTCATTTCCCCTGCACAAGTGAAATACATAAACTCCTCAACTCCTCAAGAGAAAAGATACAGAAGATTTAAGAAAAGAAAAAGAAAGAAAGTAGAAAAACACCATAGCCACAAGGAAGGAAGCAAGGAAAGAAAAAGTAAGCATAGGAAGTAAAAGAAGGATTCTACAGCTTTCATCCTCCTAAATTCGCAGTCAAACCATTTCTCCAACTTCATACAGTAAGGATTTCCAACTCTACTTCCTTTTCATGCTTTAGGGTGAATCAAAGTAGTAAATCAAGAATTTAGATACGAACTGAATTCCTAATAAGCTAGAATGGATAATGAAAGCATGTTCTCCCTAAACTATGAAATCAAAATTTATGTGTAAATGAAGAACCAATTATAAGCCTCCGACATGCTCAAGTTATAAAGTAATAACCATAAGAACTAAAATTCTACACTTATAATGCCATTCACGTTCATGAACAAGCACCACGAAGCCATAATGGAAAACCAGTGGCTAACAAGAAAAACTACGACATAAACTTAAGAACGAAAGAGTTAAGGAGTGGGTGAAGGAAATACTAGGACGAGGGAGTTCGGTTCCCTCGTCGTTTCTACTGGAATGGATGGGTGGCATGGCTGCAGTCGGACAGCAGGTCTCGACGTGACGACGAGTGCGGCAGCGCTGCAGCCGCAGACGAGGCGCTACACCAGAGGCGGCGGTGGTGTTTCGGCTACAAGAAGAACATGGACGGCATCGAGAAGCCACAGAGCTCTCGGAGGAAACACCACGACAACGGCAGTGGCTTTTCGGCTGCGAGAAGAGCAGCAGCGGCGACGGGGCTTGGCACTGACAGCGATATTGGCACATAAACGGGAGGTATGGCTGCTGCAGTTGACGAGGCGGCTGATGGAGAACGGAGGCGGCTCCGATGACGCCACAGCAGCGGCGGCGTCAGGCATTTGCCGACGATGAATCGAAAGAGAGAGGGATTGATCTCTAGATTCTAGGGCTATCGATTTGGAAATTCAGAGTTTGAGGGTTAGGGATTTGGTTTAGAAATCGTTCCCAATTTTGGGGTTTCATAGGCTTCTGAGGATTTCCGAGAAGGAGAGGAAACCGGGAGCGGCGCCGGCAAGGAGTGGTGCCGGCGGCCGTGAATGAGAAAAGAGGGGTGAGACTTGAGCAGAGAAACAGACCGAGAGGGAGAAGGGAGCCTGCGTGCGTTCTTCTGAGCGAGAAGGATGACGTAGAATAATTGAGGGGTTGGGTCTAGTTTTAAGAAATGGGCACGAGTTCTCAAAATGAGGGGTAGAATAATTCAATTGGGCTTATGTTCTCAAAATGGAATTGGCTTTGCAGACTGAATTCTTGGGCTGAAGCAAATCAATTATTTTATTTCAATGAGATAAGATAAGAATAATTAAATTATGGGCTGAGAATAATTAAGATTAATTAGTTACCAAGCTTTAATTAGCCCAATAATATGTTTCGGAATTTATCTTAATTTCACATAACTAATTCAATGAATATTTGGATCCAATTAATTCCTTAATTGAGCTTCGTTAATAATAAAAATGATTATTCTATTAAGGAAAGGATTTAAAAGATTCCAAATAATTAATCTGTTATTCCTTAACAGATTTGCTAATAAAGAAAACATAAGAGCGATTATATTTTTTCCTTAGATTTATTTTAAGAATTTAGATTCTTATTATATCATTATGAATAGGCGCGACTCGACGAGATAATTGACGTTACTTTGCCTATCAAGATCGGCCATTATCTACGCTTCAAGAGGTGGGCTTATTTTTCAAATGTATGAGTTATGTATGCTCAATGATTTAAAGATGAAAACTGCTTATCCATAAAATATTTTAATGTGCACTCTAGACGTTTAATGCTCTAAAAAGTTAATCGATCGAGATTCAAAGCTCAGTCTAACACACTGTACACTCCCCAATAGTAGTGCAATGGGTTGATCTCCATTGTGTGCTATTTAAATCGAGGCTCTCTGGGTTCCGACCCGAAGTCTAAAAACTAAAAACTGTAAACTGCGACCGGGACTATCTATTGGAAGTCCGAGGACCTGTCGGTGGCAAGAGGTCCGGGGTCCAAGTAAGAGTAACTATAGAGTGCGACATGATACCGCGGTGCAAGTAAAATGATTTAGCATGCTTAGTTGAATTTTGTTTTTCCAAAACCTCTAAGTTATGCTCATAATATGGATAAACTGTTATATTTCTCAACTATTGACAAAATGCGTAGCCCACTAAGTGCATTAGTACTTAGCCCAAAATATTTTAAATGTTTTCAGGTTGATGGATCGGTGATGATGGTGCAGAGTTGAGGCTAAGACTGTCCACTTTATTAAGCTTCCGCTGATCATATTTCTTTTGTTATTCTTCAGAATATTTCACTCTGAATTTGTAGATTGCCTTGTGTCGAGAAACTTGAACTCGTTACCTTTATCTATTGTGAATGATGATCATTTGTGATTCATTGAGGTATCAAACCCTAAGCGATCCTAGTTTATCAATGTATGTTTTGTTGGGATTATTTGCCATTGTTTATTTTGGCTTATTCCCCCTGCTAAGAAGATGCTACCCAAATTTTTGGGGGCATCATTCGATTATTGTGATGAATAGTTTCTCCCTTTCTATCCCCACTCCTTTAATCCAACCCCTAGTCACGCTCTTGGCGCGTGCGCCTTCCCTTGGGAATTGGGGCGTGACAGAATGGTATCAGAGCAGTTCTTCCTTGGCTCTGATGTCTGAATTTCTTGAGGTCGAGTCTAGAATAGTATCTCTAGACTCTGAAATGTGTATAGAGTCCTCAACTCTCCGTCACACTGCCATCAACAGGTAAGTTGAATCCTTTCAACTTTTATTTAACCGTAAGAATTGTGTAAAGTTGCTTACCGCATAAAACTTAAAATGTTAGCGTGTTAATCGAACTATGCCGCTTGGAACGGAGAATGGAGGATGAAAAATGGATAATGAAGAAGGAAATGAGAAATGGTGAACTGAGATATAATGATGAGATGAAATAGAGTTAATCTAAATGAAATAGTATCGTGTTGGATCCCTCAATTCCAACTAACCCAAAGGTTATTTATCATGATTAGATCAGCGCCTACATGATTATAAATTAAAATGTTTCAACAAAGTTCAAGATGAAGCCCCACTATTGGTGGTGTTGATTATTTTTGGTTAGTGCCAAGATAATATAAAGATACGAATAAATAAATATAGATAATGTTTTATCGTTTAAAGAGAAAGGATGTTAGAAGACTTCAACGTGAAGGTGGACTGGAATAGAAGAGAAAGAAGACAGACTGAGACGGAAGAGAAGGACGGCGGACTGAGGCGAAAAAGAAGGGTGCGATTCTCGTGCAATCTCGAGAATCATTGCGAAAGAAGATGACGTTGTGACAAACCTCGATCTGGAATGGAAAGGAAATGCTACCCTTAAAATGTTATTAAGTTTGCGAACTTTAAAATAGACTGAACGCTTAAAGTCATAAAACTAACTTAGAGCTTAATGTGAATCTAAGATTAGTTCTATCAACTATCTTAGTAAACGGGATCCCCTATGGGAATTTATATCAATAAAATGAAAACATAAAATGAAATAGAGATAGTTACCAACGATTCTTTCTACCTCGTGCTTAGCCTCGATCCCATTAGAGTGCCTTCTTTGCAGATGTCAGGAAATGTTGGAGGAAGGGGACGAGGAATGGGTAGGGGAAATGTAGAGGAACCTGCGATGAACCCACCAGAACGTTCTACTATGGAGTTTCAAAAAGGAGAAACTACCTACTTTTGACGGTGTGGGAGACCCTATGGATGCTGAAAAATGGGTACGAGCTATTGAGAAAATATTCGACTATGTCGGATGTACCAATAAGGAAAAACTCACATGTGCCATATATCAACTCGTTGATGAAGCGGATCATTGGTGGCTATCAAAGTACGCGTACTTTGACTATGGAGCAATGGGAAGGCTATACGTGGGACCAATTTAGAGATAAACTGTTTGAAAAGTACATACCCGGCTATTATCGTTAGAAGAAGCAGAATGAGTTTTGGAATCTGAAGCAAAGAAAGGTGACTATAATGGAGTACGATCGGGCATTCACCTAGCTTTCAAGGTATGCTCCACATCTGGTGGACACAGATGCCTCTAAGGCGCTGAAGTTTAGGAATGGACTTCATCATGAGATTTCTATCTCTCTAACTAGTCAAGGTCCAATGACGTATGCACAGACTCTGAGTAGGGCGATGACTACTGAATCCCTGCTACCTCAGGAAAAAAATCCTGCACAAGCTCCATCACATAATGATGGCAATGGAAAAAGAAAATGGGAAGACAAGAGTGGAGGAAGTTATGGTAATAGGAAGAGATTGTGGGAAACCAGAAGAACAAGCAACAACAAACACCTCAATAACAATTCCAAGCTACTGATAAGCCGATGTGCCCTAGGTGTCAGAAACCCTACTTTGGGGATTGCAAAAAGGGATCTAATGACTGCTATTAGTTCGGTCAAGCTGACCACTTTGCCAGAGATTACCCAGAACTTGGAATGAATAGAAAGGCGCCCCCCACAACTGCAGTATAATCGTGGAAACCAGTACAAGCCGAATCAAGGACGTGTAGGAAATCAAGGACATGCGCAACAAGCCAGAGCCTATGCCCTAAACCAGTAGGAGGCCGACCAAGATGACGAGAATATGGCAAGTATGCTTAAATGGATAGTCGTCATATTTAGACTTAGAAAGTACAAGGGCTTTGCATTCATTATCTCTATTTATGCATGCATAGAATTGGAACTAGAAATGAAATGAACTGAGCATGCCTTTACCTTAGTTATTCCCTTAGAGAAAGAAAAAGCTTATTAGAAAAGTTACATGAATCAGGAGCTTAGCATCAAGACCTATAACCAATGACATCGAAGTGCGCGACTTTGATGAAGTCTTGGAAAGGAAATGGGATTAAAATGCCTTAAGAAGAAAGAATAAGGCCGAACATAAATATTCACTTAAAAAAAAATAGAAGAGCGTATCGTATTGGGAGGCTCGACTAGAAATGAAGGAAGGAATGATGAAAGCTTGAGTGTGGAACTAATGCCATAGAGACTGAGTGAAAGGGATCACATTAAGGTTATTGACTACAGTTAAGTAAATAAGAGAACTGCACTATTTTGAAGTGATGTTAAGTCAAAGAGGCACATAGCGTCAGATGGCAAGGAGATCGTACGCCTTCATGGAGCACCGAACTCGATTATGATAGACCAAGGCATAGAATTCACGTTAAGAATAGGTAGGTACCTGAACTTTAGCATAACTGCTATCTACGGATTTAATGGATAATCAAATTAGAACAATCGAGATTTCATTGATTATGTTAAGTGCGATAGTCGTGGGTAGAGAAGGAAACCAATATGCATTATTTTCTCTAGTTGAGATTATTATTGCAATAGTGTTAACAATAATAGAGATGGCATATAAAATAATACCCAGGATTAGAGTACCTAGTCGCGTAAATTTCGAGGACAAATTTTTTTTAAGGAGAGGAGGATGTAATACCCCAACTTTTATTAAAAACTAGAAAATACGAATAAATTCAAAATTTTGTGTGGCTTTGTTTTGAATTTCCGTTAAATAGAATTTATTCAAGTAGTATGAAATTGTATTTTATTTTGCAATTTAGGCATAGATATAAATTTATATTTATATCTCGTAATTTTTATTGCGATCGAAGAAAACACATTCAATATTATATTATCGTATAATACTTCTATTTGTATTAATTATAGAATGCTTAATTAATATCCAAGTATTAATAATTGATGAACCAAGAATAATGTTAGTTACAAAAGAAAGTGAGCCAAGTCCAATTTTAATTATTACAATACACCATAAGATAAATAAAAGCCAAACTTATGGCCCAAAAGAAAGCTAATCTCTACATAAAAGAATATAAGGAATTTAAATTAGAACAGCCGCAAGCCTTAACATAACTCAAATTTTTCAACGACAACAATCCCATAAATCTCCCAAATAGTACATCAAATCTTTGCAAAAATCTTGACTTTAGAAATCAAATCCCATAAAATTTGTTGTGTAGTGTAGTGACAGAAGTATGGCAACTCCCTTGAGCCCCTAACCAAGATCGATCCATTGGTCATCATAAATGTTACTGTACGCAAGTCAACAGAATTAATCTTTAAGCTGCTCCCATCAACATCCACTCCTATATCAGCTTTTCACCTATATAACTCCTCAACCCTCCTTCATTTCCCCTGCACAAGTGAAACATATAAACTCCTCAACTCCTTAAGAGAAAGATACAGAAGATTTAAGAAAAGAAAAAGAAAGAAAGTAGGAAAACACCATAGCCACAAGGAAGGAAGCAAGGAAAGAAAAAGCAAGCATAGGAAGTAAAAGAAGGATTCTACAGCTTTCATCCTCCCAAATCCGCAGTCAAACCATTTCTCCAACTTCATACAGTAAGGATTTCCAACTCTACTTCCTTTTCATGCTTCAGGGTGAATCAAAGTTGTAAATCAAGAATTAAGATACGAACTGAATTCCTAAGATTAAATGCTTATTTCCTAATAAGCTAGAACGGATAATGAAAGCAAGTTCTCCCTAAACTATGAAATCAAAATTTATGTGTAAATGAAGAACCAATTATAAGCCTCTGACATGCTCAAGTTATAAAGTAATAACCATAAGAACTAAAATTCTACACTTATAATGCCATTCTCGTTCATGAACAAGCACCAAGAAGCCATGATGGAAAATCAATGGCGAACAAGAAAAACTGAACTTAAACTTAAGAACGAAAGAGTTAAGGAGTGGGTGAAGGAAATACTGGGACGAGGGAGTTCGGTTCCCTCGTCGTTTCTGCTGGAATGGAGGGGTGGCATGGCTGCAGTCGGACAACAGGCCTCGACGTGACGACGAGTGCGGCAGCGCTGCAGCCGCAGACGAGGCGCTACACCAGAGGCGGCGGTGGTGTTTCGGCTACAAGAAGAACATGGACGCATCGAGAAGCCACAGAGCTCTCGGAGGAAACAACATGACAACGGCAGTGGCTTTTCGGCTGCGAGAAGAGCAGCAGCGGCGACGGGGCTTGGCACTGACAGCGATATTGGCACATAAACGGGAGGTATGGCTGCTGCAGTTGACGAGTCGGCTGATGGAGAACGGAGGCGGCTCCGATGACGCCACAGCAGCGGCGGCGTCAGGCATTTGCCGACGATGAATCGAAAGAGAGAGGGATTGATCTCTAGATTCTAGGGCTATCGATTTGGAAATTCAGAGTTTGAGGGTTAGGGATTTGGTTTAGAAATCGTTCCCAATTTTGGGGTTTCATAGGCTTCTGAGGATTTCCGAGAAGGAGAGGAAACCGGGAGCGGCGCCGGCAAGGAGTGGTGCCGGCGGCCGTGAATGAGAAAAGAGGGGTGAGTGATGAAACTTGCTTTTCAAGGATGATTTGTGCACAAAAACAAAGAATTAACAGAGCAGAAAATAGAAGGACACAATGAGATTTACGTGGTTCGATCTATCGGAATAGATCTACGTCCACGGAGCAAAAGAGAGTATGGCTATTATTACTAGTATGCGTGTAGCTTTACAAAGATTGTTCTCCCCCTCAATCTATTCTAAGCCTCTATTTATAGGTAATTACATGGAGTTTGAATATAATACAAAGTCTTCTCCTATTTGGACTTGGACTCTTTGGCTTGATCTCCCCCTTTATGGATAAACACCGAGCTTCTAGATCTCTCTTAGAGCTTGAGTTGTAATCGATGTAGGAGTGTAGAAGTCTCTTATTTCGAGTTGGGCCGAACTGCGTAGGCCGAGCTTAACTATCGGGGCCCAATTATATTGGGCCTGATGCTTGGGCCTAGTAGTTAGGCCATATCCTATCACATCCTCCCCCAAAAAGATGTAGAAGCGAGGGTGTAACATAGGGGAAATAGTTGAGGTGGGAGTAGTCTAAAGTTCGGACCGCCTCGTTAAGACGAGGTCGGTTAAAAACTTCTCGCCCCATAAAAAATAAATTCGACGACATCGAGCGTGTACCACCTCGTTAGGACGAGATGGGTAAAAAGGGGAAAGCGAGAATGAAACGACAGTTGGAGTCCCAAGTGAGTGGGACACGTGTCGTGTTGTGGTAGTGGGAGTTGAAAAGGGCGGAAGTTTTTTTTAAATAAAACTTCCACTGTACGCCACTCTCCCTCACTTTACCCTAATTTCAGGAAATTGAGAGTGAGAAAACCTTGCCGCCGTTCAATTTCGCACAGTTTCAACCGGACATTCCTTCAGGATTGTTCTGTTTGTAACTTCGGTCTGGCCATTCGCTTGAGGATGAGCAACTGAAGTGAATTTTTGCTGGATATGAGCCCTTCGCACCATTCTCTGAATACTCGGTCCGTGAACTGCGTTCCGTTATCCGAGATGAGGATGTGAGGTACGCCGAAGCGACAAACCACGTTCTTCCAGACGAAGTTTAAGGCATTCTTGCTCGTAATCTTCGCCAAGGGTTCAGCCTCGACCCACTTAGTAAAGTAGTCGATAGCTACGATGAGAAACTGGATCTGTCCAGGAGCTTTGTCGAATGGTCCGACGATGTCGACTCCCCATTGCACGAATGGCTAGGGGCTTTGCATGCTTACAAGGTCGGCCTGTGGTAACTTCGGCACTGTCGCATGGATCTGGCACTTCGGGCATTTTCTGACAATGTCGATTGCATCTTGTAACACTGTAGGCCAGTAGTATCCCCACCTCATTATCTTTCGTGCTAGTGCTCGAGCTCCGATGTGACTCCCACACGCTCCTTCATGCACCTCCCTTAGTGCATAATTTGCTTCATTTGGTCCGGCACATCGTAAAAGGGGTTGGAGATACGATCTCTGATAGAGCACTCCTTGCTCCAGGGTGTACTTTGGGACTTTGCTGAGGAGTTTCCTAGCTTCGAGCTTGTCGTGAGGCAGTTCCCCCTTTTCTAGATAAGCTCGGTAGGGGGTCATCCAGTTCGGCTCGTCCTCTTGTATGAGGTTTAGCTCGGCTTCTTCAATGCTTCGAAGTTTGACTTCTTCTACAGGCGAGTTGGTTGAGGATGAAGCCAGTTTGCTTAAGGCGTCAGCTCGGTTATTTTCCCCTCTAGGAATCCGCCGCAGCTCGAAGTATTCGAAACCTTCTTGCAGACTTTTTGCCTTTTTCAGATACTTCTTCATTCTCTCCTCCTTTGCTTCGTACCTGCCTAGCATGTGGCTCACAATGACTTGGGAGTCACTATGAACTTGGACGGCTCGTATATGCAATGACTGAGCCAGGCGGAGTCCAGCAATTAGCGCTTCATACTCGACTTCATTATTCGTCGTTGGGAAGCTAAACCGAAGTGCATACGTTGTCTCCGTTCCATCCGGACTGAGTAACATCACTCCTGCTCCGCTGCCGGTATGACCTGAAGCACCATCTACATAGACTTTCCAGCAGTCTGTTGGTGGTTTTTTAGGCTGTTCGACTTCGGCTTTGCTTGAGGGGAATTCGTCCTTCTTTGGCACTTCGGAAAATTTGGTCTCTACCAGGAAATCTGCTAGGGCTTGTCCCTTTATGGCTTGCCGAGGACAGAAATTTATTTCATGCTCACCAAGTTCGACTGCCCATTTTGCGATTTTACTTGAGGCTTCAGGTTTAGTCAATACTTGGCGAAGTGGCAGGTCGGTCAAAACTTGTATGGTGTGTGCTTGGAAATATGGTCTCAATCTTCTAGCAGCATTTACCAGTGCAAGAGCGACCTTTTCCAATGGCTGGTACCTTGTCTCCGGTCCTTTCAGAGCTCGACTAATGAAATAAACAGGAAGCTGCCGACGTCTTTCATCCCGAACTAGCACAGCACTTATGGCTTCATCCGTCGCTGCGAGGTATAGGGAGAGGACCTCTCCATCTTTTGGGACAGACAAAGTCGAGAGCTTAGCTAGGTACTTCTTCAGCTCTTCGAATGCCGATCTGTGCTCGCCATTCCATTCGAAGCAGGTGCTTTCTTGAGGATTTTGAAGAATGGGAGCTGCTTTTCGGCGGCTTTAGATAAAAAACGACTTAGCGCTGCCAAACAGCCCGTTAGTTGATGCACATCGTGAATAGTTTTTGGGATCTTCATTTCCTGGACAGCTCGGACTTTTGCGGGATTGGCCTTCAAACCTTCCTGCGATACCCAGCACCCCAAAAATTTTCCTGATCGAACCATAAAGGTACATTTCTCGGGGTTGAGCTTCAGATTCACTTTCCGAAGTAAGCCGAAGACGATTTTGAGGTCATCAACGCAGGTCGCTGGTTCCCTACTTTTGACGACAATGTCATCAACATAGACTTCCACAATCTTTCCAATGTGTTGTTGGAATATCTTGTCGACCATCCTTTGATAGGTTGCTCCCGTGTTTTTAAGCCCAAACGGCATCTTCTTGTAGGCGAAGACGCCAAAATCCGTGATGAAAGCTGTTTTCGGTGCATCCTCCTCGCTCATTAGGACTTGATGATATCCTTTGTATAGATCTAGGAAGCTGAAGACCTTGTGACCCACCACGGCTTCTACTTTCTTGTCAATGTTGGGCAAAGGGTAGCAGTCCTTTGGACAATGTTTGTTAAGGTCAGTATAGTCGATGCACATCCGCCAACCTCCTTGTTGTTTTTTGACCATGACCGGGTTAGCTATCCACGTCGGATATTTGACTTCAAATAGAATGTCGGCTCTTCGGAGCTGTTGAACCTCGTCATGAATGACTTGACTTCGTTCTGCCGCGAAGACTCGTTGCTTCTGCTTTATTGGCTTCACCTCGGGGTCGATATTCAGCCGGTGAGTGATAATGTTGGGCGCCACTCCGGTCATGTCAAGGGGTGTCCAGGCAAAAACATCTCTGTATTCCCGAAGAAGTTGGACGATCTGCATATGGAGTTCGGCTCCTCCTGCGAAACCTACTTTGACGACCTTGAACGGGTTGTCTTTGTAGAGTACAATGTGTTCTACCGGCTCATTTGATGCAGATTCTTGCTTCGGCTCCAACTCTTTGGGTTGCTGTAATTGCTATGCTTGGGAGTGCTGAGGTGTCCCGGCACCTCGTAGTGCGATCTGCATGCACTCCTTTGCTCGCTTTTGGTCACCTCGAACCACGATCACCCCGTTTTTTGACGGGATTTTGATCGTTAAGTGATATGGCGAACAAATCGCCTTCACCCCCACCAGCCAATCCCTTCCGAGTATAACATTATATGGAGAATCCGCTTTAACAACGAAGAAATTGATGACCTTAGTGGTTGATAAAGGGTGAATCCCCACTGTTACGGGTAGCTGTACGACCCCCTCCGTTTGCGTCTCCTGTTGGACGAAGCTCTTTAACGGGACTAGTGCTGGTGCGAGCTGCGTCCTCTCCATTCCGAGCTGGTCGAAGCAACTCTTGAAGAGGATGCTGACCGAGGCTCCGGTATCGACGAAAATTCGTCGTACGAGCTTATTGGCCACCCCGGCTTCAATCACTATTGCATCTTGATGGGGCATAATAGGTGGCACTGGATCTTGATCCGAAAAAGTAATCACTTCGTCCTTCTTGAACCTTTTTTGAGAAGGTTCGCCTTGTTGCGGACTTCGAGCCTCGGCTTTTAATGACGACTTCGTAGCTCGCTGTGGGAGTCCAGTAATAGCTTGTACGATCCCATCATACTGAGGCTGGTCCTCGTCTTCGCCTTCCTCTCGCTTCGGCTTTTTGTCGGCCTGGGGGCCGCAGTTATTCCCCCCCCTATTTTGTCTTCTTCTTTTGTTGTTCTGGGGTCAGCCTTCATTCTAGTTGCGATTTTGGTACCTTTTAAGCGTACCATCGCACACCAAGGTCTCAATATCCTCAGCTAAGTTCCAGCATTCTTCTGTGTCATGGCCATAGTCTTCATGGAATCGACAGTATTTATCCCTGGATCGGCGTTTCGTCCCTAATTTCGACATAGGCTGAGGCTTCTCAAACATGTTGGTATGTAGCTCGTAGATCTCCGTCCTCGGCTTTGTTAATGGGGTAAATCGGTCCTTTTCTTGATTCGGCCTAGGTCCAAGTCTGGATTCAATTGGGGCGCGCTGAAGTCTATCGAGAGCGCTTCGTCGACCTTGACTTCGGTCATTACGGTCTTCCTTCCTCCGATCTGACGATTCGGTCCTGTCAGTTTTGCGCTTGCGCCTGTCGGCCTCATCAGCTTTAGCGAACTGATCAGCTATGTTCCATAGTTCCCTCGCGCGGGGCTCGTTTCTGACGAGCTCCCTGAATAGGGCACCTGACTGAATAACATTTTGGAAAGCTGAGATAAGGACCTCGTCCGTCAGGCGATCGACCTTTAGACTTTCTTCATTGAACCTGGTCATGAAGTCGCTAATAGACTCGCCTCGTCTTTGTCTAATCGTGAGAAGATGTGCCGCAGTAGTTTTTGCCTCGGCTTTCTGGAAAAATCTCCTTTCAAAAGCCTCCATCAGCTCGTCGTAGGACCCAATACTGCGAGACGGCAGGCTATCGAACCACATTCGTGCGTTGTCTATCAGCAACTCTAGGAAAACTTTGCACATGTAAATATCATCACCGAGCCCCTGGTTGACCATGTTGTACTAAAATTGAAACAAGAAGTTCCTTGGGTCGCACGACCCATTATACGGCTTAACCGGCGGAACTTTATACGAAGTCGGGAGAGGAGTGTAGAGGATTCGGTTAGTGAAGGGCGTAGAGATTCTCCCATATACGCCAAACCTTCCACCGTGGTAATTGGCCTCGTCCCGATGAGGTGGAAGTAAGTCGCGCCGAGGTGAATCAACACGGCGATGGGGTGAGACCACATCGTGCCGAGGTGAGATGCGATCCTGGTTCTTCAGGCGATCATCAGCATATCGCCTGGGGGGAAATCTGGTGTCTCGTGTGCCTAGGATTCGAATACTGGGAGACTTTGCCCGGTGTTTCGATCCGGATGTCGCCTCGTGCTCTCGACGATCGCTGTGCGGAGGTTGGCCTCCTTCACAATCGCGATCTCTTTGCTGCTTAGCAAATTTTAAGAAATCATGCCTATTCTTTGCTAGATACGCCTTTACTGCATCATCAAACTCTTGTTGGAAGTTTGAAAAGTCATCCTCCTTGCTGCTGCCGCGACCTTCTTTTTCGCGGCCGAACTTATCCACCGAGACATCAGCGACGTGACCCTCTGGGGTTTTGTCTTTCTCAGGTTCTTTCCCGGGTCGTCTGTTCACCGGTGGATTCTGGTCCTGCATCTGGCTTGTTTCAGCCGCTGGAACATCGTGACTGGTCCGGTGATTCTCCCTTTCTTTGTTGGCAGCAGCAGTCGCTCGTGTTTGTCTCGTCATCGTGACTTGTTGCCTTGAAAACGTTTAATTGGAATTCACAAATTCAAGATACGGCTTCCCACAGACAGCGCCAATGATGAAACTTGCTTTTCAAGGATGATTTGTGCACGAAAACAAAGAATTAACAGAGCAGAAAATAGAAGGACACAATGAGATTTACGTGGTTCGATCTATCGGAATAGATCTACGTCCACGGAGCAAAAGAGAGTATGGCTATTATTACTAGTATGCGTGTAGCTTTACAAAGATTGTTCTCCCCCTCAATCTATTCTAAGCCTCTATTTATAGGTAATTACATGGAGTTTGAATATAATACAAAGTCTTCTCCTATTTGGACTTGGACTCTTTGGCTTGATCTCCCCCTTTATGGATAAACACCGAGCTTCTAGATCTCTCTTAGAGCTTGAGTTGTAATCGATGTAGGAGTGTAGAAGTCTCTTATTTCGAGTTGGGCCGAACTGCGTAGGCCGAGCTTAACTGTCGGGGCCCAATTATATTGGGCCTGATGCTTGGGCCTAGTAGTTAGGCCATATCCTATCAGTGAGACTTGAGCAGAGAAACAGACCGAGAGGGAGAAGGGAGCCTGCGTGCGTTCTTCTGAGCGAGAAGGATGACGTAGAATAATTGAGGGGTTGGGTCTAGTTTTAAGAAATGGGCACGAGTATTAATTCAATTGGGCTTATGTTCTCAAAATGGAATTGGCTTTGCAGACTGAATTCTTGGGCTGAAGCAAATCAATTGTTTTATTTCAATGAGATAAGATAAGAATAATTAAATTATGGGCTGAGAATAATTAAGATTAATTAGTTACCAAGCTTTAATTAGCCCAATACTATGTTTCGGAATTTGATAGATTGGGTTATTTTCCATCAACAAATTTACACAATTATTACAAATATAAAGGAATATAAGATGTTTGGAATTTTTCCTAAATAAATTTTGAGTGTTTCCTTTGAAGAATCAGCTTTTTTCCGTTTGCTCAAGGATGCTACCTCAATGACGCTTTTCTGGTCACCGCCTCCTAGCCGCAAGCCTGCAAAATAGAACCGGAGGAATGGGGAGGGTTCCTCTGGGAAGGCACTCCGACGCTCAAGTCAGTAATTGCTCAAGGGAAATAGAAATCCGCTTCAACAAAGCTTGCAGCCGAGGTAAAGTATCAGTAAAACACGCGTACCTTTTCTTGGTGAAGAAGGTTGAATATTTATAGTAGGATAAAGAGTGAGAGTAAAAGGGTAATTACCTCTATGCTATGAGGTTAAGTTAGTCTTTTTGGAGGAGACAAGTTAGTTAGAGAGAATATCTTAGTTATGATTAGTGGTCCCCGAAGTGGTCCCCACGGTCACGTTTTTCCTACACCCCGTATGGAGATCTGGGGTTATGGGAATGATAGTAACGGGGAGGTGGTATGCACTTGTCACCTTCAGATCGAGGATAAAGGGTGATCCGAGCCCGCTGCATTCAGATCACTAATATATCAGGTCTGTGAGATCTGGCAGAAATTGGACATCTGTTCCTTTATCTCTTATGTATTTTAGAGGCATGTTAAGAGCTGCCAGATTGTTCCCTATCAGCTATTCCCCCCCCCCCCCCAGGTCATTGGAATGACTTCTGAGCGTTCCAAGTCCTAGTTAGCTTCTTTAATACGCTAAGAAAGGGAAACTTTCTTGTCAGCTGACGTCCGCCTCATCACCCTCGAGGTGTAATGATAGCTTTGCCTTGGGAAGCCGAAACGCCTTTGATTTTTAGACCTTTGATTTTATCAAGCTCCATCTAAACTGTCTATTCTTCCCGCTATTTCCTTTGCTATAAATATAGAAGATTCCCCTCATCGTCCGGTCATCTTCTTCGACGAGAAAAGGAGATTATATTTTGCAGCCATGGATGTTCCTCTCTGATAATCAGTAGAGTAATGTCATCCTTTTGAACAGTCCTCTTTATTTAAGAGGTACTGTGATGATAGAAATGTTATGCTTTAACAGAGGCTGTGTTCCGTTCTTTTGGGCCTATGATGATCCTTTCTTGTCGATATTCATTCTTCCTGGATGAACGATTGAAACTTTCTGAGGCTCATTACTTCTTTCCCTTTTTCTTCTCTCTCTCTTTTTTTTTTTTTTTTTTTTTTATCAGAGTGACATCTGATACATTTTATATTATCTATATTTCCAGAAGCACTTTATTGGAGTGACATCCTATTTTTGCTTTTATCACGAAATTCTTACATATCACGATTTTATTTCTTAAATATCTATATGGTATTTGCCATTTCATGCTTCTGTAGAAGCATAACGGGAGTTGTAGTGGGCAAAATCTGCCTAACCGGCCCAAACCCAATTGTCCATAAGTAATCAGCAGTCGGTAGCCGGCCCAGGCCAAATGGCCTACTCAATCGGCCCATTAAAAGGTTGCCAGCCCAACTTTCTATTTATTGGTCTAGTCAGACCCGTATCCGACTAAGGTTTTACCGAGTCAGCCGAACTAACCTAAGTCAACGGAACTTAGCGTAACAGACGGAACGAGCCGATCGGGATAGATTTCCCACGATCTCAACAAACCGATAAGGACTAGGGCTGAACGGAAAAACCCTAGACGACCCGGCCGTCCTATATATTCCGCCTACTAGTCAAGCAGACGGACACGTTCCGACTACTGGCAATCACCCTCTAGCAATCGGCTTTCCAACGTTCTGACTACTAGCATTCTCACTCTGGTAGTCGGATCTTCCACCTTCCGTCTACAAGCATACTCACTCTAGCAATCGGCTCATCCGTCCTCCGAACACTCCACGCTCTCTCCTAGTAGGCGGCAAGCGGATCTCATCAGACGGACTCTCGTCACCATCCCCTCATCATCCGCACTTTCTGCCAATCCGCCTCCGACTAGAACTTCTATTATTCATTACTTATCATTTTTTGTCTATTTACATTTATCATTCTACCTACTTATTCTGATCACTGACTTGAGCGTCGGAGGTCCTTCGGCTGACACCCCCTCCAGTGTTCCTCGAAGGGCTCTTACGTGTGTTACTTGTGTTGACAGGTTGCTAGTGCCCGTTCCGTCTACCGGACGAACCTGTCGAGCCGGTCATATCATTGATTGTAGATTTACCATCTACAATTTGGCGCCCACCGTGGGGCCCTAGCAATCAAACGAATCAGCACAGTCCGATCGAAAGAGCCTTTGAGCACCATCATGGGTGACGAAAACAACACTAACGATTCTACCCCCGCGACCGACCTTGCTGCCCAGATCGCGGCTCTGACCGAACAGATGAATCGAGAACGCGAAAGTCAGGAGAGGTTGGAGAAGGAGAATGCCGATCTGCTCTCCCGTCTTCAAGCGGCATCATCTTCCCATATCCAGACGGTTCCACCATCTCGATTTAGGGTTCCCGTGAACCCAATGCAATCTCTAGACGACTACGTTCGTGTGGAGGATGACGACGGATCTGATGATTTGGAACCGACAGATCTACCCGGTTTGGTAAGGAACCAGAATTCCCATCATACTAATACTGATCGGACTCGTGTTTCCTTCCTTACAGGTAATCGGGTCCCATTGGACCTCGATCCTCCACGAACGGTGACACGCGCCACCAGATCTATTGGAACCGGGCAAGCTACTCTAACAGCCGAACAAACTAGTACTGGAATTGATTCCAGCGGTCTGTCCCTAGGTATTCCGACTGGGATTGCCGAGCCAACACCAACAACACCTGGAGCCGGCCTGAGCCATGCAACCGTCGGATGGACAAGCCAGCAACCATATGATGGTGCCCATCAGCCAGCTCATCCTGGAGTGGGCGCGACTGAACGTGGTCTGGCAAATATCGCAAACCATCTGGAACAACCGATTACTCATGTCCAGTCGACAACTGGTGGTTCATTCCCAAATCTGGACGTGGAGTTAGCCCTCAAGCTGGCTGAAATGGAGGCGATGATCCAGCGGATCCCAGGTGTTCCGGCTCCTATCAAGAAGAGTGCAGCCAGCTTGTACGCCGACTCACCTTTCGTCGATGAAATTGCATTGGTGGAGATGCCTAGCAAGTTCAACTTCCCTAACATGAAGCCGTTTGATGGCACCACTGATCCAGACGACCATATCGCCCAATACCGTCAAAGGATGTTCACCGTAGCCATCCCTCGTGAGATGAGGGAGGCTTGCATGTGTAAGGGGTTCGGTTCTAGTCTGATAGGACCGGCCCTCCAGTGGTATACGAATCTTCCTAATAATTCCATATCATCTTTTGCTCAACTGACTGATACTTTTGTGCAGCAATATGCTAGTAGCAGGAAACTTGAAAAAATTTCGGAAGATCTGTACGCCATAGTCCAACAACGCGGAGAGTCTCTCCGCGACTACATTGGGCGCTTCAACAGAGAAAAGGTGTCGATTACCAACTGCAACACCCAGACAGCGGTCACCGCCTTCCGAAAAGGATTGCTTCCCGACTCAGACCTCTACAAGGATCTTACCAAATATCCTTGTAAAACGATGGAGGATGTTCTCGCCAAGGCATGGGCACAGATCAAATGGGAGGAAGATCAATACAACCATCATAGATCCTCGCCACAAAGGAGCTCTAGGAGGGATTCAAGGGTAGACAGAAGGAACTCCGATAGACGGTCTGAACCCTATCCAACTTCTCGCAGGCAGGATGACAGGAGGAGAGATTATGCCCCCTCTTCAGACAACCGACCACGAGAGAGGGCGAAAGTACCAGAATACAACCTCTCCATCTCACCGACTGAAGCTGTTGCCGCCCTCAAAGGACTCGGAAATAGAGTCAAATGGCCCGAGAAAATGAGAACTCCAGCTGAGCAGAGAGACCGATCGAAATGGTGCGAATTCCACGCAGACCATGGCCATCGGACGGACGACTGCATCGCTCTAAAGTTGGAGGTGTCCCACCTACTGAAACAAGGTCATCTGACCGATCTGCTGACAGACAAGGGCAGACAGACATACCAACAAGGAAATGACAGACGGGACCGCAATGGAGACGTTACACCTCCGAGACCGCCAGTTCATGAACGGACAGTCACTGTCATCACAGGAGGGTCGGAAGTGAGCGGGGTGACCCATTCGGCAGCCAAGAGACACACCAGACAGGCTAGACAGAACCAGCCCGACTCAAATGGACCAGCAAAGCACACAACCGCCCTACCTGCCCAAACAATAAGTTTTGACGCCTCAGAATCAACCAGGCTCCTTAACCTCATCATGATGCTTTAGTCATTTTATCTATATTGCTAACTGTCTTACCAAACGTGTGCTAATTGACAACGACAGTTCTGCCAATGTCCTTTTTCTTAATGCTTTCAGGGAAATGGGGCTAGATGAATCAAAGATAGTTAAAAGGACAACCTTCTTGGTTGGCTTCAGCGGAGAACACAAGAGTACAATGGGAGAAATCGACTTGCCTGTCTATGCAGAAGGAGTCAACCATTGTACTCGTTTCTTGATGGTAGACTCCCCTACTTCATCATATAACGTCATCCTAGGGCGTCCGTGGATACATGAGATGGAAGCGGTGCCATCGACCTTCCATCAAGTGCTGAGGTTTCCAACTAAGTGGGGAGTAAGAGAAATAAGAGGAGATCAAAAGGATGCACGTGCATGCTACCAAACCACCATGAAGGCCAAACAATGTCCCTTATAGCAATTACAGGAAGGACAATCCGACTCCGCAGTCAGTCAACAATCCAAATCGATCCAGCCAGATCAACCGGACGTGGTGGAGTTGGATGAAGTCCAGATTCATGCAGAATTCCCAGATCACAAAGTTCGAATCGGGGCCCACCTGGCACCCGACCTCAGAGAGAAGCTTATCGAATTCCTTTCTTCTAATTATGATTGTTTCGCTTGGTCTCATGCAGACATGACCGGAATTGATCCCAATATTATTGTTCACAGGTTGCAGGTTGACCCAAACTATCCGCCTCGAAAGCAAAAGAGGAGGAAATTTGCTCCAGAAAGGAACAAGGTGATCAATGAAGAAGTTCAAAGGCTATTAGACAGCGGCCTAGTAAGAGAGGTCCATTACCCCGAATGGCTAGCCAATGTTGTCGTCGTGAAGAAGAAGAATGGCAAATGGCGAGTGTGTATTGACTTCACCGATTTGAACAAGGCATGCCCAAAGGATTCATTCCCCCTACCTCATATTGACATGTTGGTGGACGCCACAGCCGGCCACGAGCTATTGAGTTTCATGGATGCCTATTCTGGCTACAACCAGATCCTCATGCACCCAGACGACTAGGAGAAGACGGCTTTCATGACAAATATTGGCCTCTTCTGCTACAAGGCGATGCCCTTCGGCTTGAAGAACGCGGGAGCAACCTACCAACGCCTAGTTAACAAGATGTTCGCCGACTTGTTGGGAAAGACAATGGAAGTTTACATCGATGACATGCTCGTGAAGTCTCTTCAAGCCATCGACCACATCGACCACCTCAGACAAGCGTTTGGTATCCTACGGGAGTATAATATGAAATTAAATCCTACTAAATGTTCATTTGGTGTGGTTGCAGGGAAGTTTTTAGGTTACATGGTAACGCGGAGAGGAATTGAAGCCAATCCGACTCAAATAGATTCCATCCAAAGAATCACATCTCCAACTTGCATAAAGGACGTGCAGAAACTGACTGGATGGATTGCAGCGCTCAGCCGGTTCATATCAAAGTCTTCGGAACGGTGCCAACCATTCTTCAACATTCTAAAAAAATCCAAAGCCTTTGAGTGGACGGCCGAATGCGAAGAAGCGTTACAACAATTAAAGCACTACCTGACCAGTCCGCCACTCCTCTCCAAGCCCAAAGACAAAGAAACCTTGCTCGTATACTTAGCGGTCTCCGAAACCGCAGTCAGCGCGGTACTAGTTCGCGAGGACGAAGGAAGGCAATCTCCAATATACTACGTGAGCAAATCATTGTTGGATGCTGAAACCAGATATAGCCAGTTGGAAAAGCTTGCGTTGGCCTTGATCCACGCAGCCAGAAAGCTTCGCCCTTACTTCCAATGTCATCCGATCATAGTCGTCACAACGTTCCCGTTAAAGACCATACTCCACAAGCCGGAGCTGTCAGGCAGACTGATCAAGTGGGCGGTGGAACTCAGCGAATACGACATCACCTACAAACCACGGACTTCACTAAAGTCTCAGGTATTAGCCGATTTTATTGCTGATTTTACACCTAACATCCATGTGCAGGCAGAAAAAGAGTTAGTCTGTATGACCGAAGGGCAATCAAACGGTATCTGGAAGCTATGCGTGGACGGCTCTAGTAACTCACGAGGAAGCGGTCTAGGCTTGGTCCTCACATCGCCTCAAGGAGATACGATCGAACAAACAATCAGATGCGGATTCAAAGCTACAAATAACGAGGCAGAGTACGAGGCGATGATAGCCGGTCTCGGATTAGCCAAAGAGATGGGAGTCAAGAGGATCAATGTCTTCAGCGATTCTCAATTGGTAGTGAACCAGATGCAAGGGAACTACCAAGCTAGAGACAACAAGATGACTGCCTACCTCGACAAGACCAAGGAATTGCAAGCCCACTTTGACGAATTCACAGTCAGCCAAGTTCCCCGTGGGGAAAATGGCCACGCGGACGCACTAGCGAACCTTGGGTCCTCCATTCAGACGACGGAGCCCAAATCCATACCGGTTATCTATCTCAAGTGGCCAGCCACTTGGAAAGAAGGGGAGGACCAGGTAGCTGAGATTTCAGACGACCGAACATGGATGACTCCAATTATGGAGTACTTGGAACAAGACATACTACCCAATGATAAAAACGAGGCACGAAAGATCAAATCCATGGCAGCCCGTTTCACAATCATTAGAGGTAAACTGTATAAGCGTTCTTTTTCTGGTCCATACTTGAAATGTGCTAACCCTGCAGAAGCGAAGTACATACTAGCCGAGCTTCATGAAGGAGAATGCGGTAACCACTCCGGTGGAAGGAGTCTGGCTCATAGGGCACTAACCAGCGGATACTATTGGCCAACTATGAAATCAGACTCAGCAAATTACGCAAGGAAATGCGACAAATGTCAACGGTTCGCCCAAGTTCCGCACCAACCACCAGAGCCAATGACTGCAATCACGTCACCTTGGCCATTCATGAAATGGGGAATGGACATCGTCGGCAAGCTGCCAACCGCACCAGGACAGAAAGTGTTCATGCTAGCAGTAACCGACTACTTCAGCAAGTGGATAGAAGCGGAGGCCTTCCACCAAGTCAGAGATCAAGAAGTTAAGAACTTCATTTGGAAGAACGTAATTTGCCGATTCGGAATACCAAAGGAGATCGTCACGGACAACGGCTCCCAATTCATAAGTATCGACTTCCAAAACTTTTGCAAATTCTGGAACATCAAGCTGAACTTCTCCACGCCAAGATACCCACAAGCAAATGGCCAGGCAGAATCTAGCAACAAGACCATCATGAACACCCTGAAGAAACGATTGGAGAAGGCCAAAGGAAAATGGGCAGATGAGCTGCCCGGAGTGCTCTGGTCGTATCGAACTACAGCCAGAACGTCAACTGGCGAAACTGCCATTCTCATTAGCTTTCGGGATGGAAGCGGTTATTCCAACTGAAAGTGAAGTACCGACTGCTAGGTACGAGTTGACATCAGATAATGAAAATTGGACCAATATGTGTCATGAGTTGGACATGCTGGACGAAAAAAGAGAGCAAGCTATGATCCGGTTGGCCTCATATCAACAAAACGTGGCAAAGTACTACAACAAGCACACTCGCACTCGAACATTCCAGCCTGGAGATTGGGTGCTGAGACGAGTGTTCCAAAATACTAAAGAGGCTGGTGCAGGCAAACTGGCCCCAACATGGGAAGGACCATACTTGATCACCAAGGTGGTTGGAAAGGGAGCTTACAAGCTACGAGCTAAAGATGGTCGCGATATATCCAACAGCTGGAACGCGACACATCTCAAACAGTATCACGCCTAACTCTATCTACATCTCTTATATATTACATGATTGGTCTTACGAGACCAATATTTTTTTTTACCTTATTACTAACACTTTCATCCAGGCCAATCCGGAACTACATCTAGGCTTGATCCCTCACGAGGGTATGTAGGCAGCTCTACGGAGCGCAGCCGCTACGTTTCTTATTATCTCCTCAAACGATTCTGACCGTTTATGAAACAGGTCAGAACTACATCGGGCTTGATCCCTCTCAAGGGTATGTAGGCAGCTCTACGGAGCGCAGCCCTCCCCCCCCAACCAACCCAGTCGGTCCAACCAAAATGGAGGACAAAATACACAAAGTATAATAGTCTGACAACCAAACAACGAGAATAAGCTATCTCGAAATTGCAAGTGAGTCGAATGAAAACTCAAGCTAAACGAAATGAAGCATGCTAATCCCATACAGTCAGTCAATAGAAACAGGATGCGCATGCTCGTACAACTATTCAACCATCCATACAAGTAGTTAGCAAAATAGTCAGGCAAAAGGTCAGATGGTGCAGAGTATAAATCCTACAAATCCAAGTAAATAACAATAAAGAGGCTGGAATGAGTCGTCAGCCGGATAACACATAATCAAAATCAATCATCAACAGGAGGGCTCGGATCATCCCCACCGGCATGGCCACCAGCTGCGTCATCAGTCGGAGCATCTTCCTCCTCGCCCGTCCTCCCAAAAACCAACTCGTAGGCAGCCTTGTACTCTCCAACATCCCAAGGCTTGGGGTAACAAGCCTCGTACGCGGCAGCAGCAAGCAGCATAAGTCTTGACCTGCGTCTCGAAGCGGACGGCCTCCATCTTCTCACGAAGCTCCTCCTCGTGCATCTCAGCCGCCTTCGTAGCAGCCTGACCCTTAGCACGGATCTCGGCCTCCAACCTAGCAATGGTCTGACTGGAGGACTCCATGCTAGAAGTAAGAGCATTCCGCTCAGTCATCCATCGGCCCCTCTCAGCCTTGTGGTCGTTGTCCCGCTTGCTCGACTCTTCAACTGAGTTCAGCAAGTAGGCGGCCTTCTGCATTTCCTGTTGACAAAATAATGATAAGAAACTCGAGCCGAGCAATAAAGATGAAGAAACTGACAAGCAAAACTAGCCAAACTCACAGTGAAAGCAGCCTGGTAGTGGGCAATGGCTACAGATCGAGTCCCCATCCGTTGGAGAACGAGCTGGTCCTCCTCAAACAACAACTTCTGGGCCTCCGAAGAAATCGGGCCAAAGTCCGAATGTGCACAAGCCGACGAGGGAAACGTCAAAGTGGTCTGATCCGAAAGGCTAGTAAGATCGATGGAAGCATCCCTCTTCTTCGACCGCGAAAATGTAGGAGGCGGGGGAGGTGCGACATCGACAGCTGCTTGGGCATCTTCGCCACTAGAGCCGACCACTGCCTTGCTCTTCTTCTTCTTGTGTTGTCGAGCCATCTCCACAAGTTGATTCTTACCCAAAAGAGGCAAGTCAATTCTCCTCGACATGATGACGTCTACAAAAACAAACACAAGTCAAATTAGCAGTCGGACCAACGAACACTCGATAACATAGACTAATTAAAATTAGTTACCCGGAGATTTGTGGCCTTGCAAGGAAGAGTTCTCAATGTTCTCCTCTGTCAAGATGATGTTGACAGAACGCTCCTCAATCGGAATGTTCAAGAACCAGCTGATCTTCGCAGTGGTAGATTCCGACTGCACACAAACGTTTTTCACCACCTTTTCTGCAAAGGAAAGAGAAATAAGGAACCAACCAGTTAAGCAGACATACATACAAAGAGAAAATCAAAGTGAATCATAACTTTTTGAGAATTAGAAAGATACCCGGATGAGACCACGAATCCGGAATATTATAGTCAGACGACACATTCAAAGTATTAGACGGAACGAGAAAATAGTGGCGTGCCCATTTCTTATATGAATCGGGTGGCCTTTGGATCAAAGGTACATCAAATCTGTTCACTAGCAAGAACCGACCAGTATCATTCCTATGTGTTTGCAGGCTGTAAGCATACGACACGTCGTTGTACGTGAAATGAACACCACGGTTCTCGGTTAAGACTTGGATCGCCATCAGAATACGCCAAGCGTTCGCGCCAATTGGCTCGGAGCTATATGGTGACAATGGCATGCTTCCAGCACTAATCGGGGAAGGGGAAGCCTAGCCCCATAACTGAAAAGTATCTTATACATAACCGACCAACCGGATAAACCCAATGGGGTCTCTCCAAGCGGAAAGGAGACACAAGGTAGACTTGGTCAGATATGCCATAGTCATCACGTATGGTTTGCAACTTGTCTAGCGAAAGCGTTGACTTAGGATTCTTCTCAAACTTGAAGCCTTGTTGAGGTTCAGAACCGACAACTGGGCCTCCAAAATTAAGCACTTGGACAACCGGTTGAGCCCGACTACCCTGACTGACTTGTGACCCTTCTACTTCACAACTAGACAGTAACTCGATGCTACTACCGTATTCATATTCGCACAAAGTGACTTCCTCAGTGTCCGACACACTAGAGTTTGTTCCGCTAGATCGCGACATGGCAGACAGATACCTAAGATAAAGAAATAGCTAGTCGGACTCATACGTATGCTAATGACAAATCACTTCATAGAGCATGAGGAAGTAGTCGGACACCGACTAAAAACTCAACATATGAAGCACACACAAAGTAGTTGGATCTAATCAGACACCGACTACTAGACTACAAACTTAGCACGCAGAAGTAGTCGGACCGAATCGGATACCGACTATAAATCAACATACTAAGAGTGGAGAAGTAGTCAGATCCAATCGGATACCAACTATAAAGTCAACACACCAAGCATAAGGAAGTAGCTGGAACTAGTCAGACACCGACTACAAAGATCAACACACCAAGCATAAGGAAGTAGCTGGAACTAGTCGGACACCGACTACAAAAATCAATATACCAAGCATAAAGAAGTAGACGGACTCAATCGGATACCAACTACAAACTCGCATGCATAGAGTATGCGGAAGTAGACGGACATATGCAACAAAGCTATCATGTAGACTGTAGAAGTAGTCGGGCTTGATCCGTCTAAGCTAAATTCACCTATACGCAGTCAGACATAAATTATACCATTCCGCCTACCAACAAGAGCAACTAAAGATCATCAAGCATGATTGGAAAAACAGTAAATTATCATATTTTTACTTCATAAATGGATCAAACACAAACAGATAATTTAGTAAATCGAGAGCAACTACGACTACATTTCTCCAAAATTTTACGAAGAACGCACGAAGAACAAGTAAGGAAAGAGGGTGAAAAGAAAACTCACCTCCCCGAAGACTCCTTCCTTCAACTCCTTAGCTCCTCTCCACCTTTTTCTTCAAGCTCCAATGCTCCCTTACTCTCCAAAACTCCCTAAGTGAAAAATCAAAAGTGAGGTGAGAAGTGAAAACAAACTTACCCCTCTTATATAGGGAGATAAAAACATGGATGCACGACAAGTGTCGATCATCCAAAGGATGCTCATTTAATCTCCTTGAACTATGTGCAAGATGGTTGAGAGTCATTAATAGAGTTTGCCGATCGTCAACCAGCCAAACGAGCAAAATCGACGGACTTCGATTGGTCCAGTTGGAGATAGCTACCTATCTCGATCATAGTCGGTCCACTACAATATGCTAGGAAGACTGAAAACTACAAAAATTTAGACAAAATTCAATCAGAGTCGTCGGTTCCAACTAGAAACCCAATCTGCCATTGGGACATAATAATCAAATAGAAGCGAAATCTAGTTCGAACTCACCGATTTTAGTTGGAAACGCGAAGCTCTACTGAAGTTGGAATCAAGCTGCAGTTCCTCGCGTTTATACAGCCGGTTTCGTCAGATCGTTGGCGTAGTAGCTGAAAACGCCACCGTCGAATCAATTCGGAATTAGTCAGATCTGGAAAATCTCGTTTGTCTTCAAAGTAAGCCTACTTACTAACAGCTGGCCACGCCCGCCTATACTTTTTCCCAGTTGAAGCAGCCTGTAGATCGGCTTTCGTAAGTGAGTTCCCGACTGAAAGTTTCCTCCAAGGTAGCAGCCAGTAGCAAGCTGTAGGCGGACACTATTCTAATTGGTGATATTCAAAATAAATAAAATAAGAAGAGAGCCCAGCTGTTCTGTTTGGATGCATATAGAATTAAGTTGTCCGACTAAAATTCAATTGAATGTAGTCGGCTACATGCTCGGATAAATGAAATAAAATAGTCCGCTTTAAGTTCTGTCCGCCTGCTAGTTGGAGCTTTGTTGTAGTCGGATTCCGCCTACAGTATTACTCCACTTTAGCAGTTGGGAAGCGGCTGCCTACCTACTTGGTAAAACAATAACAAATTCACTTTAACTGGATAGGTTTTACCAACTATGCAAATCAGTTGGTCAAAATGGGCCCCACTCAAATTCAAACAATGGATTCAAATCCAAACAAGTCACAGCTAGGAGGCAAGCAAGCTGGGAAAGCTAGTCAGTAAATGAAGTAGTCGGTTGCTGGTTATATAATCGTTGAATGAAGTAGTCGGATATATTCCCGCCTACTACCATAATAAATTATGGCCACATTCTACAATCCTTAAGTAGGCCCATCATTTCTACAAATCAGTGGCCCACTTTCATTTAATTCAAGTTGACTTCTCGTTTGTGCACGTGATCTATGATATTGAATTAAGGACAAATATTTGCCAACATTTGGCGCTAATTACGAGGCCATACTAGCTACATGGATTTATTCGTGCAATGCCATTTCCTATGAATTAGCTTGTCTAATTAATTGAAGGCATAAACAAGTTGGGCCCATTACCTTTTATAATGATTAAATAAAAAAATAATAAATAATAATAATAATATTATTATTATTTTTCTTTTATGAATAAATATTGCATGTCGGCAAATCGAAATCGATAAAAATGTTGAGTCAAGCAATTCGAAGTTATTGACTCTCTAACTAGAAAATTCTAACTAGAGAGTGGGGGACAAACTGTAGTGGGCAAAATTCGCCTGACCGGCCCAAACCCAATTGTCCATAAGAAATCAGCAGTCGGTAGCCGGCCCAGGCCAAACGGCCTACTCAATCGGCCCATCGAAAGGCAGCAAGCCCAAATTCCCATCTATCGGGCTATCTGAACGGATATCCGGCTAGGAGTCCACCTAGTCAGCCGAACTAACCTAAGTCAACGGGACTTAGCGTAACAGACGGAACGAGCCGATCGGGATAGATTTCCCCACGATCTCAACAAACCGATAAGGACTAGGGCTGAACGGAAAAACCCTAGACGACCCGGCCGTCCTATATATTCCGCCTACTAGTCAAGCAGACGGACACGTTCCGACTACTGGCAATCACCCTCTAGCAATCGGCTCTCCAACGTTCTGACTACTAGCATTCTCACTCTGGTAGTCGGATCTTCCACCTTCCGTCTACAAGCATACTCACTCTAGCAATCGGCTCATCCGTCCTCCGAACACTCCACGCTCTCTCCTAATAGGCGGCAAGCGGATCTCATCAGACGGACTCTCGTCACCATCCCCTCATCATCCACACTTTCTGCCAATCCGCCTCCGACTAGAACTTCTATTATTCATTACTTATCATTTTTTGTCTATTTACATTTATCATTCTACCTACTTATTCTGATCACTGACTTGAGCGTCGGAGGTCCTTCGGCTGACACCCCCTCCGGTGTTCCTCGAAGGGCTCTTACGTGTGTTACTTGTGTTGACAGGTTGCTAGTGCCCGTTCCGTCTACCGGACGAACCTGTCGAGCCGGTCATACCCATAATCGTAGATTTACCGTCTACAATCCAATTAATTGCAGCACCACCTCCCAATTAATAGCCATCAATTGCAGCTAATTAATAGCCTTCAATCGCAGGTGTTATTGCTGGAATGTTTCAAGTCGTAACCTCCCGACCACAATCATGAAGAGTTCAAACGGTCACCTTCTAGAAGGTCCGTTACAATGGTCGTTTCAACTCGCTTGTGAAACTAACTCAAACACAAGGACCATAGTTCGTTCCACAATTGAGCCGACCCAACTCTTGTTGGACCTCACGTTTTGGAGGTCCAAAACTCTCCCCATTTCAAGTAACCAACAATGTACAATTATTTCTCACTCACCGGAATACGGTTTTGAGAAAATAACTATACCACGATCATCTACTCATAAAGTAGATCGATCCAACAATATTTAATTCCTCTAAAATTAAATGTTTGGTGACAAGAAATATACTTGAAAATAAGAAAAAACTTATTTTCTTAAACCTTGTTCCAACAATTCCCCACATGAGTGGAAATAATGATATGCATGCATGAATGCAAAATCTAGCTCAGTTCTCAAGAACCATCATTGTATTAGGATAGGTAGCTTATGGCTTTAAACCTTCCATAGTCAATATCATCGGGTATACCGGCAGATTAGTGGACACTATGCCTTGAACTATTCCTCCTTGGTGTATACCGAGTCAACAACATTGACGCAACAATGTTTCAACCTCGTTCGTTCTCACGTTTGGGTCCATTTCGGCCTTGGACGCCCCTTTAGATTCATAAGTGTATCTTCATGAAGCGGCCTCACTTCACACTTACATAGGTGATTCTTTACCGAGTATCTTGCCATACTCAACCTCCTCGAGGTATTTAGGAATCATTAAAAGTCATAGACTTAACCTCACCACTAGGCAAGCTTTCAACACTCAAACGCTTTCTAGGGAATAGATAAATGTGAGTGTTTTACATGACCTCTCATAGCTTAGTTTTCCTATTGAATCAAGTTCTTGGGGTTTCCAATCATCATGTTTGGGTTACCACTATGACAGTTCTTAATTTATGGATTTTACTCCTATTCCCTCTAGCAACTTATTCATTTGATCACGGTTTAACCCTTTGGTTAGTGGATCCGCCAGATTATCCAACGACTTCATATAGTCGACTGAGATAATTCCAGTTGTGATCAAATGTCTCATAGTATTATGTCGTCGACGAATATGTCGAGACTTACCATTATACAAACCACTTTTTGCCCTACCAATAGCCGCTTGGCTATCGCAGTGAATCATCACCGGAGGCAATGGTTTCTCCCAACATAGAATGTCCTCAAGAAAGTTTCTTAGTCATTCAGCTTGTTAACCAGCTATATCCAAAGCTATGAACTCAGACTCCATGGTGGATCGGGCTATACACGTTTGTTTTGTGGATCTCCACGAAACAGCTCCACCCCCAATAGTAAACACATACCCACTTGTAGAAAGTGAATCTTTCATGTCTGAAATCCAATTCGCATCACAGTACCCTTCAAGTGCCGGGGGGTATCTCGAAAAATGCAGCCCATGACTTTGAGTATACTTCAAGTATCTCAAAACTCGTCCTGAGCTCTCCAATGCTCTTTGCTTGGATTGCTCGTGTAATAACTCAATTTGTTCACGGCACACGCTATGTCAGGTCGAGTGCAATTTGTAAGATACATTAAACACCATATGACGCGAGCATAGTCTTCTTGAGCAACCGACTCTCCTCAGTTTTTGCTCAAATGAACATTAAGTTCAATCGGGGTTTTGGCGGGCACGCTTTCAAAAGCATTAAACTTCTTGAGCACTTTCTCAACATAGTGAGATTGTGACAAGACAATCCCATCGGATTTCCTTAGAATTTTTATTCCAAGAATAACATCCGCTAAACCCAAGTCTTTCATGTCAAAGTTCTTCTTTAACATGTTTTTAGTTTCGTTAATTACACGGATATTACTACCCATGATTAACATGTCATCTACATAAAGACACACAATAACATACCCGTTATTCACGTTCTTAATGTAAACACATTTATCACACTCGTTTATCTTAAACCCATTTGATAACATCACATTATCAAATTTCAAATGCCATTGAAGTGCTTGTTTCAATCCATAGAGGGACTTAACCAGTTTACAAACCTTCTTTTCTTGACCAGGTTCTACAAATCCTCCTGGTTGTTCCATATAGATTTCATCCTCTAAATCTTCATAGAGGAAAGCAGTTTTCACATCCATTTGATGTATCTCAAGATTGTGCAAAGCAGCAATTACGAGAAGCACCCGAATGGATGTAATCCTTGTTACAGGAGCATAGGTATCGAAATAATCGTACCCTTCTTTCTGCTTAAACCCTTTGACAACCAAACGGGCTTTGTACTTGTCAATTGATCCATCGGCTTTGTATTTCCTTTTAAGGATCCATTTCCACCCCAAGGGTTTACACCCTTCGGGCAAATCAACCAACACCCAAGTGTGGTTTTGCCTAATGGACTTAATTTCACTTTGTACCGCTTCTCTCCAAAGCGGACTGTCCGATCTAGAAAAAGCTTCTTTGATCGTCGTTGGTTCTTGATCCAACATGAACACTACATAATCCGGACCAAATTGCTTTGGTTTCCGAACTTTACTACCACGTCTCAGTTCACTATCTTTCGAATTAGACCTTTGTCGTTTGCGTGACTTAGGTTCTTCATCCTCGGATTTAGAACTCGTGGCTTCACCTTCAATTCTATTGCTAGAATTGAGTTCTACATTACCCTTGTCTTTACAAGGATATATGTGTTCAAAGAATATCGCATTCCTTGACTCGATCGTTGTTCCCACAGTCATGTCGGGTACTTCCGACTTGTGGATAACAAAGCGATAGGCGTTGCTATTATGTGCATACCCAATAAAGATGCAATTAACCGTTTTAGGGCCAATTGTAACTTGTTTAGGTAGAGGCACTTCAACCTTCGCCAAACACCCCCACACTTTAAGGTATTTGTACGATGGTTTCCAACATTTCCATAACTCATAAGGTGTAACATCTTTACCTTTGAGTGGAATCTTGTTCAGTATATAGTTGGCTGTCAAGACAGTTTCCCCCCATATATTTTGGGGCAACCCTGAACTAATCAACAAAGCATTCATCATCTCCTTAAGAATTCGATTTTTACGTTCAACAACGCCATTTGATTGGGGTGAATATGGGGTTGTTGTTTGATGAATTATACCACTTTCGTTGCATAATGCTTCAAACGGAGCAACATATTCGCCACCACTGTCACTTCGAACACTCTTAATTTGACCACTTAGTTAATTTTCGGCTTCATTCTTGAAGTGTTTAAACGCTTCAATAGCCTCATCTTTACCTCTTAAAAGATAAAGATAACAATATCTTGTGCAATCATCGATGAACGTGATAAAGTACTTCTTACCACCACGAGTTTGCATATACTTTAAATCACACACATCGGTGTGAATTAAATCAAGGAGTTTCGTGCTCCGCTTAATCGAATGAAATGGTGGTTTTGTCATTTTTGCCTCAACGCAAACTTCACATTTGTTTTGAGTGTTAACTTCATTTAACTTTAGTAAATTTAAATTTACTAATCGTTTTATAGCATTTAGATTAACATGTCCTAATCTACAATGCCATAAATCAGAGCACTAAAGCATATAAGAGGAAGTAGTAGCATTTTCATTACTCTCAATAGATTTTGGTACATGGCGTATAGCCAATACATTCAACCTAAAGAGACCATCAGAGAGGTAACCGTTTCCAAGGAAAGTACCACTCTTTGACAAAATAAACTTGTCCGACTCAAAAACTAGTCTAAACCCCTTATTAACTAGAATAAAGCCCGAGACCAAGTTCTTTCGGATGTCGGGAACATGCAGCACGTTCTTTAAAGTTAGAGAATTTCCGGATGTAAGCTTTAGCACCACATCTCCAACTCCGACAACCACGGACGAAGCTTGGTTCCCCATGTTGAGCTTCCTCCCCTCAACAGCTTGATAGGTAACAAACTTGTTCCTATCGGCACACACGTGCGCAGTAGCGCCAGTGTCGATGAACCAGCCTCCTGGCTTTTCGACTTGGTTGACCTCCTCAGTGACCACAGCCGAAAAGTCTTCTTTCACCCACTCGCCGTCTTTCTCAGCGACGTTGGCAGCATGCTTCTTCTTCTTTTTGTTCTCGGGCTTCTTGCAGTCCTTCGCAGTATGTCCATGCTTGCCACAATTGTAGCAATCACCATCAAATTTCTTCGATGGTACCTTCGCCTTACCCTTGTCTTTGGCATTTGGGCGATCACGCTTATTGGAGGGACCACCATTCTCCATCAAGTTCACCTTGGCATCAGACGGTGCCTTCGGTTTGTCTTGATCGTGCACATCAGACTCGATGCGTAGCTTTACAATCAAGTCTTCAAGAGTCATCTCCTTTCGCTTGTGCTTAAGGTAACTCTTGAAGTCTTTCCAATTTGGGGGTAGCTTCTCGATCACGGTCGCCACCACGAATGCGTCCGGAAGGACCATCCCCTCAGCATGGACGTCATGCACAATGAGTTGAAACTCTTGTACTTGCTCCATCATCGGTCGAGAATCGACCATCTTGTAGTCCAAGTATCGGGCTACAACGAACTTCTTCGTACCCGCGTCATCGCTATGGTACTTCTTGTCCAATGCATCCCAAATTCCTTTGGAGGTATTGACACCAGAGTACACATTGTACAAGCTATCATCCAAGGCATTTAGGATGAAGTTCTTGAACAAGTAGTCTCCATTGCGCCAATTGTCATACAAGGCATAAACATGGAAGTTCGCCTCATTGGCATTTGGTGCAGCCGGCTCATCTTCCGTGAGGAAGTTTGCCACTCCCAATGTTGTTAAGTAGAACAACATCTTTTGTTGCCACCTTTTGAAGTCAGCTCCGCTAAATTTTGGCGGCTTCTCGGTGGGTGGCATCACCCTTGGTGCCGAGTTCGCTCTCATAAGAGAGCCACTTGGGTTATGCCCGAAGGCCCCCATAGTCGAGCCCATAAAAGGGGCTCCAACAGTTCCACTAAAAGTGGAACCAATAGTCCCACCAAATGTGGGACCCATGGTGCCGCTTGAAGCGGAACCACCACTAGACACAAATGGGTTATTCCAAACCCACGTATTTGAAGAAGGTATGGTCGAACCTCCGGTGTTAGAAATCGTTGCAGATGCTGTTGTAAGCTTAATGGCAACGAAGTAGAACTCATGGAAGGAACAGTGGAGGACACGGTGGATGGAAACGTCGAGGCTCCGGTGGATAAGTCGGTGGTTGCAGCAGCACTTGTCATCTTCAAGTAGGTTGTTGATCTTCAACACTTCCAAAGCAAACGCTGAATAATTCATCTTGCGATTGTTGGAAAAATGGTAGTACGTTTGCTTCGGAAATTACAACTCGAAAGATACAAATTACAGAATTAGAAACTGAGACTAACTGTGAAATAGACTCTATAGAAAGTAAGACAAATTGTAGAACTAGATGCAAAACTAGTTCTACAGAAACAGAAACAGAATCAGAAGCAGAAACTGAAGTAAGTCGAGTCAAGGATAGCCCTCTATCCGCAAGATGAATTATGCCCCGGCTAGTGCTCACGGATCTGGCGCTTCGTCCCCAAAGATAAAATGACTTTCGTCTTCCAAGTAGTAGCACCACAAACCTGGAAGCTTCGGCGAATCGAATCGAGGTGAAAACTGAGCTAGGAAGAAGAAGAACTATGCAACAAGATGCTAGTATGCTGGATTTTCGTGTGTTTCTAGCGTTTCTCTAGTGTTTCTCAAGTTCTGTGCATCATTTCCAAATGAGCAAGGCCTCTATTTATAGGCGAGCTCAAGAAGAGGGGCACCACCTCCCAATTAATAGCCATCAATTGCAGCCAATTAATAGCCATCAATCGCAGGTGTTATTGCTGGAACGTTTCAAGTCGTAACCTCCTGACCACAATCATGGAGAGTTCAAACGGTCACCTTCTAGAAGGTCCGTTACAACGGTTGTTTCAACTCGCTTGTGAAACTAACTCAGACACAAGGACCACAGTTTATTCCACAATTGAGCCGACCCAACTCTTGTTGGGCCTCACGTTTTGGAGGTCCAAAACTCTCCCCATTTCAAGTAACCAACAATGTACAATTATTTATCACTCACCGGAACATGGTTTTGAGAAAATAACTATACCACGACCATCTACTCATAAAGTAAATCGATCCAACAATATTTAATTTCTCAAAATTAAATGTTTAATTACAAGAAATATACTTGAAAATAAGAAAAAACTTATTTTCTTAAACCTTGTTCCAACAATGAGAAGAACTCAACCTCTAATAGTTGTATTGCGTTAATTACATACTTCAACTTCAGGGAACACATGAATATATTATATTTATTAATGAGAATTGATTTACGTTAATATGACCATAATTGCAAATTTGAATATCTATATAGTGGAAATATATCCATGCCAGACTATTTTAACTCGGAACCAGCTTTATCAATAATTGTTCTTGCGCTGAAAATCAAACAAAGCTGTAGCACGTATCTCTGGAAAGAGTCATGGTATTAACTGAAAAGAAAAGAAATTAAACAAAATTAAGGTGTAGATTTACGGCTATTTTAATTATCGTCAAAGAAATTGATGCATGTATTCACTGGGTCAGGTCGGGCGGCCTATATTATATATGTCGGTAAAATAGGCACGTTAATTCTAATATAGATAATAGATATATATCATCCACACAAAAAAATATACATATAATAATTATTTTAAATTCAATAAGTATGAGCCACTTTGTGTTTTTATATCTTAACGGGCGCTAAATTCAAATCTACAATAGTCATTTGATAAAATTACTTTTACCGCTGCACAAATTGCATCATTTTACCTCTAGCTAGGCAACTTGCTCTTTGATAATAACCATAATATGCAAAATTTAGATCATTATGAATTTATAGGACTAGCGAGAGTAATATGCATATTTTTATTATTGCGACTTAATTAGAGCAAATGAAATATGGACTTGAAGATTTCATTCGTTATAAAAAATTAAAGGGAAAAGGACTGCAGTGAGAAACAAAAATTTGTGATCCTCTCTCTCTCTTAATTTCCTTCTCTTTTAGAAATGGATCATGCAAATCCTTACTCTCTCTCTCTTTTTTTTTAAAATAGTGAATTTAATTTATTTTTATTTTGATCGCTCAATAAGTATTTGATATTACAAAACCCTTAGGGCTTGTTTGGTACATAAGTATAATAATGCCAGAATAATACCAACATAGATAATAGAGGTTAACCTTATATAACTTGTCAATATAGTGTTTGGTAGGGCTTGTTAAAAACAAATACAATTAATATAGTTGTTTGCTAGCATATGTAAAACTCTACTATACTAACATATATAAGTACTAAAATAACCTCACATCTATTTCAAATTACAAGTGTGTCCTGCACAATTTGTTTACAATTCTCGCTGCTTAGGAAAGTGAGCTACACAGCACCTGCGGGCTGTCGAACTCCGGCGGAGCCGGAGGTGTGGTGACATCGGCGGTGGTTTGCAGGCGACGACGGCGAGGCGCTGCAGTCGGCGCAAATAGAGGCAGAAAGAGAAGAGGGTTGAGCCGTTGAGGGCGGTGTCCTGCCCCTGTTCCTACTGGTGAGCAGCGGCAGAAATCGCCGCCAGAAGCATGGCAACTCGTCGAAACGCTAGTGGAAGGCGCGTCGTCGGGAGCCGGTTAGTGGCAGAATTTGACAATGGCGAACTCGGAAAAGTCGGATGAAGAAACGGGCGAAGCTTTAGAGAGAGGCACGAACACGAAAGAGATAGAGAGAGAGGAGGGGCTGCAGCGCCTTTGCCTCTGCTGCGTTGACGATGCCGGCGAAGCGGTGGCGTTTTCTTCGCCGGATAATTGGAGGGATGAATTTAGAACCTTCAATTTGGGCCTTTTTCTCAACTTTAGGATGATTCAGGATAAACGGCAGAGGGAGAGGGGCGGCGGCAGCGGCGAGATATGAGGAGAAGCATGGTAGCGGCGGTGGCGAGATAGTGAGGATGAAGAAGGGATGTCTGTATACGTTGATTGCAGGAGAGAGTGAAAAAAGGGGGACAAAAAAAAGTTAAATGGGGCCACTGTTGAAGTCTCTCCTAATTATAATAGGGTTGAGGAGATATACTACCTACATCCCTCTATATTAGTCTTGTTTACCTTTTTTGACTTTTTTGAGCACGTATTTTCACCGAAACCTAGCACGAGTTTTAAAATATAATTTTAAAGTATTCTTTTTTATACGGGATACTTTGAAATATTCTTTTTTGTACGAAATACTATATCCCGTACTAGGTTTCGGTGGAAATGCGTGCCCGAAAAAGTCAAAAAGGTAAACAAGACTAATATAGAGGGATGGAGGTAGTAAATAATAGAGGCTTATACATGTAAAACAGTAAATTTAGGACGGGCTGGATATTAGCTTCGGGCTTTCCACTTAAATAAAAAAGTTACCAAACACCATGTAAGCCCATTTTAATAGGCTGCGTTTGGTAATCATCTCAAGATGAGGAAGGATGTTTCATCTCAAGATGACTCATATGAATAGTGTCAAGATGAATCATTCATCTCTCCATTTGGTAGCAAAAAATTCAGACTCGGATGATATCATATTGTGTTTGGTACAAATTGTAAAATTCTAGATTAAAATTTAGATTGACCAAATTACCCTTCTTAAATACCCCTACCGATTTCACTTTTTATCTTTGGAATTAAATAGTACCCTTTATTATTTATTATTTATTACTCTGTATTATTATTATTATTATTATTATTATTATTATTATTATTGTTGTTGTTGTTGTTGTTGTTGAGTTATTATTTTTATTATTCTTGTTATTATTATAATTATTACTATTATTATTATTATTATTATTATTATTATTATTATTATTATTATTATTATTGTTATTATTATGATAATAATAATAATTATTATTATTTTATTACATTATTATTATTATTATTGAGTTATTATTATTATTATTATTATTCTTGTTATTATTATTATAATTATTACTATTATTGTTATTATTTATTATTATTATTTATTACATTATTATTATTATTATTCTTGTTATTATTATAATTATTACTATTATCGTTATTATTTATTATTATTATTATTATTTTATTACATTATTATTATTATTATTATTATTATTATTATTATTATTATTATTTGAAATCGTATAAATACATAGGGCCCGTTTGGTAGCAATACCGAGAAAAGGGTAGATAAGAAAATGTGGGATAAGTTGAGATAAAAAAAGTATGATAAGTTGGGATAAGAAATATATTGTGTGTTTGGTACAAACATAGATATCTTGGATTGTGTGTTTGGTAGAATAGTTATAAAAACAATATATATATATATATTTATTTTGCAAATAAAAATAACAAAATTGAAAATAAAAAATTGATAATTAAAATTAAAAATAAAAATTGATAATTAAAATTGAAAATAAAAAATTGATAATTAAAATTGAAAATAAAAAATTGATAATATTGGAAATAAAAATTGATAATTAAAATTGAAAATAAAAATTGATAATTAAAATTGAAAATAAAAAAATTGATAATTAAAATTGAAAATGAAAAAATATAATTAAAATTGAAAATAAAAAAATTGATAATTAAAGTTGAAAATAAAAAAATGCTAATTAAAATTGAAAATAAAAATTAATAATTAAAATTGAAAATAAAAAATGATAATTAAAATTGAAAATAAAAAATTGATAATTAAAATTGAAAATAAAAATTTATAATTAAAATTGAAAATAAAAAATTGATAATTAAAATTATAAATAAAAAATTGATAATTAAAATTGAAAATAAAAAATTGATAATTAAAATTGAAAATAAAAAATAATAATTAAAATTGAACAATACTTATCTCGACTTATGACGGGGTAGAGACAGTATAATATATGCAAGTGTAACAGTGAATTTAGTCCGGGCTCAAATAATTTTACGGGCCGGTGAGATTATATTTTCCGAATACCAAACACTATATAAACCGAGATAAACATACTTATCTAGGCTTATCTTGGGTTTTCCTGGCTACCAAACGGGGCCATAAGGGTAAAATGGTAAAAGAGAGAAAGTGTTGTATTACTTACTGTTCGAATGAGTTGAAGTCATCCGACCAAAACGTCGGATGAGTTAACAAGCGAAAACAGTAAAATAGCAGCGGGCTTAGACTTCATCTCGAGCTAACCAGTTTATTTTATTTCAGTACCAAACACTTAGATAAACCAAGATGATTCACCTCATCTTGGTTCATCATATCCACCAAACACACCCTTAGTACAATATAGGCTTTACAAGTGCTACCAAACATGCACTTACTCGGCGACTTCCTTAGCCACTGCTTTTATTGTAGCATGGCCAATTTTTTTCGGATAATACTACCTCCATCCCATGTAAGAAGTCCACTTTGCTTTATGCACGTATTTCCACCGAAACCTAGTACGAGTTTTAAAATATAATTTTGTAGTATCGTTTTTTTTACGGGATACTATGACACTCATAGTATCCCGTAAAAAAAACGATACTACAAAATTATATTTTAAAACTCGTACTAGGTTTCGGTGGAAATACGTGCCAAATAGTAAAGTTGACTAAATATATGGGATGGAGGTAGTACTTTTTTAACTCGTAAGAACTAGACTATTTATATTTTATTTACTTTAAACGGATATTATTTACTTTGGGGCTTTCTGCTAGCACAACTCCTTTTTCAACATTCAATAATAGAACAATTATTGAGAAAATAAATGCATAAAACTATGCATTCTAATTCTTACTTTCATATAATTTTAGTAGTTACGATCATAAACATTTTAGTTTTACAAATCCACAACACATTTTCACTCGTCATTTACATGAACAGATATCATTATTGTTTCATAAAAAGGCTAATTGGCTAATTTACATGAACTATATTCTATTTTTTATTTTCTTTGATTTTTTTTCTTAAATATACTACTATATACAAACTTAAATTTCTTTGCAATCTGTCCACATAAAATCATTGAGAGAATCTCGCGACTCTCGTCCCTCCAAAGTTCAAACCACTACGCTATTTTTGATTTACGTGTAAAATGATGTCATTTTGTTGTTACTAGCAAATATAACGTACATTGCACGTGCAATTTTTATTTTAAATTGTGTAAATTATATTTTTAATTATTTTTTATAATTTTTTCATTAATTCTAAAGAATGTAAAAACTACTCGTGTGACGAACTTTTTTTCACCGAAAAAAAAAAGTTGGTATATGTAACGAACTTTTGTGAGGAAAATTAATTTTGTAACATATGCATATGTTATGTGAGGAAAATTAATCTCCTTACATTAATTCAAAAGCCGGTGGGAATTTCTTCTCAACGATCTCCAAAAAATTTCGCCTCAAATTTCTTCGCCGAGTGCGGCAGAGGTGGCTCCTCCGGGCTGAAATTGCAGCGAGAGATAATGGCGGCGATTCTCCACAAGTTGGGGGCGATCGAGACACCCGCATTTTTCCAAACGCCGGATACAATATATTCTACTACCTAGGGTTTGTGACTGCTTGTCGATGTTTTTTCTTCCACCTCTTCAATCCTCCGATTCCAGGAACTCAAAATGTCCAAAATTATTCTATTGATCGAGTGCGAATGTAAGTAGTTTCTTCAATTTGTTCCCTTAATTTTGTTACTCCATCTTTGTTCGTTCTTGTCTGGCCGGTTTCATTATGTGATTTATTAATAAATAAGGTTCATTTAATCTTCGATCTATTTTGTACTCTGCTGTAAGATTTGAATTTAGAAAATTTAGAACTGGAGCTTAAGATCTAGCAATGATTATGTGAAATTGTTCTTCTATTTCTAGTTGGTGACATAGCTTTGCAAATGCTCACAAAAAATGTTGAATCAGGATTATTGTATTGAGAGATTTGTTAGTTGAAATCTTTCCAAACTCTCATTATCTCGTCTGTGTTAGGTTTCCGGGAAAATTGGTTATGTTCACTAGATGTGAGTTTTGCATTATTATTTATGGAGTTGATTGGATGATGATTATCTGACATGATGGTGTAGGTGGTGGATGATTCTTAATGGCTGAAATTAAGTCATCTAGGCTAATTGATTAGTTGTCGGAGATGGTGGCTCTTTTTGCCCATCAAATACATTTCTCTGTGGCTGAATTTTTCCCTATATTCGGCAGATTGAACAGGTTAGCCAGCAGCAGTCGCAACAAATTTTACAGGCAAAGTTTCACTCTTTTATTCGTTTTCGAATATCATCATATTCTTATGTCAGAAAATATTTCTGAAGTTCTGATTAAAATGATCTCTTTTTTTCTGCAGAAATACAGACTAAGAAGAAGCCAACCCTCACAAACCTTTCATCCAAACAAAGAGGAAGGTGAGAAACAGAGTATTTTTTCAATGTTATAAGAAACAGAACATTTCTTGGATCATGATATATTGCGGGTATTTTGACTAGGATTTATATTCTTCTGCAAGGGTCAAACAGTGGAGAAGTTGTTTCCTTTAGTGGCTGTGATGATGATTAACTTTAGCTGATACATCTGTAAGTTCTGAATTGTCGATACTTATCATAAAAGATATTCTTTCATCTGTGAAAATAGACTTAATTTCAGCTGGTTTTTTATTATACAAGTCAGAAAAAGCAGATAGATATATTCTTATCATATTATGCACAAATAATTTAGATTTCTTGATTGGTTTCTGCCTATTGTAGGGAGATATGAAGTCGCATGGTCCTACATGCTATGAAATGGCGTAAGCTACGCGTTTATTGAACACAATAATGTGTATCTAATGACAACATCGAGGCAACACAGCAATGTCGCAAGCCTACTCGTCTTCTTCACCGCGTTGTTGATGTAAGAACTAAGAAGCCATGTTGTTTGATTGAATTTTTGATCACTAAACTTTCTTGTTAAGATCCCATCCCATATTTTTTTGGTAGTTTTCAAGCATTATTTTGAGAAGTTAGAAGCTGTTGATAGTTCTTAAAATGATAAATTAGCATTTCTAAGTACTAATAATATGTGAAGGTTTGGTGTATTTTCTTCATATTTCTGGAGTGCAGTTAATGATATTGGTGGATGATGCTGGAGGAGAGTGGCCTGTGTTTGGGCAGCCTTATGGAATGGTTTGGGAGCTCAAGTGCACTCTCTTCTCTCCTAATATACATTTAACAACCAATGTTGTGTTCTTAGGAACTGGAGAAGGTAGCACTCTATTATTATATGCCTAATGATTTGTATTGATTTCATTTGCAGATTCATTTGGTACAGTTCGTCGTGCTGAATGGAGTGATTTGGTATGATATACCAATACCTTCCGACTTTTAAAGAGTTTTGACATAACATTATTGTTAATAAGAGCTAATGACATATCGATATGTTCTTTTTTAATTTGAAGATGTTAAGTATAATGTTTTTGTGATATGTAGTTTTTATAAACTTAACAAATTCTGCCTTCAGATAAATCTTAGATGCTACCAAATCAGGAATGTCTTACCATTTTGCTAGTATTTTGGTGAGGCCCATTTGGTTTTCAGTACTCCTCAACTTTTTATGTCTGTAGTTTTAGTTTCGATTCACTATTGTGATGTCTGGTGTTGGCTCCAGGCATCGAAGTAGATATGCAATCCAAAAAATGCAAGAACGGTACTCCTTGAACAAAGCAAGAAGGATTGAAACTTATAAAAACTTTATTTTCATTGCTTACCAACTTAAGATTTGTTATTTGTTACTCTTTTTAAAATATTATATTCATCATGTTTTTATTTCAAGTATATTCTGTTCGAAGTTGAAGAAACTTTATGTGATCTTGATGGAATATGATTATGCCTATCTCCAGATAGAATTCCAACAAAAATACCTCTGGTTTTGAAGATTTGCACTCATATATTTTATGATGATAAATCTTCAACAAGAATATGTTGACTGTTGCATATGTCATTGTTTACTGCTGCAACTTCCGGTTGAAGTGGATTCTGCATTGCTTCAGCAAGTGATGAATCTGACACCAGAGCAGTTAAGTTTGCTGCCACCAGATCTGCAGCAGCAAGTTATTCAACTTTAACAGATGCTCAGACAGGCTGCATAGTATTTTAGCTTCTGTTGACCTTTTTATACATTGCTGAAAAGGGTTCCATATTTTATGTACAAGACAGCTGCTATTAATCCCTAACTTGACATCGTCTTCTTTTAAGCAAAAACCATATTGGTATTGAATATTTGTATTTTAATGGAATCTTTTGATATGGAAAAAAAGTATTTGTTGTTGGAATGCAATGATTTGTTATTGTGTCGGTTTAAAAATAGGTGTAGTTACAAGAATTATAAAGAGGTATTTGTATAAAAAATAGGACTTTATGTGACAAAAAATGGGCTATATGTGAGCAACATTTTCCTCACATAAGAATATGGGCTTTTGTGAGGCATTATCTTATATTGCGAGGACCCTAATATGATGGCGTTGTGACGAAATTTTTTTCCTCACATATGACCTATTGTGATGAAATTTTGGCTTTTTGTAACAAAAAAATTCGTGACATATACTCGTTTTTTTTTTGTAGTGCGCTTGTTAGTAATTTGATTCATATAAGAAAAACATGTGCAAATTACTTCATTCCTTATAAACTAAAATAACTATATATTCTAACAACGATGAAGTATAAATTGAGACGTTTAAACATACAACTCTTTGAATGGATAGTCAAGTCATGAAATATATGTTATAATTAGATAGATTATTTATTTTCTCAACTTTTATATAAAACATGGCAAAGATAAATTTTTGTTTTACTTTTGGCAACCACATTTCCTTAATTTATGTCATGTCTCAAATTACACAATTTAATTTCTTTTTCTCACAAAATATCTAAATACAATCTAATTTCAATTCTAGTATCTAACCACTTTCTTTTAAGATGCATTTAAATTTTTTTAAAGAAACTTTAATATCTTGATTTTGCAGAGGAGACAAAGATTTTGATAATAAGTATCTCACCAATATTCTAATGTGTTAAATTAGCTAATCATAATACTAATCTTTACTTAATTTTAGCTTCAGTTATTCAATCATTATATAATCATAAATCCAATTCATAATATTGGTCATTCAAAATCAGAATTCCAACATTCAGTCCATAAAATATACGGAATATATACTTAAGTAGTTAACTAAAAGAGGCCAAAAAATAAGTACCTAAAGAGCACTAAGTTTCTCAAAAAATACCTATAACTTAACAAAACATGAAAAATACCTAAACTTTTGTGAAAGGGACTAAAATACCCCTATTTCTAATTTCCCCCCGAAAAAAATAACCCACCCCCAAGAGAGAAAACAGGCAGACGTGATTCTGCCATTCTCTCTCTCTCGCAAAACCTCCATTCTCTCTTTTCCCAATCTTCCGATCACCGCGAGATTCTTCAAATCTTTCAGAAAATATGCCGGGCGGGACGCGCCGTTCGAGTAGAAAGCGAAAGCATCCTGATTCGGCGGGACCATCCGACAAACCGGAACAGGTAACGGCGATGGAGGCTTGAACAGACTAGACGGAGGATGAAAGGCCAAGCGGTTACCACCCGTTCTTTGAGGCAGAGGTATGAAAAACTGATTTTTTATTTTTTATTTTTTTCCGATTCATGGCTGTTTTTATTCTAAATGGTATTCGCGATTTTCTGCGAATTTGGGGGGAAACTTGCAAAAAGATTAGGGCTTGCATGCTTGATTTTAGGGTTAAATCACTACATTTTAGGGTTTCGGGGTTTGAATCTGTGTGGAAAAAACAAAAAAGTGGATGGTTTGTGTAGGTTTCGGGACTGTATTCTATAATTAAAGAATTTGACCATTTGTGGTAGTAATTACATAAGATCTTATAATAGCCTATTGACAACTCTTTGAAAATGATGTGTGTGGTGAGAATTGACAAAATTCTTATAAAACTCGGGCATTGTGTTATTTGTTAGTCCGTCATGCTGAAATGTTATCTGAAAAAAACCCGTGTTTTTTTATTAAATGTTAGAGTGACTGTAAGAATTTTGTAATTCTAACTATTATGGTGGTTAGAATAATAATAAAATTTCACTTGATTTCTAACAGCCTCTTTGTCTTGTAAAAAAATGAAAAAAGTCTTATGCAGTTGGTCATTGTATTGGTAAGAATAACTAAATTCTTATGAATATTACATCCGAGTTTCTGAGTTATGTTACTATGGTCGTAAGAATTTGTTAATTCTAACTGTGTAAATGGTAAAAATGATACTCGTAGTAAAATCTTACAATGTAAACCCGTGTTTTTTATTAAATGTTAGAGTGACTGTAAGAATTTTGTAATTCTAACTATTATGGTGGTTAGAATAATAATAAAATCTCACTTGATTTCTAACAACCTCTTTGTCTTGTAAGAAAATGAAAAAAGTTTTATGCAGTTGGTCATTGTATTGGTAAGAATAACTAAATTCTTATGTAACACCCCGTAATTTCACTTAACTAAATTAGTTAGTTAACCTTGATAGTTGAGATATATTATCAACTTTTAGTATCCAAGATTCTAGAACAATTGCTTAGAGAGCAATAATGGAATCGAGTAGCGACTCGACTTCTCTAAATTAATTCCTTCGAGTGATCGATTGGGAAGTGATGATAGAATCAAGTAACAATTTGATGACTATATTATTTAATTTCCAATAAGTAATTAGTAATCGAATAAATGAATCGTTATTATTCTCGATCACATTAGCTAAATGTGGTTGAATTAGGATCGCTCGAGTAAAGAAATAATCATTTGGGCCAAGGCCCAATTCACGTATTAGTGGGCCACGCCCGTTCGTTGTGATTAAGTTCGGATATATATATATATATAGATGCACATAAATATCTTCCTTACTTATAAACCAAGATGAATATTAGAATAATATACTCATACTCTTGAATTGGTACTAGTCCGTGTGGGTAGACACACAACAACAAATCGCTAATCCCAACAAAATCAATTCAGCCTATTACAAACAATCCAGACTATGCCTACTACACTAGGCTATACAGACAAGGACCTTATGCACAAAACAATCTTTACATAGAAATGGAAATAGAACAAGAAACTAGAAAATCCACAGCCCAAAGAAGGAAGGGAATCAGCCTCCTTTTGACACCAGCTTGGCTGCAGAAAACAGCCCCATCCCCATCCTCTCGATACGTGCAAAAGAGAGAGGGGCATTAGACAGGAAAACACAAACAAAAGGGGAGGGAAACAAGGCTGCATATTAGAGGACAAGGTGAATCTGCAGAACATCTCACTAGTAAGAAAAACAAGACAAGGTTTTAAGGCCTGCAGCTAAAAACCAAATAAAATCTGCAGCTAAAAACCAAATAAAATCTGTAGAGATCTTCAAAAGAAAACAAACTTAGCATGGAAACAGAAACATTGAAGCACTACATTCGAATCCACAAGTCAAGCTACCTTCTATATACAATATGCTCCCAACCGGTCCTCTATATACACACCCTCTTCCCAAATTCAGAACCACTTTCTTTATTCAAACACTCACTTTAGAGAGAGATAGATAGAGTGTGAGAGAAGGGAAAATAAGTGAGGCTGCAGCAGCTAAAGGTTGGAGAGGAGAGCCTTTTGTTTTCAAGCTATACACACAACCCTTCCAGCTATCAAGGTAAACACAACTCTTAAGAAGAAATTAGCATGCTTTCATTTCCACTTTCCAGTTTTTGAATTAGAACAAACTAGCAGCAAGTCTACAACTAGGAAATCATAATTTAAGCATGCTCTTATCCAGTTTACAAGCCTAGGAAGCATGATTAGTCAATCACCTTAATAGACGAAAATTTAGAACAAGAAATAGAGGTTGAACTCTCAACCAGAATCCACAATTCAGAATAAATACGTCAACACACACTTACAAATTATAAAGAACTCCAAGACTTCTTTTCCAACTTGAAAAGACAAGGAAAAGCAATGAAAACCTAGCTTAGTGAGAGATGAGGATCGAACCCCGTCGAGGCCGGGGCCCCGACGACGATGGAGCAGCCCCGGAACTGAGGCGAACGGCGGATTGCAGCCAGGATCTCCTCGAACAGCGCAGTGCTGGAATCTGCAAATGGAAGAAGAAATTTTAGAAACTCGAATCAAAATACACTTTTCCAACAATAATCAAATCCTAGCTAGTAGAATCAAAGAAAGGAGAGAGATGAGAACAGAACAATCTATTAAAATTCTTAAATCAATTAGAGTCGAAAAAGGGACGAATGTTCCCTAGGTCATTCAAGCTAGGGTTTCTAATTTAGGTCTTTAGGAAGAGAGCTCGCCACCGCCGTGAGAGTTGCGTCTAGCCGAATCGAGAACCACCAAATCAGGAGAGGATATGCCTACAAGAATAGAGCTCGCTAGGCTCAAACGAAAGTCGCAGGGCATCTCACGCCGGCGCCATCTCACCATGGCGGCGGGGCATCGTCCAGAAGCCGGAGATAGCGTATCTCGCCGGAAATCAGCAAGGGATGGAGATTATCCCTAAATTCAAAATAAGGATTTCGATCTGGGGGAAAGGAAAATGACACCGATCTGAAAAGAGGGAGCGTCGGCCGATGACGATGTCAACCCGGATGACAATCGATAGCAACGAGCGTCGGAGAAGATGACTGGAGAAGGAAACGCAGTGAGGTGCAGAGATGAAGAATCGCAGAGGCGAGAGTCGAGAGGAGAGAGAAGTATCGCGATGGAAGAAGAGAGGAGGGGGTAAGCTTCTTGTGGCAAATTGGGTCGGGCCGGGTTATTGACCCGCGGACCGGGTTCAAATCATGGGTTTGGACCAAGAAGCAAATGGGCCGAATTACCCCCTTTAATTGGGCCAGAGCCCATTTACCCAATTACGAGCCCAACTCCCTAATTAATTATGAAACAAGACGCGATTAATTAAATCGTATTCCACTCCAGATTAAATTCCGATAATTCTAAATGAATTATTTCGCGATTTGAATAATTAACTTTAGATAAGTTAATTAATCAGAAATTATTAACTGAGAATTAATTGTAATTGATTAAGCTAATCAAATACGCAGATAGAATTAAGCGAGTTCAATAATAAATCAAGTTGATTTATGAATAGAATTTTATATGAATTGTTCACATAACGGGATTCATAATTCGAGCTTAGATAACGGTAACCACGTTACTGGATCTAGAATAACCTCCGATTAGAATTAAATCTAAAATCTTTGATAAGATTTTATTCGTTAGAATATGAATCTTACCTCGATTTTTAATCGAAGGGTACGCAAATGAGGGACAGTAACAGAAGCAGAGATCAAGTCTCATTGCAGTAGAGAAAACAACAAGGTGGGCTTTCTATAAAACAAAAAGCATGTTTTATTAGATGTTAGCTCATTTACTATTGTCATGCCATAAATGTTTTCAGTTTTTGTATGATACCTATCTGAGTTGGATGTGTTAATTTGTTAATCGAATTCGGATCCTAGTAAGATGTCTATCTTACAAGGGCTAGTGTACACTGTGCGACTATGCTCAACGACAGTTGGCTAGTTAGGTGCCGTAGAATGTGGCCACCTCCTCGGTTTTCATGTTTCCAGATATGGTAAGGTACAGATGAAGTAGCCTGCGCAGGCACCTTTGAATCATAAAATGTTTTGGTAAGCATAGGCTCTTTAAAGTAAAACCCTATGCATAACCGTTTAAATGGCTGACAATAAGATAAATATTTTGGGCACGTGTCCACTGAGTACTTTGTACTCATGCCCTGTACATATTTCCCATGTGCAGGTTGAGCAAGGTGAAGCGGAGTGGCCAGGCGGTGTTTTGTCGAGAAAGAAGTAGTCATGGTAGTAGTGTCGAGAAGTCTCTTGGTAATACATGTCTCCATACATGTATTTCATATTCTCCCTTCCGCTGCAAACACTCAAACTTGTCCTACCCTATGTGTTTTGGTTGTAATTTGGGTCAGGCTGTCAACATGTATGTTTGTACCTTGATCGGTTCCTAACTATTAATCTGTCTTCCTTATACAGTACGATTCAACATGATGAATGAGCCAATTCCCCCACTAAATACCTTTTCCTTATTATTTATTCATAATTAATACCCATAGTCACGAGTTACCAAGCTTAGCTATTAATTAACAAAGTGCGGTCGTGACAGAGTGGTATCAGAGCCAGGTTCGCTCTGAAATCCAAGAGTTTTCCTTCAAAGTAAAGTCCAGCCTTGTATCGTTAGACTAAATAGAGCTTTTCGACAAAACCCGGCACTCCGACGCATCACGCTCAACAAGGTAAAGAGAAATTTACAAGTTGAACTTTAGAACTTAGTGGAAACTGGTTCTTAGATCACTTAGAAAAATAAGTGAACTCCTCTTGAGAACAAGTTGCTTTAGACACTTACTTTGATAAAGTAAGCTCAATGTAGAATCAGAATGAAGTTTTTTTCTTCACGGTTCAAGCAAAGAAAGAAACAACGAGTACTGCAAGATGCAAGAAGAACCGACAAAAGTCGAGACAAGTCCAGTTGAATAGTTGACACCCTTTGCCAAGGAAACGGATTAGGAACAAGGTTGCTAATGCCTTCAATATTAGCATACCTCAGTGGTATAATCAACTAAACTACAATGTGGCAAAATAAATAAGTCCACTGTAATCCCAAGGATGTCACTGCATACTTGGAGAGAAAATAAGAACCAAATAAAATAAAGAAGGAAAGACGAGTTAAGACGAGATAAGTTCAGATGTTAGAAGTTATGAGAGTAGAATAAGAAAGGAAGCAAGTCGATACATTTTCATGAGTAGGCCACATCATAGTAGTGAAGGACCAGGGCACAGTGCCACATGGAGTGAATAATTTCATCCATTAAAATGTTGTAACTCTTATGAGAAATAGGCACCTGAAGGAGAACCCTTCTTTGAAAATGGTTAAGCCATATCCAGTATGATTAAGTTTCATATTTCGCTAGACCTTCTAGCCATAGTGGTTGATCATCGAGACCTTGCTTGAAAAGGGAAATAAATTGGGAATTGAGAACTCACAATTGGAACCAAATGCCAAATAGTATTGCTACCTACACATATGCGCCATTAGCAATGATAACATGTTCCATTGCCAATATAGTTCTCCTCAAGAAATAAAGGGATATCAACCTCCTACAATAATGATTAGTGGGTGATGAGAGTTAACAAAATCATGGAGGCGGTAACTTAAGGGAGAACCTTGTGTACAAATGCCTTATGATGTGGCATGTACCCTTTTTAACCCCCCTTGAAGCCAATAAAGTCTTCTTCTTTAGAAAAATAACAAGTTGGGAAAAGTTCTTTCGTTTTGTCGTTCTTTGACCAAGCCACCAAGGTACGATAGGCGGTTTCATACTGAGGAGGTGCTTATGTGGAACTGGTCACTCCACATAATCTCAATTTCAGTAAAATCATTTGCAGACCAGAATTCAGATGGGTATCGGCAAGAGGGCTTCTCTCTTTCGACCCTTTATCATTTCATTTCTATTTCATCTGATTATTCTTTTCGCACTGGTCTGATAATTTGTTGATGAAACCTTTTTGAATGAGTGCCGAACAGAAATTGAAATATTATTACCATTGAAAATATCTTCAAGTGTCATTTCATATGTTATCATATTCTGTAAACATCATTTTCATTGGAAAACCAATGAGGAAGTAGCGAGGGAGTCTACCCGTAAGTTCGGAGTATGACTTAGCATATAATGTTCTCTAGAGACGCTAGAAGTTATAACTAACATCTCGCCCTTCTCACAAGCGATAATCTTGGAATAAGTAGTAAGCTAATAGATGTTAATCTATCAGAATGCCACCAAGAGCTGGACCGGGATGTCCTAGAAGAGGACGAAGAGAGCCTGAAGTTGAACAAGGAAGCAATAGAGGAGAACCAAATAGAGCCCATGCTGCGAACCCACCACCACCTCCACCTAAGTGTAGGATCGATGAACTGTTCCTTAGACAGAATCCGCCTGTATTCAACAGCATAGGGGACCCAGCAGAGGCTGAGATCTGGGTGAGAGCTATGGAACGCATATTTAACTTCTTGCACTGCACTGACTAGGAACGCCTGACTTGTGTGTCCTTCCAGTTGACTGGATCAGCCGACTTTTGGTGGGAGGCTCGGCGAAAGACTATGACCCCTAAGCAATTAGAGAACCTCACTTAGGATCAGTTCAAGATGGGAATTTATGATAAGTATATTCCCAAGAGCTACCGAAAGAAGAAGAAAACTGAGTTCTACAATCTGAAACAAGGAAAGATGTCTGTGACTGAATACGACAGGGTGTTCTGTAATATGTCCCGTTTCATGCCTGAGCAAGTCGACACTGATGAGAAAATAGCTGAGAAGTTCTGCGCCGGTCTGAGGTACGAAATTAGGATGGCACTAGCAAGTCACGGGGGACTATCATATCCTGAATCACTAAGTAGGGCATTGGATATAGAAGCTGCAATGCCCAGAGATAATCATGTGTCAGCACCAACACTAGTGCCTGCTCACTCCCAGACACAGAACGGAAAAGGGAAGCGCAAGTGGGAGAGTAGTCAAGGGAATCAAGGTGAGAAAGAACCATGGCAATGACATTCATGCCCTCATAACTTTGGGAAACTGGCTACCCCAGAACAGGCGGGGAATTATTCGCCAAAACCTAACCCATGCTCTAAGTACAACAAGGTGCATAGCGGAATTTGTAGGACAAGGAATGATAGTTGCTACGCTTGTGGGCAGAAGGGGCACTATGCGAACAGTTGCCCTAACAAACAGAAGGGGACGAGTGCTGGACCGAATCAACCGGGCCAATCACAACAACTTCGTGCTCTGCAGGCACAACCCAACGCACCACTGCAATTTTCCCCACCACCACCCCCACTCCCACCTCAGAACCATCTGAGCTTTTGGTACAAACAACGGCAGAAGGCGAAGGCCTATGCCAGGAAACAAGAGCAACTTGCCAAGGATCAAGAAAACATGGCAGGTATGAGCTAAATCCTCGGTACACCCCTAATAATCTTAATTGATGATGGGTAATCCCCATTCCTTATCGCAAAGCCTGCATAGACGACTTAAGATCCAAAACGTCATGAATATAGATAGAAGTGAGAATCACCTCACCTACAGGAGGAACCATCGCTCTTACATATTGTGCTCGAATCTAGAATTGAACCTAGGTTCACATTACTTTCTAAACAACCATCTCCGCATCATACCTATAAGGGAAGTACACATAATCTTGGAATCACTGGTTAGCTAAAAACTACGCCACCACCCTCCGGAAGGAGAGACCAAATTCCTTTAGAATGCTAGGGAAAGAGCTTAGGATTTCTTTAGAAATCACTATAGATAGGCAAAAGTTAGTCGTCTCTGCCATAAAGTAGCTACCATGTTAAGGAGCCGACCTACTTTGCATACCTGAACTAAAAAGCCGAGAATTGAGAAGAAGATACGAGTCATGAAAATCATACGAGAATTTCTGAGGCGCTTCCAAACATTCTACCAGAACCACTACTAGGTGGAGAAATAGGCGTACCATCGATCCAGAACTTGGATCATCCCTAATATCCAAGGCCTCTTCTAGGATGTCATAAGGATGAAGGAGAACTAAAAATGCGAATCCAAGAACATTTGGACTTGGAATTTATCGAACCTAGCAGTTTGTTGGGGAACACCCGTACTCTTCGTGAGGAAGAAGGACGACACCACGTCTGGATTAACTAATGCCCAACAGTGTTCATGAATCTTAGAAACCGAGCTTCTCATGGATACTTAGTGGAGTTTCCCCCATAATGATTGATGATATTCTCGTGCGCTCAATAAGCAAGCAAGACTAGAAATAACACATTAGCTGAGTTGCGTGAGAACCGAGTCTTTACACTAGATTTGGTAAACCTGAGTTGAGCTGCAATAAGTAACCTTTCTAGGACCTACTGCCTACTCTAAAGGAATCAAAGTGGTCCTAAAGGAGTAGAGGCTTTACGAAGCTGGAAATCACTGACCGCACCATGCGAGAGTTAAAGCTTTAGATTCTAGCAGTGTAGTATCATGGATTCCTCGAAGAATTCATCAAGATAGTAAAACCATTAATCTGTTTACTAAAGAAGGAAGTTAGATTCCACATGACCGAAAATGTGAGATCCTTCTTCTTAGAACTTAAGAAGAGATTAACCATTACCCTAGACTTAGAAATTCCGAAAGCTACTAAGGATTTCATTGTACATACCGACACGACCAGAAAGATTAACGATGGAGTTGCATGCTTATGCAATACAAGAAAGTGATTGAGTATGCTCGCGACCACTTAAGCTACACAAAGTTAAGTATCCTACTCACAATTTAAAACTAGCAACTTTTGTTCATGCCTTGAAAATTAGCAATACCATCTTTACACAGCGAGGCTTGCGACCTTCATAGATCATAATATTTCTTTAAGTGACTCGAGTTTGTCAAGGATCACGATCGCAATATTCTTCTCACCTAAGAAAGGCCAAGGTAATGCCCGATACGTTGAGTAAAAAAGGAGAAACATAGTTGAGATTTTTATGATCCTAGATAAATAACTTATTAAGGATTTTGAAACAGAAGTAGAAGTTCCCCCCCCCCTCCCCAATTCGTTGAGTAATCTCTACTCTAATAGTTACCTTAGACAAAAATACTAAGATAGTTAGTACTCAAGAAGAGGAACAAGAGTTAGAGAAACTATGGATGAAATCCAGAAGAACAAGTTAAAGATTATCGAGAAGCAGATGATAATGCCATAAAGAAGACTAGTCATACCGATGCAGGTGAGATCACATAACCCTGGACTTTGTAACGATAGTATCTATTTTAAAGGGGGAAATACACTCATCTGGGTGGAAGTAGACCGATCTGCAAGAATTAACCATTCCGTACCTCCAAAATTACCAACAGATGTAACAAACTAGCCATCGTGCAGATGCAAGAATGTTCGGTTGCACGAAGGAGTTAGGCACTGTGTTAAATTTTAATAACGCTCCCTTCCCTCCCGAACCGATGGTTAATTGGAGAGAACAAGCCAACCTCTTGAAGGCGTAGTGAGAACGGTTATGCTCAGTAGATGATAACATCTGAAGCCATAATCATCATTGATCGATTTTATTTATAATGATAGATATCGAATGATTATAGCTATGGCACCGTACGGGCGTTGTACGAGAGGAAGTGTAGACCACAACCTTATTAGTTGGCAAAATGAACATTTTAGGCCTTGATGCGATTAGCGAAAAGATCGAGATCATATGACATACCAGAAGTAGGATAAAGAGCCTCATGATATACATAAGTCTAATGCCAAAACCCGTCCAACGGAGATTCAGTTTGAGATAAGAGAAAATGTTTTTGAGAATATCACCTTCCAAAGGGATAGTGAGTTTTAGTGTCAAAAGAAAATTTAGACCCTGCTTGATAGGACCATATTAGATTCTAGAGAGGATGTTGCTTACAGACTAGCATTGCCACAAAGCTCTGAGAAGGTGCTATTGGTTTTCCACATTTCACGACATAGGAAATACGTGCATGATTTGAAACATGTAAATCACCAAGATGAGTTAGTCCTTAGCTCAAACTTGAGAGCTATGAGGACAAATCTAAAGCAATCTTAGACCGAGAGGTGAAGTAGATAAAGAATAAATCGATTACCTCAGTAAAAGTTTATGAAAGCACCACGGGCGAGACGAAGCCACGTGAGAACTTGAGGATAATGTGAGGGGAGAGTGCCCAGAGCTTTTAAAGAAAGATATGCAAATTTTGGGATGAAATTTTTCTAAGGGGGGAATGATGTAACGCCCCGTAATTTCACTTAACTAAATTAGTTAGTTAACCTTGATAGTTGAGATATATTATCAACTTTTAGTATCCGAGATTCTATAACAATTGCTTAGAGAGCAATAATGGAATTGAGTAGCAACTCGACTTCTCTAAATTAATTCCTTGGAGTGATCGATTGGGAAGTGATGATAGAATCAAGTAACAACTTGATGACTATATTATTTAATTTCCAATAAGTAATTAGTAATCGAATAAATGAATCGTTATTATTCTCGATCACATTAGCTAAATGTGGTTGAATTAGGATCGCTCGAGTAAAGAAATAATCATTTGGGCCAAGGCCCAATTCACGTATTAGTGGGCCACGCCTGTTCGTTGTGATTAAGTTCGGATATATATATATATATATATATATATATATATCTATATCTTCCTTACTTATAAACCTAGATGAATATTAGAATAATATACTCATACTCTTGAATTGGTACTAGTCCGTGTGGGTAGACACACAACAACAAATCGCTAATCCCAACAAAATCAATTCAGCCTATTACAAACAATCCAGACTATGCCTACTACACTAGGCTATACAGACAAGGACCTTATGCACAAAACAATCTTTACATAGAAATGGAAATAGAACAAGAAACTAGAAAATCCACAGCTGTCACGACCGCACTTTGCTAATCGATAGCTAAGCTTGGTAATTTCGTGACTATAAATATAAATATTAAATAACGGATAAAAAGGTGGTATATTCTTGGAATTTGGACTCATGAAACAAACTTCAACTACTAGATAAACTGATAAAGTACGGCATTGCATGTCACGATTCTGACTTAGAATACAACCAAATCGAATAGGGTTTGAAATATCAGAGCGTACGCAGCGGAATGTATGAAGACATGTATTACCAAGAGTGTTCGACAACTACTAATCGCTAATTTGACAAAAGCTCCGCCGGTCACTCTGCTTCAACCTGCTCAACCTGCACACCAGAAATAATGTACAGGGCTGAATACAATTGTACTCAGTGAACATATGCCCAAAACTGGTTTTATTGTCATCCATATACTCAGTGAATCATAGGGGTTTTATCTAAAAAACCTATGTTCACTAAAATCTCTATTTTCTCAAAAACGACAGCGCTGTTTAAGTTCTTTAGTAATCCACCATATCTGAGCTGTTGTGCCTGAGAAGGTGGCCACCTTGCTCGTCACTTGATCGGTCATCACTCTGGATGATACGATCACTGGTGTACACTAGCCCAAGTATGATATATCATCATACAAGGACCCGAATTCGATTAAGTAACATTGGCCTTGCGCCAATAACAGATAGGCATCATACAAAATCAAAATATTTTATGGCATGACAATCTTTAAAAGAGCTATATCATCTAATAAAATGTGCTTTGTTTTAGAAGAAAGCCCACCTCTTTTACTCTGCTTACTGCTATTGAATTCTAGCTTCGCCTAGGCGACTGTTCCTTCTCCGCTTGACCTTGGTGAAAGAATACAATAAGATTCTTAACTCGAACGATAAAAGCTTTATCGAATAATTCTAGCTCTATGTCTCCTCAGAGATTTTCTAAATTTTGAGTGATGTCGTCACTGTTATCTAAGCTTGAATTTTTAATCCCGTTATACGAACGGTTTATTCGACTGTTTTCTAAATAAATCAATAGTTGATTTATTAACTTGAGATTAAATTAATTGAGAAGCTTCCCAATAATAAATTCTAATTGTGTAATTGATTAGCTTAATCAATTAATCTTGAGTATTATTTCTTGGTTAATAACTTATTTCTATAAGTTAAATCTTTTAAGCTCGTAAAATAATTCTCTCGTAAATTATTAAGCTTTAATCTCTAAATTATAATCGTGGGTATGGTATAATTTAATTAGTGATTCTTGAACCATATAATTAAATTTGTATTGGGTAGGTAATTAACTGAATTAATCCGGCCCAAGGAAATGATGAAATCGGCCCAAGCGATTAATAAAATCGGCCCAGGTGAATATTTAATCCGGCCCATTTATTTAAGATAGGCTTGGCCCATCTCTCAGCCCAGTCAAACGGCCCGCCCAGCTCCTCTGACTCGGCCCAGATCTGAGTCCAACCCGGAAACCCGACCCGGATAGACATAACACCCAAACCCCACTTTTCTCCTTCATTCGGTCGAACACTCTCCCTCTCTAATTCTAGCAGAGCTCGACTCTCTCTCTCTCTGGAATCCGTCGACCTCCTTCATCATCTCCTCCGGTTATTTCGCCGGCGACCTGTGTTCATGAGGCCGCCGTCGTTTTCTGCTGTCCCTTTCTTTGTCGGTGGTGGATTTGCCCCAAATCGAGAGCCCTAGTTCAAAAATTTGGGAACCAAGCTCTCCCTGGTTTCTCTCGTCAATCGCCGGCTACTAGAAGGTGTCTCATCGCCGTGGTGAGCGGCGCCACTGTGGGGTGCCCGGTGGTCTCGTTCAGAAGCTGACGACTTGGCGTTCACGTGTGCGTTCGGCTTTTGCCGGCGTAACCCTCCCCTCTCGGTCCAACGGTGCCCCGACAGCTCATGGCGCAACTCCGCGGCTTCCACGAGCTCCATTTTGAGACGCTCGAACATTAAAAACTCTAACCCACAGGGTTAGGGGACATTTGCCCCGCAATTTCGCTCGTTCGATTTAGGCTAGAAATTGATATTTGTTTTTGTTTCACTGATTGGTTACTAGTTAGGTTTCTAATCGTTTGATGAAATTAATCAATAAATTTTCTGACTCATTTTTCTCTGCTGCAGGTTCCGTTGACGATGGCGACGGGGATGCCACTGCGATCACGCTGCTGTTTGTTGCTGCCTCTCCCCTCGTGTAGCTTCAGCGCCGTCGGGCTTCGAGCCCGGTGGAGGTTTGAATTTCGCCCTCATCTTCTCATTATTGTTTTTGAACTTGAAAATTTGTGTTTGTTCGTTTCAGTTTTTATGCTATGAGTGCTTACTGTAGTTAACTGAAGTTAAGAGTTCTGAAGCATCTTGCTTGCGTAATAAGAGAGTGATAGCTGATTTCGGATTTGTATACTTGTTTGCTAACGGTTTCTTGAAAAAAGAGTAAGCATGCTGCAATGTAATGTTATTCCATCGAATTCTAGTTTTGGAACAAGGATGTAACCTTAAGGTTATGAAAAGTTTAGGCTCCGATTATGCTTAATCGCCTATGTTTATGATTGGTGGGCAACAATACGTTTAATAAGGTGTTCTAGGATATCAAAACACATGCTTGTGATTAGGTTTCTTGTAGTAGCATGCTTGGAATTCTATCATGTGTTTTAAGACAACTTAACCATACTTGATGTTTGAGCAAAAGCATGCTTGAATCTGAAAGTAAGTGAGTGTTGGTTGAATTACCTTAACGAAAGGAAGTGCTAGGGGCTGTGGCTGTGGAATATGGATAGAGCTCTGCCTCTTCTCCTCTGCCTAAGTGCTGCAGCCTCTTCACTCTAACTCTCTTTTGTTCTCTCTCTAATCTCTTTTCTTTCTAAGTGTTTGTAAGCTTTGGTGTAGTGTAGAATGGAGTGTAATGGGGCTGGTTGGGGAGGTATATATGCTTGTGTGTGGTTAATGGCTGTACCTAGAATTCCCACACTCTCACCTCATTAATGCTAACCCCATTTTCCTCTTTGCAGGCTTTAAGGCATCCAAGGGAAGCCTAGGGGTGGCTAATGCTGCAGGGGAAAGAACCCAAGTCCCTCCATTTATGGTTTTCTACATTGGCCTTTGTGCAATGTAGTTAATAGTTGTGTAGTGTAATAAGTTTTTGCCTACAAAAGCTTTTGTAGTTAACATGTAATTTGATTGTTTCCCTCTTCCTTTTTCCTTCATTGTTTTGGACTTGGCTACAATTGCTTTTTGTAATGTAGTAATAAATTGTTTTTCTTCTTCTTACCTTCACACTTGTGTGTATATATATGTCTATATATATTGTATGGATAAGTTAATTCATTTGTTTTTAAAAGTATACACTTGATGCTACAAGTAATGGTTGTTATTTCTTTCTTTTAATAGGCTTGGCCATAATTAATGATTAATGGGCTCGGCCCATAACGAATTAGTATAGTGGGTTTGTCCTGTCTATTTATTAATAATTCGTGTAGAGTTAATCGAATTAACTTATCAAGAATCGAAGTTGTACTTAATCGCTTAGTCCAATATCGATACAAGTGTCTACTTCGTTAATCGATAAATGACCACTGCTCGGGAATCAAGTTGCTACTTGAATTCATCTTGGTATTTCTTCTAGAAATCCATTACACATAAGTGATATCTAATCACTAAAGCATATAATTCCTTCCAATTACTTCTAAAGTAGATAGGAAAATACGAGACGTTACAACAGCCCAAAGAAGGAAGGGAATCAGCCTCCTTTTGACACCAGCTTGGCTGCAGAAAACAGCCCCATCCCCATCCTCTCGATACCTGCAAAAGAGAGATGGGCATTAATCATGCAAATACAAGGCTGCACATTAGAGGACAAGGTGAATCTGCAGAACATCTCACTAGTAAGAAAAACAAGACAAGAAGGTTTTAAGGCCTGCAGCTAAAAACCAAATAAAATCTGTAGAGATCTTCAAAAGAAAACAAACTTAGCATGGAAATAGAAACATTGAAGCACTACATTCGAATCCACAAGTCAACCTACCTTCTATATACAATATGCTCCCAACCGATCCTCTATATACACACCCTCTTCCCAAATTCAGAACCACTTTCTTCATTCAAACACTCACTTTAGAGAGAGATAGATAGAGTGTGAGAGAAGGGAAAAGAAGTGAGGCTGCAGCAGCTAAAGGTTGGAGAGGAGAGCTTTTTGTTTTCAAACTATACACATAACCCTTCCAGCTATCAAGGTAAACACCCAACTCTTAAGAAGAAATAAACATGCTTTCATTTCCACTTTCCAGTTTTTGAATTAGAACAAACTAGCAGCATGTCTACAAGTAGGAAATCATAATTTAAGCATGCTCTTATCCAGTTTACAAGCCTAGGAAGCATGATTAGTCAATCACCTTAATAGACGAAAATTTAGAACAAGAAATAGAGGTTAAATTCTCAACCAGAATCCACAATTCAGAATAAATACATCAACACACACTTACAAATTATAAAGTACTCCAAGACTTCTTTTCCGACTTGAAAAGACAAGGAAACGCAATGAAAACCTAGCTTAGTGAGAGATGAGGATCGAACCCCATCGAGGCCGGAGCCCCGATGGCGATGGAGCAGCCCCGAAATTGAGGCAAACGGCGGATTGCAGCCAGGGTCTCCTCGAATAGCGCAGTGCCGGAATCTGCAAATGGAAGAAGAAATTTCAGAAACTAGAATCGAAATAAACTTTTCCAACAATAATTAAATCCTAGCTAGTAGAATCAAAGAAATGAGAGAGATGAGAATAGAACAATCCATTAAAATTCTTAAATCGATTAGAGTTGAAAAAGGGATGAATGTTCCCTAGGTCCTTCGAGCTAGGGTTTCTAATTTAAGGCTTTAGGAAGAGAGCTCACCATCGCCGTGAGAGTTGCGTCTAGCTGAATTGAGAACCACCAAATCAGGAGAGGATATACTTACAAGAACAGAGCTCGCTAGGCTCAAACGAAGGTCGTGGGGCACTGCCCACGACGGTGCCATCTCACCACGGCGGCGGGGCATTGTCCAGAAGCCGGAGACAGCATATCTCGCCGGAAATCAGCAAGGGATGGAGATTATCCCTAAATTCTAAATAGGGATTTCAATCTGGGGGAAAGGATAATGACCCCGATCGGAAAAGAGGGAGCGTCGGCCGATGACGATGTCAGCCCGGACGACAATCGATAGCAACGAGCGTCGGAGAAGATGACTGGAGAAGGAAATGCAGTGAGGTGCAGAGATGAAGAATCGCAAAGGCGAGAGTCGATAGGAGAGAGAAGTATCGCAATGGAAGAAGAGAGGAGGGGGTAAGCTTCTTGTGGCAAATTGGGTCGGGCCGGGTTATTGACCCGCGGACCGGGTTCAAATCATGGGTTTGGACCGAGAAGCAAATGGGCCAAATTATCCCCTTTAATTGGGCCAGAGCCCATTTACCCAATTCCGTGCCCAACTCCCTAATTAATTATGAAACGAGACGCGATTCATTAAATCGTATTCCACTCCAGATTAAATTCCGATAATTCTAAATGAATTATTTCGCGATTTGAATAATTAACTTTAGATAAGTTAATTAATCAGAATTTATTAACTGAGAATTAATTGTAATTGATTAAGCTAATCAAATACGCAGATAGAATTAAGCGAGTTCAATAATAAATCAAGTTGATTTATTAAAAGAATTTTATATGAATCGTTCACATAACGGGATTCATAATTCGAGCTTAGATAACGGTAACCACGTTACTGGATCTAGGATAACCTCCGATTAGAATTAAAACTAATATCTTAGATAAGATTTTATTCGTTAGAATACGAATCTTACCTCGATTTTTAATCGAAGGGTATGCAAAGGAGGGACAGTAACAGAAGCAGAGATCAACTCTCATTGCAGTAGAGAAAATAACGAGGTGGGCATTCTATAAAATAAAAAGCATATTTTATTAGATGTTAGCTCTTTTACTATTGTCATGCCATAAATGTTTTCAGTTTTTATATGATACCTATCTGAGTTTGATGTGCCAATTTGTTAATCGAATTCGGGTACTAGTAAGATGTCTATCTTACAAGGGCTAGGGTACACTGTGCGACTATGCTCAACAACAGTGTCACGACCGCACATTACTAATCGATAGCAAAGCTACATGATTTGTGACTACGGTGGAATTAACGAATAACAAAGAAAGGAAGTGAAATTTTGAGAATTGACGCTAACATATTATAAAGCGAACATCGATAAGTGGGCATAATAGTTGGAATAAGTACGATACGACTTGTCATGATTTTGACTTAGATTACAACCAAATTGAAGATGATTCCGAATATTAAAGTGTACACAGCGGAAATGTGTGGAAATACGTGTATGGAGACACGTATTACCAAGAGTGTTCTTCAACTACACTAATCGCTAATCTTCGACAAAAACATCGCTGGTCATTCTTCTGTCATCCAGCTCAACCTGCACATTGGAAATAATGTATAGGGCGTGAGTACAGAGTACTCAGTGGACACATTGCCCAAAACATTTTTATTGTCAAGCCATTCATAGTGAAACATAGGGTTTTATCGAAAGATCTATGTTCACGAAAATTAAGTTATCTTAAAAGCGTCTGCGCAGACTAAGTTCTGTAGTACTCTACCATATCTGAGTTTGTTGTGCCCGAGGAGTTGGCCACCACACTCGGTCACCTGATCGGTCACTATCTGAAATGACACGATCAACGTGTACACTAGTCCAAGAATAATAGCTGATCATTCAAGGACCCGAATTCGATTTATGAGTTGGCATTTCGCCATTTAACAGATAGGCATCATACAAAAATGGAAAACATTTATGGCATGATAATGCTTTAGAAGAACTACTAAATCTAATAAAACATGCTTAGTTTTATAGAAAGCCCACCTCGTTATTTTTTCTTCTGCAACGAGACTTGATCTCTACTTCTGCCACTGTCCCTCCTTTGCGTACCCTTCGATTAGAATCGAGGTAAGATTCGTATTCTAACGAATAAAATCTTATCTAAGGTTTTAGTTTAAAATCTGATTGGAGGTTATTCTAAATCAGCAACGTGGTTACTGTTATCTAAGCTCAAATTATGAATTCCGTCATGTGGACGGTTCATAAGATTTTTATCAACAAATCAATATTTGATTTATTGTTAATCTAAATAAATTTTAATTACGTATTTGACTAGTTCAATCCATTACGATTAACTGTTAAGTCTTAGTTAATAAATTCTGGTTAATTAACTTATCTTAAGTTAATTATTGAAACTGCAAAGTAATTCAGTTAAGAATTATCGAAATCTATTTGTGGGTAGAGTACGATTTATTTAACGATATTCCGGTTTGTAACTAATTCGGAACTCGTAATTGATTAAATGGGTCGTGGTCTATGCACCACGAGATCGGGCCCAGCTGGTCGGCCCAGCTGAGAATTAATCTCGGCCCACTTGCCCTCGACCCGGCCCCATCTTTAGTTCAACCAAGAACTTGGTCCGGCCCGGATCCGTGACCCGACCCGGCTGGACAAAGCCCTTAATTCCCCTTTCCTCTCTCATTTCATAATCGGGCTCTCTCTCTCTCTCAGACGAAGCGACTCTCTTCTTCTTCCTCGCATTCTCCGACCGACGGGCGATGGTTCCGACCGGCATCGCTGTCCATGAGCCACCGTCGGTCTTGCTCATTGCCATCATTTCCCATCTCTCTCTGGTTCTGGCATCCTCGCCCCGAGTCAAAACCCTAATCGAAATTTGGGGAGCTTCTGCCTCTGCCGATTTCTGGTGAATCATGCCATCCTCGGCTTAGAACTGGCGCTCCGTGACTGCGGTGAGATGGCACTGTCGTCGGGGGCACTGGGTTGTCTCGAATCATGCGTTGTACCCTAGGTTCTCGCCGACACGTTCGTCTCTGTTTCGGTGGTTCCCGACGGCCGGCTGCAACTCCCGTGCTCCGGTTGCTCTCCGTGAGATGCATATATTAAAACCCTAGTTCTTTCGAACTAGGGGACATTGTCCCTCGCATTTTTGTTTCTTGATTTCGGCGGCGGTGAGGTCGCCTATGTCGGCGATGGCCTCAGCCGTCGCTGCTTCATTCCCTTCCTCTTTCTTGGTTTCAATTCGAGTTATTGAAGTGTTATTTAGTTGATTAAGGTTTACGGCATGTATATATATATATATGTGTGTGTGCGTGTGTATCTGCTCAATTGGTAACTCTCTCTCTCTGTCTTCGCAGATTTCAGCAGCTCGGTGTTGAAGGCACCACTGTTACTGTAGTCCATTGTCAATGGGACCTTGGTGTTGGCGATCACCATTATCATCGTCAAACGTGGATATGCCGCTGCTCGTTGCTGCTCTCCGGATGTCCTCTCTCGACCAGCCTCTTCGCTGTCGAGGCTTTGGCCTCGACGGAGGTCGAATTTCTAATTCTCTACTCTCTTTCTAAGTTCATGTTATTATTATTATTATTTGCAGTAGTTACAAGTTTTATGTGAGCTGCTACGTTTCTAGATTGATTCTAAGTTTGGATTGCATACTCAACCCGTCTCATTTCTGTTCAACTGAGTGGTTTTTGTTGTTTTTAGCCTTCAGTTTTAAGTTCATAGTATGCTTGGTTGCTGGTTTCTTGGTTGCATAAATATATGAAACCAGGTTCGTTTCCTAGGAGAGGAAAAAGAGATAGAACATGCTTGTTTTAAGCTAGGATTTACCTAAATCATGTTTGGGTTTTGGGTATTTAGAAAGTTGTTGAAATACCTTGGAGATGAAGGGCTGTTGTGGCTAGCTTCTCCCTTCTTCATTCTTTCCAACTTCTTCTTCTTCACTTCTCACTCAAATTCTATCTCTCTATGTTTTTGTGATGAAAGTGGTTTGAAATGTGAAGTGAGTCTAAATGAATGAGGAAGGGTGGTGATATAGAGGGTCGTTTGAAATTCTTGGGTTAGAAGGGAAAGTTGACTTGTGACTGAAGAGTGTAGTCTTTCAAGGTTCCTATTTCCATACTAAGTTTGTTTTCATTTGAAGATTTCTGCAGATTTATCTTTGGCCTTTAGTTGCAGGTTGATATCCTTCCCTTTTGTTCTTATTTGGCAAACCCTTCCTTCCTTTTACAGGTCTAAGCTGTTGGTGAAAGTGAATTATGGGTGCTTAAAAGAGGGCTGAATCCATTTCCCCTTTTTTACTAGAAGTTGGAGTGCTTTGACCTCCCTATAGTTTAATTAATACCTTTCATATTTTGTTTGTGCATAGGGCTGATCCCTCCCTTGTCTTTCTTGCAGATTGGAGATATAAGAAATGGATAATGGGCTGCGTTTCCCACTTCTATTTCAGCTCCCGAGGGATGGTTCCCTTCCTATATTAGAAACTAGGAGTTTTGCTCTAAGCCTTAATGTATTCTTGTGGAAATTCCAGTTTGTTAGTGTAATCTATTTCTTTGTATTTGAATAAGTGGAATGGATCCTTATTGTATATGTAACACATGTGACTTCCTTTGATTAATAAGAATTAGGAATTAAGCTATTTTCTCGGTACATATATATATATATATATATACATATATACATTCAAGCTATACCTTACAACATAACTTGCTCTACTTTTAATGAATTGTTCATCGGGTTCGACCCGATGTTTTAGTCAAACGGGTTTGACTAAATTAATCTGCTAATGGGCTTGGCCCATTTTATAACTAATTTGGGCCTCGGCCCAAATTGCTGAATAAAAGTAACCGAGAAATTTACTAAAATTGGAATAACTAGGTATATTAATTATGCAAGTAATAATGAGCTATTATTTTTGATCTAATATTCTCAATCGGGTATTCTCCCTCAATCGACATTGAGCTATTAGAGGATTATCAATCTTTCACTATTTAATCGAGTGCCGGCTTGATTGATAGTCTATGATGCACTTGTAGAAGTTGATAACAAGTTCATAGAAGTCGAGTCGCTACTCGATTCTAATATTGTTCTCTAAACAATCGTTCTATTATTCTTGAATGCGTAACAATGATAATTGAAATTAATCCAGAGCTTAATTTACTAACTATTTAGGTAAAATACGGGGCGTTACGAACAGTTGGCTAGTCAGGTGCCGTAGAAGGTGGCCACCTTCTCGGTACTCATGTTTCCAGATATGGTAAGGTACGGATGAAGTAGCCTGTGCAAGCACCTTTGAATCATAAAATGTTTTGGTAAGCATAGGCTCTTTAAAGTAAAACCCTATGCATTACCGTTTAAATGGTTGACAATAAGACAAATGTTTTGGGCACTTGTCCACTGAGTACTTTATACTCATGCCATGTACATATTTCCCATGTGCAGGTTGAGCAAGGTGAAGCGGAGTGGCCAGACGGTGTTTTGTCGAGAAAGAAGTAGTCATAGTAGTAGTGTCGAGAAGTCTCTTGGTAATATATGTCTCCATACATGTATTTCATATTCTCTCTTCCGCTGCAAACACTAAAACTTGTCCTACCCTATGTGTTTTGGTTGTAATTTGGGTCAGGCTGTCAACATGTATGTTTCTACCTTGATCGGTTCCTAACTATTAATCTGTCTTCCTTATATAGTACTATTCAACATGATGAATGAGCCAATTTCCCCACTAAATACATTTTCCTTATTATTTATTCATAATTAATTCCCATAGTCACGAGTTACCAAGCTTAGCTATCAATTAGCAAAGTGCGGTGGTGACATCTTATATATGGATATTACATCCGAGTTTCTGAGTTATGTTACTATGGTCGTAAGAATTTGTTAATTCTAACTGTGTAAATGGTAAGAATGATAGTAAAATCTTACAATCTTCTAGGTATATATCAATAAAACTTAAGCCACATAGGCATGTGACTATATTATCTCTTAACTCACTACATTTTAGGGTTTCGGGGTTTGAATCTGTGTGGAAAAAACAAAAAAGTGGATGGTTTGTGTAGGTTTCGGGACTGTATTCTATAATTAAAGAATTTGACCATTTGTGGTTGTAATTTTATAAGATCTTACAATAGCCTATTGACAACTCTTTGAAAATGATGCGTGTGGTGAGAATTGACAAAATTCTTATAAAACTCGGGCATTGTGTTCTTTGTTAGTCCGTCATGCTGAAATGTTATCTGAAAAAACCCGTGTCTTTTATTAAATGTTAGAGTGACTGTAAGAATTTTGTAATTCTAACTATTATGGAGGTTGTTAGAATAATAATAAAATCTCACTTGATTTCTAACAGCCTCTTTGTCTTGTAAGAAAATGAAAAAAGTTTTATGCAGTTGGTCATTGTATTGTTAAGAATAACTAAGTTCTTATGAATATTACATCCGAGTTTCTAAGTTATGTTACTGTGGTCGTAAGAATTTGTTAATTCTAACTGTGTAAATGGTAAGAATGATAGTAAAATCTTACAATGTTTGTCCTGCCTACTGCCTTCTTAGCTTATATTCTTATCATGTGTCAAATTGATGTGTAAGAATTTGTTAATTCTAACCATTTGTATGGTGAGAAATAAAATGAAATATTACAATGTGTATCATGTCTACTGCCTTCCTAGCTTATATTCTTACAATGTGCCCATTTTATGTGCAAGGTTACCTGGACATACAAAAGACTGCACCTGCCGGTTACTAAACCATGGCAGGCGACGTGAACACGGTCCTGAATTCCGTACTCACAAAAACTGAAGCCGATACAATGAGAAATTCAGTGATGGGAGAATTCATCAAGCTTGCAGACTTCACCACTCGGAGCGGCAAAATGTTACATTACTTAGTTAGAAAATATAATTCCTGCCGTTTAATAACATTCTAAAATTTGTAGTCCTAAACTGGCAGTTGTAAGATTTGATTATTTCTTACGTTTTTCTTAGTAAAAATTTCATAAAGTCTAGGCAGTGCTATGGTAGTATTATTTTGATAATTTCTTATCATTCCAGGAAACACTTTGTTAGAAAAGGTTTATTTCTTACCATGAGAACATTGTTTAAAATGTATCCGCTTGTAAGAATTGCTTATTTTCTTATTAGTACGATTCATTATTGTGTGAGAATTGTTAAGATTCTTACTATGTAGACACTATTTAAAATCATTTGTTTTCATTCGATTGCAGAATGTTATCCAGAAGCTGAAGCCCCGGAAAGAAGAAAAGAAACAGCCATACTGGAAATCACTGAGGGCAGACCTAGTAGGTGAGCCGTTTGCATTCACGTACGACCCAACTGATAGCATGAAGAAGAAGCCTAGAGATGAAGAGGCGGGCAATGTGCAGAACGCTGAAGTTGCTGCTGGTAATAATACATCCAATCTCTCCGATGCACAGGTTGATGATGGTAAGATACTTTGAAGATCTTACCATACTGATCTATGTAAGAAATTTAAAGTATTTTATGGTGATGGATAATGTATTGTAGTAATTTATGCAAAATACTACCAAGTGTTGTATGTGCATATGATAATTATTTTTAGAAGAACAGGGGTATATAAGATCTGAACCTTATCACCGGAGTAGTCCACAAATAAAAACTAAAAAAAAATGAAGACCTGAAAAAAATAGTAACAAAAATACCAAAAAACTACAAAAAATATGCTCAAAAAAATTGTAACCTTGTAAGAATTATATCAAATCTAACCGATGCGGAGTATGAATGTAAGGTCAGATTCCAAATGATTTTAACAAAAACTAGTCAAACCTATGCAGATCATTAAAAGTTAACATTGTGTGGCCTGGGGCACTACAAAATGCCGCATAGTACCAAAAACCCGAAAAACTATATAAAAACATATGATCTGAGAACAGTCAAAAAATTGTGACCTTATAAGAATTAAATCAAATCTAGCCACCGCGGAGTACGAAGGAAATGCCAGATTTCAAATGATTCTAACAAAAAACTAGTCAAACCTACGCGGATCTTTACAAGTTAACCGTGTGTGGCCCGGGGCACCACAAATGCCACATGTCTTGGGTTTGCGACGTCACTTCGTTTTTGCTTTTATGGTTAGTTCATCAATTGTGATGTCTATAGATGACATCGATTCTTTTGAAGAGCCACTTCTCTTTTCACGACCAGATGGAATCCTAGTAACCTTCGGGCATCCGGCTTGTTTAGGATTGACAGGAGTCCGAATAACTCGAGACACAATATTGCTAGGGATACGCCAATCAGTGGGGTCGGGGACAAGCATGACGTCGTCTGCATATATCTCACGCCATGTAGAAGTCAGGTAATATGCATGAACGTACGCAATGGGGTTTTGATTCTTAAACCTAAACAAAAAAAGTGGAGCAAAGACGTCGTAAGAAACAAACAATTCTAACTATGAATATCGTAAGAAAAAGACAATTGTTACCATGGATCTAGTAAGAAACAATCAAATCTTACCAGCAGATATGCTTTCTTACCTGACAGCTGCTGCAGCGTGGGAGCATGGTATCAATAGTGTGTCAAATGATTACACGAACACTCTCTCTTGGCCAGATCGATGATGTTACTCTTCTGACCTGAAATTATATTGAACCTGGAATCAGAAATGGGCTGGACAGTCATAAAAATACCTTTGCCGATAACAATGTTCAATCTCTCCTCTGCATATTCCGACACCTTATTTACCCTAGCTTGCGCTTGGGTCATGCCCTGATAGAACCATGACTGCGCAAGGTTGCGACAATACTCCATTAATGATGCAACTGGCAAATTTCTCGCCCATTTCAACCGGGAATTTAAAACCTCAACTGCATTTGATGTACCAAACGCATACCGGCGCACAAGGCATTTGCAACGTGCCCATCTATGGGGACCAATATCCATGAGCTTACCATAAACCCCCGGAGCGCACTCTTCCAAATTACGCATGTGCTTCTCAAAATCTTCTTCTTTGTATACATTTGCAGCCGCGTGGAATATATCAAGCACACCCTCAGCCAAAGGCCTAAGATTTCCCTTAATGTGGTATGTGCAAAATCCATGCGGGGTACCTGCAAAACAAATATCAGAGATGGTAATATTCTTATTAGCTCGTGCTTTGTATTGGTAAGATATAACAAGAATTCTTATCAGATGATATTCGTGTATTTGAGTTAAGTTAGTAGGATAGTAAGAATTTGTTAATTCTAACTATTTATTACCTGGGAAAACAGCTTCCACAACGTTCTTTATGCTCTTGTGCTGATCTGACACAATCAACAAATTTGGCAGAGATCCAAAACTCATCCGAACATGCTCAAGAAACCACGTCCAAGAAGAATCATTTTCTTTGTCACCTATACAAAAAGCCAATGGAACTATTTGTTCATTCGAATCTTTAGTGGATGCGACAAACAAGACCCTTTTGTATTTTCCCTTCAAGTGTGTGGCGTCAATTACGACAACGGGGCGGCACGCCCGAAAGGCTCTTATCGATGCAGCTAGTGCAAAGTAGCAGTACTTGAAAGAATCATCATCATCACTTGACTGCAAATCCACCATGGATCCGGGGTTCATGTGTTCAAGCATGTGAAGATACTTGTCTGAGGGAAAAAAATGAATGGAAACAACCTTTGTAAGAATTTACTTAATTCTGACAAGAGATGATGGTAAGCGTTATTAATTCTTACTATCAACTAGACAAACAACATACATAATTCTCATAGACTGACACCATATTGTAAGAAAGCAAAAAATTCTTACGTTTCACAGTGGCTAGCATTATTAAAATCTTATAATCTATATACGCGTTAGTAAGAAAGTATCTAATGCTTACAATGGACTAGGCTTACATATTATAAAATCTCGTAGCCCTGGCCCGATTTCGTAAGAATATATATAATTCTATCTGGACGTTAGTTGTGTCATGTATATTTCTTACCTGAAAAGATTTTTCATGGTCTCCATAAATGGCTTTCAGAGCACGATTTCTCCCCGCTAAAGCAGTAGGGTATTTCAATCTAACACCAAAATCCCTTAGTAACTGACCCTGGATATCTTTAGGCCTAAGAATGAAACCGTCCTCACTCATGTGCGGGGCAACATGATCAGCAACAGCTCTTGAAGACACCCTAGGTTCAATATTTGTCCGAATGTCAATCTTACATGTGTGCGCAACCAATTCATATACTCTCTATGCTTTCCCAAACGATCTACTATGCAAAGAGAACACACACGTTAATTCATGTTTGCATTGCACATGGTAATACAATGAATCTGAAACATTAGTTCAGAACTCCACAAATTTTTTCAGATGATATGAATGAATTGATGAAACCATCATATCCTTGCTCGGGAATACGGATCCCACGACAAGTTGCCCAGGTCGGATGTGTTCAGATTGAATTGGTATTTTTTCGACCCGAAACAAAGCATGTTCCTCTGCACCAGGTATTATCCATTGACCGCACACCCTAAGATCCACATTTCTCATTTCAGTTGAATGATTTAATGGGGGCACCACTACAGGATCGATAGCAAAATTGCTCCCACGGGTCATGACATAAACAGTAGGCGATCCCGTCATATCCATCAAGCAAGTCCACTCGAACTGGTCCGTAACATTCATTCTCATATATTCATCTGTACTACTTTTTACTAACGCAAACACCTCAAATGTGTGCATTGATCTCTTCTTGTTCAAACGAGCCTCCAACTTCGACAATAACTCTAAAAAGGTTATACCACAATGTGGCATCGGGATGAAGTCTTTTGTTCATCCTTCGTATACATTGTTAAGCAAAGAACCCCCATGATGAACAATTACAGCACGGGCCATTACCTGCGCTTAGGAAAATAAAAAAAATAATGTTAATATAGTAAGATAATGCTTAAAAGCTTACCATCGGCTAAACGATGGTTAGAAAATGGCAAAAGCTTACTATCGGTTAACGTTGTATGAATAGACAAAAAATCTTACCATCGGCTAAACGATGGTTAGAAAATGGCAAAAAACAGATGAATCATTGTTAGAGTCTAGCAGAAAACTATCACCCCTCACTGCATATCATTAATTGCAACACATTTAATTCTTACCTAACGTATTCCTGTAAGAATTGTACTATACTATAAATCTTCAACATTTTGAAAATAACTCACCAAAGAAGAACAAAAATAACCCAAAAAAATCTGATACTCACCTCCACCGACAACGCCTCCGACGATGACTATACTGGAAAAGACATAACAGACACAAAAACACAAAATCAAACCCCAGAAAAACGAAAAGTGCAAAAAAAAAGGAAACAACCTCATGGCCGGCATACCTCACGAGCACACCAATGACAGCCTCATGGCGGTGTCGGAAAAACCTAAATGAAGCTTCCCCTACCAGAGTGAACTCATCGGAGCACGTTGGTGTCGAAGACGAGGTTGCCGCCGTACCTGCTCACGTCGGAAAATCCGTTGCCAACAGCGCAACGAAGAAACCTAAAGCACGAACACGCCGCCGCCTTCGTCACCGACTCAATCGCCGCCGTCGACCAAAAACAAGAAAGAATGGAGAGCAAGGGGCGATCAACCACAGAGAGAAGAGTAAAATTCAAAAATATAATCCTAGCGACTAAAAGAGAAGAGAAGGGAGATGATGTATAAAACTAATTGAACTTAGGGGTTTTTTTTGTCCCATATTAGAAAGATTAGGTATATTTTGTTTTTTATTATGTTCTAGGTATATATCAATAAAACTTAAGTCACATAGGCATGTGACTACATTATCTCAAAATAACTTAATAATAAATAATTAAACTAAAACATAAATTAAATTGAAATAAGGCAATCCGAAGAAAAATATATATACTTGAGCAATTATATTTTATATTTTTTTTGTTGCTAAAGTAAATTTAATATTGTGGAGAGTTGGGAGTATTCATAGTTCATATCTATACGTTTATAACTTTATATATATACTTACCATCTATAAAAAAAAATTAAATCAAAGTAAAATAATAAATAAGGTAAATACCATGCTTATATTTAGACACATATATACTAGATTTAAATGTAAAATATAGTACTCCCTCCGTCTCGTTGAATTCGTCCTGTTTTATTATTTTAATACTCACACATATTCAAAAAGCAGGACGAATTCAACGAGACGGAGGGAGTATTATATAATTGTCCTTAAATTTAAAATACTACAAGGATATAATAGACAATCTACATTAAGTACTCAAGGCTCTTTTTATATAAGTACGTTTATATATATACTTACCATCTATAAAAAAAAAAAAATCAAACTAAAATAATAAATAAGGTAAATACCATACTTAAATTTAGACACATATATACTATATTTAAATGTATAATATAGTATTACATAATTGTCCTTAAATTTAAAATACTACAAGGATATAATAGACAATCTACATTAAGTACTCAAGGCTCTTTTTATATAAGTATAGATAATACTACACAGTGGCGGACGCATGATTTCAAGTAAGGAGTGTCAAAGTTATACTCATTCTGTCCCGCCGAATAAGCCATTTTTCTTTCTGACATGAGTTTTAATATAAAAAAAACAAAATATATCATTCTCATAAATCGTTAAAATGTAAATTACAACAGGCCACGACGATCGTTTAGAATTAGGAATTTTAATATTTTTATATGTATTCAAATATATATTTATATATAATAATAACAACAAGGGTAAAATAGGTAATTCACAATAGAAATTAAGGGGTGTCAATTGACACCCCTTGCCTACACTTGCCTCCGCCACTGATGCTACATTGATTTTCAATGTGAGCCTAGTACATGTGTCCATGTTTATAGTTCCCACTGTGAAGTAAGTCACGATTTGGCCCAAATATGAATTCATCGAATAATTACAAAGAAATTTATATTATGCATTCAAAAATAATACCCCGTCCACTCTATAATGATACATTTTTATTCAAAATGTATCTATTATTATGGAATAGACAGAGGGAGCATTTGAAAGTAGCGTAGAGAAACAAAAACGGAGTAAAATTCATGCATTTTGTATCATGGAGTACTAGCATAATCTCATATAAAAATATTTTAGAAATAATCTCCCCATTGTAAACTTGTAATAAGTCGACTCATACTCCATCTGTCCACGAAAATTGCAGCACATCCATTTTGGGACATATTCCCCACAAACCTTTTACTAACTTTTTGTCCTTATCATTAGTTTTATTTACAAATTTGCATAATCTTCTAAATAATTAGGTCCTTTTATCCACCTAAACAACTACCTATCTACATTAACATTTCTTAACTGACCTATATGCTTCTATTTTAGTAAACAGAGGGAGTATTCTTTTTTCGGTCTCGTCTTAAGGTTTTATGCATCTATATAAGAATAAATTGAATAAATTATTGCAAAATTTACGATTAGTACAAATATAGTCAGGCATAAAGATTGGAGTATATGATTTATAATCTCCTACTATAATACTAAGAATACATAAGCATCAATAGCTACCTGCCTACTAATTTAGTTATACTTATGGAACCAGTATTGGTTCTATGTTCCTCACTACCTGAAGAGCTGTTGTCCACGAAAAATCCTGGTTTCTGGGGAAGGGGCAGAGCTGCATCTTCACTGCTCAACATTTGAATCACAGACGGCATCATCGGCCTCTCCTCTGCTTCGCTCTGAACGCATAATAACCCGATTTGAATGCACCTCTTTACTTGAGAATCCACAAATGAAGTGTTGTAGCATTCATCCATCAACTCCATTTCTCTCTTCTCCTTCCAAAGTAGATATGTCTGTGATCAAAGCAACTTTCTAAACTAATTAAGCACTACTCCTTTTCATGAAATAATGGCGATATACAAATTTCACCTCTTCTAGAAGATTCTGATAGCAAGAAGGATGCTTGAAGCCTCTGTTCTTTTTCCCACTCACTATCTCCAGTATTACTACTCCTAGGCTATATATATCTGACTTGATCGAGAACTTTCCGTGGAAGGCGTATTCTGGAGACATGTAGCCACTGCAACAAAAATTCTTCAGCACTATATGGAGATTGCTACGTACTACGGAGTAATACATTTGTAAAAGAAACAAAACCTACTTAACTTACTATGTCCCAACGACTCTCTTTGTTTTTGCCATAGTCTGATCACCTTCGAACATTCTTGCTAAACCAAAATCGGAGATCTTCGCATTTAACTTGTCATCTAACAAGATATTGCTCGTTTTCAAGTCTCTGTGGATGATCTTGAGCCTGGAATCATGATGGAGGTACAGAAGACCTCGTGCGATCCCCATAATTATATCGAACCGTGTCTGCCAACTCAGTAGTTTCTTTCTCTCCTGATCTGCAAGAGGTGAAGTTTCTTTAGCAAAAGGTGAAAAGCCATGTTTGGTTTACTGCTCAGGAAGTATAGTTGTAAAAAATGAGTATTGTTTCAACAAACCAAAAATGAAATAGATCAAGCTTTTGTTGTACATGTATTCATATATTAACATCTTCTCCTCTCCTTCAGTGCAACATCCCAAAATCCTTACAAGATTTCTGTGTTGGAGTTTAGCAATCAAAATAACTTCATTCTTGAACTCTTCAGAGCCTTGTCCAGAACTTCTAGACATTCTTTTCACTGCAATTTCCAGCTCAGCTGATACGTTTCCCTACAACAGGGCAACAGTCATTCATTAAAGAGCCCAAGAAATGTACAGTTTTTACAATTTTACTAATACAATTACAAACACTTATAAACACTGCCATTAATTACCTTATAAACGGGTCCAAAACCACCTTCTCCAATAAAATTTTCATCTGAAAAATTATTAGTAGCTGCTGCAATGGTTGCCAAACCGAACAAAGGTAGTTCAAAATCATCCCCTTCCTTCTTACGAGCAACTGAAAATGTTACACGTGCATGTTTCAGATTCTTCTATAAAGTCTCTACACTTATGACTTAACATGTAACAGAAATATTCCAGTAAATAAAACATTACCTTGTCTCCTCTTAAGAGATAAGCCTCCGAGACATAAGATCAATCCAAGCACCCCGACACTAGCAGCAGTTGAAATATACACCAGCTTTTTTGAACCTTTCTTCTTACTCAAATCTGTCATATGATCTACAGCAAAGAGTGAAGAACTTAACCATATATTATTGATGCACTAAAATTTGCTTAAGGATCTACACGAAATTCTTCCCAAAATTACAAGAATCAGTTACTTTGTTCTGTTTTAGGCACGCGAATATAGATACTCGGGCTAATGCTGACTTCTCCAATGAACTCTCTGATATCAACCAATCCCTCAAACCACATGAAACACCCAATTTTCTCAGTGGAGAAGTATGGATCAGCATAAGCTGAGCAATTGCAGTTTCTCAAGCATTCCTCATGACAATCATTAGCATCCATATTATTCTCTACACGAAAACTCAAGGTGTCTGGGAATTTGATACCATCAAACTTCATGAATCCATCTTCATTCCGACAATCCAAGGGTGGGATTCTACTACACCCACTCGTCCACACATACATGTCCCATTCTTTCTGAGATTTAGGAACGAATCCATTCAAACACTCGCACACAGGCGTTTCATATGATCTGCACACACTATTAGCACCACACAACCCGTAGTTATCACAGGTATCGCTGGGCATAGTATATGCTCGAATCCAATCATCTCTCCTTTCGTTCAGGATGTAGCGTTCGAGCAATCCAGTATAGTTTATTGTCAGTCTCAAGTACAAAGAGTAGTTGTAAGGGTTGGCCAGAGTAACCAACCTGTCATTGTTGAATGCCACTTGCGTCTCAAAAGCTCGGTCGGCCACGACTGGAAGTCCGGCGAAATTCTTCCCATTCCACGGACCGGTTCTGTATATCTTCAAATTCCCCTTGTAAACACTCGTATGAGGCAATCCGTGGTTGTCAATCCGGTAAACGAAATCTCCCATCGACGGATCATTTGGGCTTTTCCACGAAGTCAGATGTTT